>OFHU01003640.1:0-47906 GCA_900245905.1 Lacerta viridis | reverse complement strand
TGGAGGATGGATGGCGGCTAACAGATTGAGGTTGAATCCTGACAAGACAGAAGTACTGTTTTGGGGGGACAGGAGGAGGGCAGGTGTGGAGGACTTCCCTGGTCCTGAATGGGGTAACTGTGCCCCTGAAGGACCAGGTGCGCAGCCTGGGAGTCATTTTGGACTCACAGCTGTCCATGGAAGCGCAGGTTAATTCTGTATCCAGGGCAGCTGTCTACCAGCTCCATCTGGTACGCAGGCTGAGACCCTACCTGCCCGCAGACTGTCTCACCAGAGTGGTGCATGCTCTGGTTATCTCCCGCTTGGACTACTGCAATGCGCTCTATGTGGGGCTACCTTTGAAGGTGACCCGGAAACTGCAATTAATCCAGAATGCGGCAGCTAGACTGGTGACTGGGAGTGGCCGCCGGGACCACATAACACCGGTCCTGAGAGATCTGCATTGGCTCCCAGTACGTTTCCGAGCACAATTCAAAGTGTTGGTGCTGACCTTTAAAGCCCTAAACGGCCTCGGTCCTGTATACCTGAAGGAGCGTCTCCACCCCCATCATTCAGCCCGGACACTGAGATCCAGCGCCGAGGGCCTTCTGTCGGTTCCCTCACTGCGAGAAGCAAAACTACAGGGAACCAGGCAGAGGGCCTTCTCGGTAGTGGCGCCCGCCCTGTGGAACGCCCTCCCATCACAGGTCAAGGAAATAAACAACTACCTGACATTCAGAAAAACCTGAAGGCAGCCCTTTTTAGGGAAGTTTTTAATGTGTGATATTTTTGTATTTGATTTCTGTTGGAAGCCGCCCAGAGTGGCTGGGGAAATCCAGCCAGATGGGCGGGGTACAAATAATAAATATTATTATTATTATTATTATTATTATTATTATTATTTCCCCCAGCCACTCTGGGTGGCTTCCAACATATATAAAAACATAATAAAACATTAAAACTTCCCTATACAGGGCTGCCTTCAGATATCTTCTAAAGGTTGTATAGTTACTTATCTCCTTGGCTTGGGGGTCACATAACTCCTTACCCTCCAATATTTCTCTGATGAAAATAGGGACGTTCTAAGGAAAAGCGGGACATTTGAGGACCTAATCAGAAACCAGATGGCAGGGACTTCCGGGACGGCGTGCTTAGTGCCGGGTGGGGATCCGCGCTCCTGCTTTCTCGAGGCGGACCGGTGTTGTAGGAGGCGAAAACGGGCGACGAAGCGTGAGTCAACCGACCCCAGGGGGGGATCCTGGGGGCAGAAGCCCACGGCGGCACGATTTGGGGTCTCCCGCTCAAGAAAACAAACTTCGAACGGGTACGAAATATCGATTGGGAGGACCTCCGTGCAAACGGGCATAAACCCCTCCGCAACACACACGCCCCAACTCTCGGCAAAGCGACGCCGAACTCCCCCATTTAAATATAGACTGCAAAAGGACAAACTCCCCCAGAATATAGAAGAACCAATATACAACATTACTGCTCCCGAACAAAGGGGCGATAAAGGGGGGATAGACGTTGAGACTCTACACGGCAGAAACGGACAGAAATAGCTAGGGGGGCTGTGGTATAACGTGAAATACCTGTCATAAAACAACTTAGATTTAGCGAAAGTATCGTAATCACCCCCTTCGGACTTAATAATATTGGGACGGTATAAATAAAAGCTAACAGAGCACGCACGAGAAAGAGAGAGAAAGAAACCGCTAAGGGGGAGCGGGAAGTGAAGAGCGTGCAAATATACAGATTCAAGCTTTTTTTACCCTGAGAAAAGAGGAATAAAAGCAATCTCACCAAACTCCAGAATATTCCCAGAATATTTTGGGAAAGCTGAGTCAGCGGAAAAACCGCCATTGCAGGACAAGTGGGAAGGTGGAAGGAGAAGACAAAGAGGTGCTGAAAACAGACCGGAAGGGAGAGAGAGGGAGAGGCAAGAGAGAGAGGAGTGCGACCTCTAGCGGCCACAAACGGAAATACAGAAGGGAAAAAGAAATTATTGGAACTTACACCACCCAGTGGCCGACCTGAGAAATACAGGGGGAGTTAAACTTAGGAAAACGAAGAGTGGCATGGACAGCTGCTAAGTAACATTCCTAAAGGGAACTCCCTATAAAAGGAAGGAAACGGGACTGTGAAGCAAAACAAACAACATAAAGTAAAAAACCAAAAGAAATTGAAATAATACAACTTGTGGCAACACTCTAATGGGAACTAAAAAAGGAATAACATCCAGTAGCTACGCAGCAGCTTTGAGCCATCAACGTAGGTCTTCAATTATAGAAAACGAAACCAGTATGGAGATGAAAGAGCTAATGGCAATGATGGAGAGAATGGAAAAAAATATAGGTGACAAATTAACAACGCTGGATGGGAACATCAAAACGTTAGACGGAAAGATGGAACTAATGGGAAGTAAGATTGAGAAAAATTCAAGCCTAATCCTGGAACTATCCGGTCAAGTAAATCAAATGACAGTTAAACAGACGGAATTAGACGCAACAGTGCAAGAGGTTAAAGAGAAGCTGCAAAAACAAGAAGAGAACATCAAAAAGACGCAGTCAGAGCAAAAGGAAATTAAAAGATATCAGGAAAAAGATAGAATGGAATTAGAAGAATTAAAGAGGATACAAGAAGAAACTTTGGATGCTTTAGCTGTCCTAGAGATGAGGCAGAAGGAGATGATTCTTCGCCTGAGGGGTATCAAAGAAAATCGAGACGAAGACATCTCAGGTATAATTACAAAAGCAATAGCGGAATGGCTGAAAGTGGCAGAGGAGGAGCTGTTATTGGACATAGAAAAAATATTTAGAATAAGAGTAAACAAGACCAAAATCAGGAAAGGCCCAGGGGACTGCCTCATTTTCTTAAATTCAAGGCTGTTGCGAGATAAGCTCTTGTTAAAAGGAAGAGTAGAACCACTTCAAATATATGGAAATATGATAGAAATAATGAAAGAAATCCCGACCCGTCTGCTTAAAAAGAGGGAGAACTATAAGTTTATAACATCGGCATTGAGGAAAAATGGAATTTTGTTCAGGTGGGAGTTCCCTGAAGGGCTCTCGTTTACATTTAAGGAAAGAAGAAGACTTTTCAAATCTGTGGACGATACTGAAATCTTCTGGAGAAAGTATTGGGAGGAACTGGGTGGCGAGAAACGACCAGAAAAGAGCATTCAAAACGACTGAAACAACAAGATGAGGGTCGGCTAGAACAACAGAGGACTAAACTCATCTTGACCTGCCACGGATCTTGTCGAATTGCAACTGAACCAGGGAAAGGGTATTTTAAAACTGACGTCACCCCTTTGCATTTTGGGCGTCAGGGACTTTGTAGTGTTTTGCGTGTTTTTTTTTTTCCCTTTTTTTTCTTTTTTTTCTCTTTTCTTCTATTATTATTTTGGCTTGTTTTTTCCTTCCTTTCTTTTTTGAGTCCCCCTTATTAATTTACATCAAAGGAGAATAAAGATAGAATAAAAGTTATGATGCTGAAATGTATCTCATGGAATGTAAACGGTCTAAATAGTAAGCTAAAGAGGAACAGGGCAGAATGCATATTGAAAAAAAGAAAATGGGACATCATCTGTTTACAGGAAACTCATATTTCCCAAATACATACAAGGGTGTTAAAGAATGTAAGACTGGGAAAGGAATTTATAGCAGCGGGGGTAGAGAAAAAAAGGGGTGTAGTGATGTACATTAACCCAGGGCTACAGCCTCAGTTATTATTTAAAGATGAGGAAGGGAGAATATTAATTGTGGAAATACAATCTGAAGTTGGAAAAATTGTTTTGGTTGGTTTCTATGCTCCCAATAATAAGAAAGAGGAGTTCTATAAGAACTTAGAAGAAAAGCTTTGGGATTTTGTAGGGGAAGATATGATATTTATGGGAGATCAAAATGGTGTGATCTCTAACGACCTGGATAGAACGGACAGGGAGAAATCATCCAACTCTGGCAAACTCCCTCTATCTTTTTTTAATTTGGTCACCAACCTAAATTTATACGATACTTGGAGAACTAAAAATCCTAACGCTAAAGATATCACCCATTATTCTGAAGCACATAAATCTGGAGGGAGGATTGATGCCATTTGGGTCTCGAAAAAATTAATGCTAAATGTGGAAAGAACAGAAATTTTAAATAAATCCATCTCCGATCATAATCCAGTGTCGATAGAGATGAAATTTAGGAAAAGCACAAGCGGGAGATGGAGAATGAATGAAGAACTATGGAGGGAGGAGACAAGAGTAAAAAAAGCAAAAGAGACATTAAGGGAATTTTTTGTATTAAACGAAAACCAAACAACGGATAATATGATGATTTGGGATACTAGTAAAGCATACATGAGGGGATTTGGGATTCAACAGATGAAGGAAATAAAGAAGGAGAAGAATAATAACTTTATAGAAATGAATAAGCAAATAAGAGATAAGGAATTGGAATTGGTCAAAAACCCGAAGTGTGAGGAATTAAGATTGAGTATCAGGAACTTGCAATTACATCTTTCGGACATGATAAATAAAGAGGTAGAAAGGAAGATTCTCTGGACAAAACAAAGATATTTCGAACAGGCAAACAAACCTGGGAGAATGTTATCGTGGTTAGCTAAAGAAAGACAGACAAATAGGGTGATAAACAAAATTATGGATGGAGAGGTGGAGTTAACGGATCCAGAGCAAATTAAGGCAAGATTTTGGAGATATTATAAAAATTTATATCAGGATAAAGCGGAGGAGGAAAGGGAAATGCAAAATTACCTAAGTGGGAAAGAATTGCCAGAAATTAAGGATGAGGAAAACAGCATGCTAAATGCGGAAATTAAAACAGAAGAGATTGAGGAGGTAATAAATAAAATGAAAACAGGAAAATCCCCTGGCCCGGATGGAATCCCGGTAATATACTATAAAAGATTTAAAGAGATAGTAACACCAAAATTAAAGGTTATAATGGATGAGATTTTGGAAAAAAAGAAAATCCCCAATTCCTGGCAGGAAGCCCTGATAACATTAATCCCCAAGCAAAGTGCCGACTTGAAGTTAGCAAAAAAATTTAGACCGATATCGTTGTTAAATATAGACTACAAAATATTTACTGGGGTGCTGGCAAACAGATTTAAAAGGGTATTAAAAAGAGTGATAGGTAAAGATCAAGTGGGCTTCCTCCCTGAGAGACAAATTAAAGACAATACTAGAACAATAATCAATCTATGGGAATATGCAGAATTAAACCCTAGCAAAAAAATTGCAATGCTGCTGGTGGACGCCGAGAAAGCCTTTGATAGCATTTCCTGGAAGTTCATGGTGAAAAATTTGGAGAAGTGGAAAGTCGGTGAAAAATTTCTGAATGGAATCAAGAGTATATACAACAAACAAAAAGCAAGACTAATTATAAATAATGAGCTATCAGAAGGTTTTGAAATCGAGAGAGGCGTCAGGCAAGGTTGCCCCCTCTCCCCATTGCTTTTTATAACAACTCTAGAAATTCTCTTAAACACATTAAGAGAGGATAGGGAAATTGAAGGGATAAAAGTGGGAAACCAAAATTACAAGGTGAAAGCATATGCGGATGATATAATTATCACAGTGGGATCTCCGATAGAAAGTTTACAAGAAGTATTGGAGAAAATTAATGAATTTGGGAAGAATTCGGGTTTCAAGTTAAATAAAGAAAAATCCAAATTATTAACAAAAAATATGGGGGAGGCGGAGAAGAAAAGATTGGAGGAAGCCACGGGATTAAAAATTGAAGCCAAAGCTAAATATCTAGGCTTGTGGATCTCCAATAAAAATACAAATTTATTTAAGGACAATTATATCAAACTTTGGAAAGATGTTAAAGAAACACTCCAAAAATGGCAGAAATTAAACTTATCCTTGCTAGGGCGAGTATCAATGATAAAAATGATGATTCTCCCAAAAATCCTTTTCCTCTTTCAAATAGCACCGGTGATTATTGGGACGAAGTATCTAAAGAATTGTCAAAAAGATCTGGCGGACTTTATTTGGCAGGGAAAAAAAGCGAGAATAAAACAAGAAATTATGTTGAGCGAGAAGGAAGTAGGCGGCTTCGGGGTTCCGGATTTAACAACCTATTATGACGCAGCAGGGTGGATCTGGATCAAGGATTGGATCACACTAGAAAATAAAGAAATATTAGAATTGGAAGGGTGGGACAAGCTCTACGGCTGGCATGGGTACCTTTTTTACGAGAAATTAAAATTGCATAGAAGGTTTAATAATCACTTAGTAAGAAAAGCCCTGCTTGAAATCTGGGAAAGGATTAAACCAAAAATAATGCATAAAACACCTTGGTGCATTTCACCGATAGAGGCGACCTCAAGTTTTAAAAATACGATTAAAAGGAGTTGGCCCACATACAAAGAATTAGTGGAAGAACCGAAAGAAAACCCGAAACTAAGGAACTATGCAGATTTAAGACCCTTAGGAATAAGCTGGCTAGAATATCTCCAGCTGAGAGCGGTATTTCAAACGGATTTAAAAGACAGAGGTTTTGAAAATAAAGTAACAAAAATAGATGAAATAATTGCTTGTAAACAAAAAGTGTTATCCAAAGTATATAGAATAATAAAAGGTGAACAGCTGATTTCTTATACCAAAAATAGTAATATGATAAAATGGGAAAAAGATATTGGGCACGAAATTGAATATGATAATTGGAAGCAACTCTGGATGAAAAACATTAATTTTACGGCCTCTTACCAAATAAAAGAAAATCTCATGAAGGTACACCATAGATGGTATTTAACACCAGAAAGAGCAGCTAAGATAAGCAAATCCAGGAACAACAAGTGTTGGAGATGTAGAGATCAAATCGGGACGCTGTTCCATATGTGGTGGACTTGCCCCAAAATTAAAGAATTCTGGAAAATGATTCATGAAGAGGTGCAAAAGCTGATCAAAATATCGTATAGTAAAAAACCAGAGCTATACTTATTGGGAATTCTAACTAAGGAAATACCAAGAGATAGAACAAATATTTTCCTTTATGTGACAACTGCTGCAAGAACGCTTGTGGCCAAATATTGGAAAGGTGATCAGTTACCATCAAAGGACGAATGGCTCAGTAAAATAGTAGAATATCTAGAACTGGCGAAGCTGACGAACTACATCAGAGGTACTTCTAAAGAAACAATTAAAAATCAATGGAAATACATTAATGAATATTTGGGGAAACAAGATACGAGTAGAAGATATTGGTTGTGCTTAGAACAATGAAAGGAATTAAAGCTAGTAAAGTGATGATTGGAAGATTTGTAAAATTAGTGGAATAGCACAAATGACAGATATAATAAGGCAACTTATTCGGAAAATGAAGCGTTGTTAAAACAGTGGAAGTACTGTTGAAGTTTAATTTATGTATGCTAACTGGAGATCTTGTAGTTTCTTTTTTCTTTTTTCTTTTCTTACTCTTTCCTTTTTCTTTCTTTTTTTTATTTTCTTCCTTGTCTTTGTTCTTTGTTCTTTTTAGACTTTGAATGTAGATATGTATGAATGTAGATATATGTAAGTTCTGTTTTTGTTTTGTTCTGTTTTTTCTGTATGTATTCATTCATATATGTAAGAATATTTTTAAAGAGCAATAAAGTTTATTTAAAAAAAAAAAAAAAGAAAAAAGAAACCAGGATGGCTTCTGTAAATACAGAAACGTCCCTGGAAAATAGGGACACTTTGAGGGTCTGCCATGGACATCACACTGGTGATCAGCTAGATTGGTGACTGGGAGTGGCTGCCGATTCCATATAACACCAGTCCTGAAAGACCTACATTGGCTCCCAGTACGTTTCAAAGTGTTGGTGCTGATCTTTAAAGCCCTAAATGGCCTTGGCCCAGTATACCTGAAGGAGCATCTCCAACCCCATTGTTCAGCCTGGACACTGAGGTTCAGCTCTGAGGGCCTTCTGGCGGTTCCCTGTGGAACGCCCTCCCATCAGATGTCAAGGAGATGAACAACTATCTGACTTTTAGAAGACATCTGAAGGCAGCCCTGTTTAGGGAAGTTTTCAATGTTTGATTTTATTGCATGTTTTTAATATTCTGTTGGAAGCCGCCCAGAGTGGCTGGGGAGCCCAGCCAGATGGGCGGGGTATAAATAAATTATTATTATTATTATTATTATTATTATTATTATTTATTATTATTATTATTATCCCTGTTGCATGGGTTGCTTTACAAAGAGCAGCTAATCCTTTTGGAGGCACAGTTCCTCCAAATCCCAGTTGCTGGGAATGGCAGGTGAGGAGAGTTGCTGTCATGCTCAGCTCCTGCTATTGGGTTTCCGGCTGTGAGAACAGGATGCTGGGCTAGATGGAGCTTTGGCCTGATCCAGCAGGGCTCCTCTTATATTCTTATCTGAAATAGACCCAAGGACAAAGCAGAAGAAGGTGGGAAATAGTGAGGTCATGTGTAGGCAGGAGGAGAAAACGTTCTTACACATACTTAGAGAGCTACACTCTGAAATTCAAGAAGCATCCAACCAGTTCCCTAGGAAGAAGGATTGACCGTTAAATTTTAAACACTCATTAATATGCAAACTGAACCAAAATTCTCCCCCTTGCCTAATTACCCCTACGTTATATTAGACCTAAAGAAGTTAGCATTCCCACTTCCCTGCAAATAGATATTTTTATTTATTTTAGAGAGAACCGTCACTCACATTGCAATTGGGGAGAGGTGCGTTCTGAGCAAGCAGCCTCTTTCACCTTTACTGCCAAAAGTTTTTAAAATACCTCTTTGGCATAGAAGGCAACATCTTTTTTACAAGGAGATCTGTTGATTTTAATCATTTGCATTTTGATATGTTTGTTCAGTTCTGAAATGATTTCATTCCTACACGCCGTCCTCGGTTTATATGCTTGTTCAGTTTTGTTATGGCCTATGGGTTCAAAACTATAAAATTGCTGCCGCTGCATAGCAAATCAGAAGATAAGTTTTGGAAATAAGGTCTGCCTTTTGTTAGATAACATAGGAAACTTCCATAGCCTCTCACTGCTTTTTAAAGTTGGGGTAGTTTGGTAGAAAGACTGCTTCATATAAGGCTACAAAATTGTGCAGGCATACAACCAGGTTGCGTAGGTGGTGCTGTGGGTTAAACCACAGAGCCTAGAGCTTGTCGATCAGAAGGTCGGCGGTTTGAATCCCTGTGGTGGGGTGAGCTCCCATTGTTCAGTTCCAGCTCCTGCCAACCTAGCAGTTTGAAAGCACATGCAAATAGATAAATAGGTACCGCTCCAGCGGGAAGGTAAAAGGCGTTTCCTTGCACTGTTCTGGTTCGCCAGAAGCGGCTTAGTCATGCTGGGCACATGACCCAGAAGCTGTACACCGGCTCCCTCGGCCAGGAAAGCGAGATGGGCGCCGCAACGCCAGAGTCATCCCCGACTGGACCTAATGGTCAGGGGTCCCTTTACCTTACAACCAGGTTTTAGGAAATGGCTATAATATTGTTATGCTCTACTCGTATTTCCAAGCAGCAAGAGATTCCAGGGACGAGTGCACTTCCCAGGCTACAGCATCCTTGGAACGAAGGTCGGTGGAGACTATGGTATCTTTAGGATATATAGTTTTATTTACACAAATACACCACCTGAGCATGGGACACGGGGGCTCACAGCATTAACACTCACATAGATTTTGGGCCCCCCTCCTTTTAGGTTTCCAAGGGCGCCCCAAAGACCAGCACAGAAGAGCACACAGCAAGATATGCTTCTTTCTTCATCTTACAGCATTTAGCTTCTAGCTCTCACACACAACTCTGTCTATTGCTCTTCTGGGTAAAAGGTAAAGGACCCCTGGATGGTTAAGTCCAGTCAAAGGCAACTATGGGGTTGCGGCACTCATCTTGCTTACCTTCCCATTGCAGTGGTACCTATTTATCTAGTTGCACTGACATGCTTTCAAACTGCTAGGTTGGTAGGTTCTTCTACCAAATAGCCAGGTGAGGAAAGGCCTGCCCATTTGTTTCTACAGCAATGGAGCTCACTCTTTTAAGATGGAGCTCACTCATCTAAGATGCAGGTGTTGAGTACTTAGCTGAGCAGCAAACCTTGACAAAGGGACTAGTTTGACCTCTGTTTTATAAAGATACCTTCAGGTCCTCACATCTTGAGCTAGCATCATCGGAATTCCTGTTATTGTAATGATGCTGGTCTAGAATATAACGGCCTGATGATACCCAGATCCACTGAATCGGGCTAACATATGGTCCTGTTAGCTCATTACAATCTCCACGCTGCATTTTAGGTTCTCAAGCGTTCGGGAAATCTTCCTTCAACAAAGTAATTGCATTCATATCCATTAGAGTTTGTTCCTGGCACATCTAGATAGATCTAGGGATTATTTATACAGTGAAAATTAGGCATTCTCCCATTCGTGTGTTTGAAAGGGAGGGAGGGTGAAACCTCCTTTCCTGTGGCTGACAAAGAAGCAATAGATCAAAAGTGCTCTATCATATCATTCTGCCTAGTGTTTTATAGGCAACCTAGACAGCGGGATTTCAGAAGATTAAAGATATATGTATATATATATTTCCTTTTAAAAGTTGTCTTGGGACAAGTGTCAACAAACCTAAATAAGAAACATTTAAAAACGATTTGTCAAAGCCCTCTGTAATGTTAGCAGAAGATGTGTTTCTCCCCCTGCTACAAAGCCCCTTTCTGCCCCCCACCCCCACCCCACTTTATCCACCAGTATTTCTTCCGTAATGGAAGCTGTGGTTTGTAGAGGAGGGAACAATTATGCATTGCCTGCTAGCACAGCACTTAATGTATGATAACCATTAGAGTGTGAAGACTTTCAACCAAATGAAATTTTTCAGGTTATGAACAGCCTCAAAGGAGGGGGGGCGGGCAAGCTCTGCGAGGCTCTGTTCCGGGAGGGTCGTCTGCAATTATTTATCACCCCTCACCAAAAGAAGGCGAAAATTAAGGGAATGTTCCCTGCTGGAGGTAATGCTATAAAGAAACGCTGGCGTAGATCCGGGACAATAAACAGAAGCAATAGCCTTGAGAGCGATGGGGAATTAGTGAGCCCCATCCCAAGGAAGAGCAACCTCGATGCCGACGCTTTGTCACTCTGACACAGCAAAGGCATAAACAATCCCAGAGCTGGAACTCATTATTAGTGATTTCATAGATCAAAGTTTTTCTAGCCTGGTTGATCCCACAGAATGAGAGACTTAGGGTGCTAGGAGGGTGAAAACACACAATCATTTACCAAGTGGATAACTTGTTTCGCAGCAGCTTTGCAACCATATTGTCTGTAACATCTGCCCATATGATAAGGAGCATTTTGCCCCCACTCCTGGCACCAGGGGCAGATACTTGTCAAATTATTCTTGGACTGGTAGTGCAGATTATCAGCTCCATGTGCAGCTTGTTATCCCAGGGAATCTTAGGATCTGTATTCTCCACACTGCTTCCCTCATACCCTCGGGATAAAGTGAATGTCCCTTGGGGTGACCATCTAGGTTTGTGGAGAGGCGTGGCACCAATCTAACCTGCTTTGGTCCACCTCTGTGGAATCAGCTTCCACTGAATGGTCTTGAAAGATGCCTCAGGTCTACAACTGTATATTCAGAGCTAGGGCAAGGGTGGGCAGTTTCCTGCTACGGGGAGGAGTTGAAAATGTGGAGCATGTGGGTGGCAGTGTACCCACCAGTACACTATGGTGCCTGCAAAATGTCTCAATAAATATCTCCACGAAAACAAACAGTGCTCAAGAGGCTTGTGGATTTTCTTGTTCAGTGTATTGGATCAGACTCTCTCCTGCACTCAACTTGCTCCACTTAAAGATGCCCACATATCATTGGATGCCAGGATCGGGCACCCTCTTTCCCTATCTGTTCTGGACAGAGGAGAGATGCAAAAAGGTTCCGCCTGTGAATGAAACTTGGCTGGTAAGGTGCCTTCTCCCCATTGATGAGGCTGCTGGTGCAGGGTTGCTGGTCTTGCACCATTTTTGCGATCCTGTCTCTTTTTCTGCTGTTCCATTAGCAACACTTTTGTGCTATGCCACAGCCCATGGCAGCCATTTTGAGTTATGCTACACCCTATGGCAGCCATTTTGTGACTGGCACCAATACACCCAATATGCCCACTGGCCCAAAAAAGTTGATGACCCTCTGGTCTAATGTTACATTCTTGGGTGCTCCTTGCGTAGACCAAACTCCAAATAAAGGTTCCTCCTGCAGTTTTGTTTGTCAATGTCATTTCCCTTCCCTAAATTAAGGAAGGCAGAACCATCACATTCTTCCGAGGTCCTAGTGCTCTCCACCTCTACAGGGGCCCCACAGCTTCTCTCTCTCTCTCTCTCTCTCTCTCTCTCTCTCTCTCATAAAATTTGGGTCATATTATGGTTTCACACTAACCTGAGCTGGATTTCAGTGATCTCCTGGAATTCAAGTGCAGCTTAGAGCAGGCGCTTTCTGTGCTGTTATTCCATACAACAATGTCACCATCAGAACTCCCTGAAATAGACAATGAAAAGTCAATGCACTTTCAAGGTGGGCTATAATCAAAGATGAAATTTTGTAACATGGGTTCTTTTTGTCTCGTCTGATTTCTGTTTCCAGCATTCAACTTTCCTTATCAGGTGACAATTGCAATGCCATTTCCCCTTAAACGTTCAATTGTCTCAGATTCCAAGCTTTGGGCAATATCTAATGAAGTACCGGTAGATTCACAAAAATTCCAGCTTGCACAATGGAACCACCAGAACAGATTTAGCAGGCCCAGAGGCATGCAGGGAAAGGAGGTTCTGTGGCATGGTCAAAAGTCATTGCATTAGTAGATCTGCTTTGCTGGATACTGCTCTTTGTGCTTAGCTGTTCAAAAGGTACTGAACAGGAACTGACCTTGGATCAAAAATCAGGTTCATTTGCAAAGAGAATATATAATATATAACAGGTCAGCTGACACAGCATTTAAGCAAGAGATCATGGGCCATAGTCCCAGGAGAGGCATTGTCTCAGCTTTCAATTTCAAGACACATCATCAAATACTTGGGATACATCCTGATCCTGCCAGCAGGTTGACAAGAAAGGATAAAGTTTAACCAATGGGGCGTCCATCACTGAGAGCATCTTAGGACCATTTCTAGCTTGATTCTGCCCAGTGAGTGATTAGGAGCTTTAAATTCTAAAGCTGAGCTGGCCACATTGTGACTTCCTTGGCTCTTATCTGAAGATGCAGGCACAACCAAACAATCATATTAGCATAGCTTTTATATTTAAAAACTATTGATTTAAAGCAAATACCTGTATTGCATCCAATCCCCCTACTGCCTTGTCCCCTTAGTTGCTTCAGCAATTCAGATCATATATTGATTTTGCATGATAGGTGGAAGTGACTTTTGAAGTTGGCTTGTTTCCACTAACCATAGTTAAGATTAACCACTGTTTGTTGGGCTCAGATGGGTTGTCAAGTTCAAACCCAGCAAGCTTCCAAACTCCTTCTCACAGCCACGCCACAAGAGAGGCCTATGGGCCTGAGGGGGGAGGCTAGGCACATTGTGGTAACACTAAACTGTGTGTGTCCCAAAATTGTGGGTTGTTAAGCAGAGAGCAGTGGGGGCTGGTGCTCACTGCGATTGGTAGGGCAGGAGTCCAACAGTAGCTGGATTCAGAGCTAATGACAGGTGGGGCCAGCTAATTCGAGTTTTGCCTTCCTCCTCTCCGCTGCAGAGTACTACAAGGTGAAAACTAGGACGCTGCATCCAAGGCTGCCCCCTCAACTGGTTGTAAGCCTGGCAAGCAGGGTGGGGCAGTGCTGAATGCACACTGAGGTTGGTGGGGCAGTGCCCCACATTCCCTTATCAACCAACCATTGGTGGAGAGTTTGATTGCTCACCACCACCATTGACTACGGGCTATAAGAATGTTCAACTAGACCTGATCCAAACATATTGAACGTCAGTAAGCCATGTGACAAGACCTAAGCTCATTCCAAATTAGGAAAGCTCTTCAGCCTGAGCACAAAGGGGTCCCACGCCTCTCCCTTGATCTTCTCTGGCAACATCCAGACCCACCTGGACATCTTCTTTGGATCTCATTCTACTGACTTGGTAGGAGCTTTCCCAGCCCAAGCCCATGCGGGAGGAGGAGGAGGAGGATCAATCCCATCGTGACACACTTGATGACACACT
Organism: Lacerta viridis; assembly: GCA_900245905.1. Classification (NCBI taxonomy): domain Eukaryota; kingdom Metazoa; phylum Chordata; class Lepidosauria; order Squamata; family Lacertidae; genus Lacerta; species Lacerta viridis. The sequence continues at coordinate 33,763 of OFHU01003640.1, read as the reverse complement.
TTCTTTGTCTGCTTCTTAAAAGATGTCATTTGTCTGTGTCTTGTAAGTAATTCAGCTCTGCCAAGAGCTGAGTAGCTAAGCCAGGCTGCCCAGCATCAGGTCTAGCCATGCGTATAGATGACGGCAGACCCAACTGCTAATCTCAGGATGATCTATTGGGCAATAAATGTTCCACTACCTGTAGCTAGCGTCTGCGGGGGTAGAAATGCTGCACATAAGATGTCGTCCTGGTGCCGAGCTCCTCCTTTCCATTCCGAAGGCTGAACCAGAAACTGAGTCAAGCTGCTCAGGCGGAAGACAGTAATTGTCCTAACGAGAAAGACAAGAACAAACAAAGCAGCCTGAATGAACTCCAAAGTCACAATTCCCTTTCCAAGCCGAGGCTCTATGTTTATCCCTCAGGTTCAGGTACCTGTAGCAGAAGACGGATTCCAGAGGAGTGGAAATGTTTTATTTATTACAAAGGTAAAAAGTGCTAGTCCTCAAGCGTATATAGCGAAAAGTTTGGAAATGGGTAGTGTCAAAGAAACCAAGCCTGAATCTGAACAGGTTTTTCCAGTGATCAGCAGATGTGAGACGGAGGCACAGCCTGTGCATATACAGGTCCACATAGTTAACATATATCCAGAACTGCAGACTAATTTATTCCCCAGGGCTGGTATGAACTTTGCAATTTGCATGGCAAAGGAACCTATAAAGGATACACACTTTTGCTTTAGCACCCAAGAATCACAACTAATTGTAGGGGGAGGAAGCTGTCACCTACAGCAGGGATGGGGAACCTTTGGGTTTGCAACAGCTGTTGGAATCCAACTCCCATTAGGCCCATGATCAATGGTCAGGGATGATGGGTGCTGGAGAGTTATAGTTCCCCATCGCTGCTCAAGAGCCTCCTTTACTGCTTTGCACGGTGCACTTTCTCCCATGCCTGTTGTCAAATCTGCACACACTTGCATGGCCGGGGGTAGGGGTGGGGAACCATAGTGAAGCAAATGCCGTGCCCAGTAGAGTCAAATTCTGTCACTTGTGAAAACAATCTTAACTGAGCAAATCTGCCTTTCACGCATAATGTATTCTAGCCTCTACTAGCCACGGGGGGCGCTCAGTGCATTATGAAAATTCCCCAGCCCTGAACATTCACCCCCAACTCTTGTTTCTGAGATACTAATAGACAGGCAATAATCCACATGCACACTCTGGCGCATACCTGCCAAGTGCCCCGGGGGGAAATGGGACATTTTTTCACATGTGACCACAGCAGCTATTTTGCATGCCACCAGGGCCGGCGCGTCCATTTAGGTGAACTAGGCAGTTGCCTAGGGCGCCAAAATGGAGGGGACTCTGGCCAGCCTGCCCCCCGCTGCCGCCCGATGCCGCTCCGCCAGCGGCAGAGTGGCGGGGGAGGGGGGAGCAGCCCAAAATCGGGCTTCTCCACAGAGCCGGTGCTAGGGATTGGCAGGGGGTGCCAGAAGGTGATCTCGCCTAGGGCGCAAAAAAACCTAGCACCGGCCCTGGGTGCCACAATCTCACACACTCTTGCGCTGTCCTCTCCCACCCCCCAAAAAAACACTTTTGGGAGGGCAAGAGCAAGGTGTGGGTCATGTGACTCACGCAGGAGTGCATCCCAGAAGATGTGCATCCCAGTTTGGGGTCTCCACAAGTTGGGCGATATGCTGGTGGAAGAGACATCCTCATAGCACGCCACTCTTTGAGACCTTGACACAGGGGAGGTGTGTCTCATTTCACCACTAGAACATGCTACATCCCTCCCAGTGCTGCCCCCCCCCCTCATTGCCATACCACTGGTGACACCACGCCTCTCTCACCCGTGTTGTGTGGCAGTGCCTGCAAAGCACAAGATCTCACAAGATCTCACTGAAATCTCATACGCTCTGTGAGTTCTCACCAGAAACTGGTGCCACTGCCCGCATGGGCATTGCCTCTTGGGCTTCAAGCACTCGGGGCAGGTGCCTCACCTTGCCTCATCCATGGGCCGGGCCTGCTTTGACAATACATTCCTCATAGTACCCATCTGCCTCTCCTATAGAGCAGAGATAGAGAACTTCATGCCAGATGCAGTCACCTGGGGCTCTCCTCATGCCACACACACACACACACACACACCCTCTTCCCAAGCTATGCTCCTTTCCAGTCCTGCTTTGCACCCTCCTTGAGGTTTTTTGCTTGGCTGCACCCTTGAATTCTGACAATGGATGGGGGACATATGAATGTGAGTGTGTAGAAACCAGCCTACAGTACAAAGGCACAAAGGGTAAAATTTGCATCCATTGGCCCGCCCACTTTTGTTTCTGGTCCCACAAGGGAATTTGGCCCTCAAGCTGGAGAAGATTCACCTGCTGAGCCCACATATCTCCCAGAGTGCCATAGGCAGGCTACTCACACTCCCCGAGTATGAATTTAGTGCACCATAGTGTTTAGACTGCTGGATCAGGACCAGTGAGTCCAGGGTCCAAATCTTCACTTGGTCATCAAGCTATTAAGGTGACTTGGGGCCATTTCTTAGCCAAACAAACCTCACACAGTTGTTGCCTGGACAAATGGGGAGGCCCGTGAACCCTGCCCTCAGAGGAGGTAAATGAGGTGATGAACAGTGAGTTGTGCTGTTGACTTTTTCAAAGGAAACTTGACATCTTGTCTGAGTCGAGATGTCAAAGCCCACTCCAAATACCAGCATCTGGTTTTTCTCTGCGGTGTCATCACGACACAGCAGAGCGCATCTAATTTGGGATATCCATCCCCCTCCAACCTCCTGGTCTCTGTGCCTATCTCATCCTCCATTCTCATCTCTCCTTATTCAAATAAAGCAATTTGTGTGAAATCCCCCAAACTTTGGAAAGAGAGCCAGTAATCAAAAAAAAGGGAGGGGTGACTAACCCTCAAGCAAAGAAAATATAGCACGTTGATACATATCTTCGCAACATGAAATGGAATATTTTAATCATTTGTTTCTATTTCTCCCCCTTTCTGTATCAGGCATTGTTATAGAAACTGCATTGTAAGTGTCATTCTGGGATTTTCTCATCCTTCGCCTATTATGGTTCAATCATACTTCCTCGCTGCCAAAACATAATGGCAAAGCTGTCTCCAGTGCAATGTGCATTGTTTCCGACCGTACTAATAGACAAGGGGGATAATTATTGCGCCAGTCTTCTCACGGCAGCGTTATGACGAGCCGCAGTGTTGATTTCTCCCCCGCCTTCCCCCCCTAATTAAAATCTGCATTGGAGGGGATGGGCAGAATAAAAAAGAGAGAAGAAGAAATGTGGCGTTCTTAAGAAGCCCAAGAAGTACACAGGTATTATTTTTTTAACTACCATAAACATGATACAGAGGACAATAACAGAGATGGGCGAAACTGTCAAATTTGGTTTCTCTCCGTTTCTCATTTTTCCAATCTAAAATTAAATTCTCCATGTTTCCACATCAATTTGCTTTTTCCCGAAAAAAAATAGTCTCATGAAAAGTATTATTTTCTGTTCCCCTATTGTATTGAGGCTTCCGCTTTCAGTTTTCCATTGTCGAACGTTTCGGAACAACCGACAACAACATTCAACAACCGAGGTTTGACCGTACTCCAGCCACTGTACCACACAGTCTATGTTTGTGGGGATTAGGATGCTGGTGTAGAGATTAGAACTGCCTTGAGTGTTTTTGGTTTTTTTACAATAAAGTGGTATAAGAATTTTATGGAACAAGTAAATAAAATAAAAAATTGTCTCCCACTATACAGGTAGTCTCAAGTCTGATCAGAGCCCCCATGGTTGCTAACTGCAGCACAGGGCAAAAACTTTCCCCAAACCCCATACACACCAGGTTCCCAATCTGGATCTGGCCCTCCAAATCAAAAATTTCTTTGTAAAGCCTTTCTTCATTTGGAAGTATTTCTTCCCAACTTTCCATTCCTGGAAAGATGGAAAACTTGTGAAAATATTGAAGAGGTGGGAGGAGCCTCTTATGGCGACACTTTCTATTTCAGGATAAGTAGTGTTTTAAAAATCATCCTGTTGCAAAAACCCTTAGATCCAGGTCTATAAAATGAGTAATTTGAGACTGACGGGTGCTGAGACTTGCCACCCTGATGCCTTCAAATTGAACCCCAAAACTTGGGACCTAGCAACACTATTTAATTCACACCAGAATGCAGAGACAGTGGGAGCAATTCCCCCTTCCCACACATTCAGTGGTCCATTCGCCCATCACCAGCAGTCTTGCGTATTCCTGTGTCTTTTTTTTATTTCCAAAAATACATATTTAAATGTGCTTGACTTCAAAGTCAAAAGAGGGTTAGGGAATATATTTTTAGATCAATGTTGCAGGGAGCTCTGCTTCTAAACTGCATGTAGCCAGTCTGAAGTGGTTCTGCTTTTCAAGTCTGCACAAACAGAGAACACCTCTGACCTGAGGCAATCCCTTATGAATTATTCCTTCAGGGGGAAAAGGGGAGAAAGACCTCATAGAAGCCTGATTGGCACAATACTCGGGGGGGGGGGCAAATCCAATATATCCAGCGAGAACTGGAAAATGTTCTGCCAAAGTGCAAAATCTGAAAGGCTTTGAATCTATTTCCCTACCCCACCCCAAGTGATTCCACAACTCTCCAAAGGAGACCTAATTGCCACAGTTTACTGGTTCTTACACACCATAAAATGTGGTTACAATATACCTACATTCAGGGACCTAAGTCCTGGCATCCCATAGTCTCTGGGAGAGTGTCCCAGGCACCCAGGCCCAGAGCTGATCTCTCTCTCCAAGAGTGCAGAGAGAGGTCCACACTTAGAGTGGGAGACCTGACCTTGTACATCCCCTCCTTACTGCCGTGGAAACCTCTGTGGCCCTAGCTTGACGGCATGCCAAATTGAACCTTTCCAGCCCTCTAGGTAAAGGTAAAGGTAAAGGGACCCCTGACCATTAGGTCCAGTCGCAGATGACTCTGGGGTTGCGGCGCTCATCTCACTTTATTGGCTGAGGGAGCCGGCGTACAGCTTCCGGGTCATGTGGCCAGCATGACAAAGCCGCTTCTGGCGAACCAGAGCAGTGCACGGAAATGCCGTTTACCTTCCCGCCGGAGCGGTACCTATTTATCTACTTGCACTTTGACATGCTTTCAAACTGCTAGGTTGGCAGGAGCAGGGACCGAGCAACGGGAGCTAACCCCGTTGCGGGGATTCGAACCGCCGACCTGATCGGCAAGCCCTAGGATCTGTGGTTTAACCCACAGAGCCACCCGCGGTCCCTTTCCAGCCCTCTAATATACATCAAAGCAGAGATAAGTTTATGCCAGCTCTGGAGCTGGTGTAGGGAATATCCTTCCCATTGTTTCCATTGTCAAGCATCCTGTTCTCACAGTGGCCAACCAAACAGCCTTGTCTTCCATGAATTTGTCTAATTCTCTTCTAATACCAGCAAACTTCAAAATGCTGGTAAGGCCTTATACGACTTGGGACCCAGGATACCTAAAAAAGCTTATACAGGTAGCCCCAACCCAATTTACATGTGTTCAAGTCATGTATGTCCATGCGTGGTGCCAGAAACCCCGAAGAGCCTTACCTGCAGGGTAAGGTAAAGGTAAAGGATGGTTTGACTGGATGGTTAAGTCCAGTCAAAGCCAACTATGGGGTTGCAGCGCTCATCTCGCTTTTAGGCCGAGGGAGCCGGCGTTTGTCCACGTGGATAGCTTTCTGGGTCATGTGGCCAGCATGACTAAACCGCTTCTGAAGCAACGGGACACCACGGTGGAAGCCAAAGTGCACAAAAATGCCGTTTACCTTCCCACCACTTTTTTATCTACTTGCAATGGTGTGTTTTTGAACTGCTAGGTCGGCAGGAGCTGGGATAGAGCAACGGGAGCTCACTCCATCAGAGGTGTAGGAAGGGGTGCGGTTCGCCCCGGGTGTCATGACTGAGGAGGGTGACGAAATGGCAGGAGAGTGGGCAGCACACCTCGCGCCCAGCGGCAGCAGCTCTTCTGACCCGGAGGCAGAGAGCAGCCCTCCTCAGCCATGGCGAGGCACACCCAGCCGCAGCAGCTCCGTTGCCGGATCATGTCTGACCCAGCTGCGGAGAGCAGGAGGAGAGTGAGCAGCAGCTTCCCCGCCCCCTCCTACCCTGAACTGTGGCGCATGGGAGGGCACCCTCCATGCCCCTCCCCTTCGGGAGCGCGCCCGCCCTGGGCAGCATGGGCATTATGCTCTGATGCTGCACTCCATCGCAGGGATTCGAACAACCTGCCTTCCAATCAGCAAGCCCAAGAGGCTCAGTGGATTAGACCACAGCACCACCTGTACCCCTTGAAGAGGATACCCTCTGCAGGAGAGGGTATCCTACAGATACCGCCTAATTAGAAAGTATCCTGTATGGTGTCAGAATCAGGATTTTAGTGCAGCGGCCCCTACTTGTTGAAATTTCCACCTTTTGCATATCCTGCATCCCTGTTGTATTTCTGGGTGCCTGTTGAAGACTTCCTTGTTTCAACCAAAGTTGAAGTTCTCAATCCCCATCCTGGCCCAAGGGAAGAGAGAGACATAGGAGTTGAGGGGGGCTGATTTGTCTCTAAGAGACAGCGCAGAGTTAATTTGCTGTGTCTGAATGCAATAGAATATGGATAAGGCATTCACACTCTCCCGCCTTGGTTACCTCAGTCAGATTCAGGATGTATTTTTCCCCTGGAACTAAGGGCTTGCAGAAAAAGAAGAGTACCTTGAAATAAGGATTTTTTTTATTTTTTTATTTTTGGTCACTCTGCTGAGAGAGTAGAGATCAGAAAGCGGAGGCTGAATCCCCTTAATCCTGCCTAATCGATAGTTTATAAAACCACAACACTTATCCTGACTAAAGCAGGCTTTGTAGAGCATCCAGCGCTGCCCCCATTTTCCATTCTGTTTAAGCATATTTACATTGATTTTTTATTTCCCGTGCCAATAGAAATTGCTCAGAAGAAATGAGGAGAAACCAGTGTCCACAGCTGAGCAGTAACAGACAGAACAGGCTCGAGGGAAGAAAACCCAGATTTTGATATCATCACGCACTCACACTATGCTACCAGGAGATTTTAAAGACTGCAAATCTCTAGGCACCTTGTTTACTTATTATGCATTTTTAATAGCATAACCGTAAGTGCCTCACACTTCCTGTCCCACTGCATTTCGCAGCTCATTTGCCCGCTTTCGTTCTCCCCTCTCATCCCTTAAAAGATGTTCAAGTTCATGATGGACGGACAACTTGTGCATCTTCCAATTAGGCGGAAGACGCTGGATGGGACATTCAGGAAAACAGAAAGTGCACACAAATGTGTCATGTCTTCAACCAGATAGAGACTAATGAGCAATGGCAGCAGTAACTCTACACATCACCCACCAGTCTCTTCCCTATAAAAAGACCGCTTCCCACTTGTTTGTGCACTTCCTTTAGGTTTAATATTCATGAACTGATGATTTAGATTATGTAGTGTCTTTATTTTTAGCACTTGCCAGGATGTGTTCTTTGCATCCTCATTATCTTTCCTTCTTACTTTTGCTGTCTGGAGTCTTTGCACCTCTGTCCCTCTATACTTGTGGTCAGCAACTAGAAGCCCCCAGATTGACTCCATAGCCTTGAGATGCAAGGCTCGACTCTTCAATTGCAAACCCACCCATGAAAGATCTGTTCAGTGCTTCTTTTTTCTTAAAAAAAATGTTTAGGGGCACTCTCATTTTGACTCAAGAAAATCACCGGGAAAGGAAATGAAGCCACCATTGGAGGTGGTAACAACGAAACTGACCAATCACCATGCTAGATTCCAACTCCAACTCCACATTAAATGCTCGTTTCCATCTGAGACTCAGGAAATGACATGACAGGAAATGATGCCACCATCAGGGGTAGCAATGGAACTGACAGTTCACCCTGCTATTCAACAGAACTGATGATTCACCGTGCTAGAGATGAAACTTAAAAAAATAATTTTTTTAGTTTCTTCTCCCATTAGATTCACAAAATATTTAGGCGTATGTGTACCCCAAGGAATAAAAGCACTGGATCTGTTTAAAGGATTGGGCCCTCTGACAAGATGACTTGCCAGCAAAGCATGGGGTGCCGGGGAGAGTTAGTGTCATGAACTGGTTGGATGCAGAGGGATGGTGGGAGGAACCAGCTGGGGAACCACCAATGGAAGAAGGCTCAGAGCCCAGGAAGTGGTGGTGGGACAATGATGAATGGTTACAGGGAGAAGAGGGAAAGGACTGGGAAGAGGACGTGTCAGAAGCTGAGGAGGTAACAAGAAGAACAGGAAGAGTCTGTGGCAGACAGAAGTCAAGAATCAGAGGTAGAAGCTGAAGCAGGAGAGTGGGTGGAAGAAGGCAGAGATGAGTGAGCTGGCGAAGACTCACAGGTGTCTCCTCTTCCTGCTGCTACAAGCTCCCCTCCCTCTTTGTCTCTCAGAACCAGAAGAGGCATGAAAAGGGTGAAGGAGAGGTCGGCTGCACGCAGGCACTGTCTCCAATTGTTTTGGGGAAAGCCTGGAGACGAGGGGACTTACAGTAAATGGGTGTGAGGAGTGGAGACTTTCAGTCTTGGCAACTGATTTTCATGGAGGAAAGTCAATGGGAAATGAGTTGCTCTGCTCATTAGGCCTGACCCTCAACCAAGACTGTGGAAATTGTATCTTTGCTAATAGTTAACTACATCATTGAACTATGTGATTACTGACCAGCCCACTCCTGTGACAGAACAAAAAAAAATTCCAATCACTGTACTTACTGCAAGGGGTGTAAGAAGGTATCCTTTTTCCATTCCACCCTGTATTAATCGCATGCAGCACTGTTTCACCTCTGTTGCAGTTCGCCTTCTGCCCAAAACTACATTATTCACCTCAATCTCCACTTTGACTGTATTGTACCACTTACGTAATTAATTTTGTAAATCACAAGGATTTAACTTTCTTTTTGCATGTAAATGCAAAGAAGCATAATGCAAATTGGGGGGGGGGGTTTACACACCAATTACAGGCTGAAAGCATTTTCCCCCCCGTGCAAATTAGGGGCAATTACATACCATTTGGAGAATGAAAGCAACAGCAACAATGAACGTGAATCACATTTGCTGAATTGATTTTTGCTCTGGAAATGGGTGAGTAATGGGGCAATTTCTGCTCCTGTTTCTGCCAGAATTCTCTGGCATCCCTATTTGCTGCACTGGCTGCCTTCTCATTCCACTTCCCATATTGGATGAAGCAGAATTTTGCCTAACGAAAGTTCATGGCTACAAGATACCAGATACCAGGGCCAGCCCAAGACATTTTGCTGCCTAAGGTGACCAGATGGTGCCTTCCCCCAGTACCGGTAACAGATGCTGACCAGAAAGGTGATTAGATCTTTCTTTAATATTGCCATGTCCTCCACCACACCTGAGGGCAAGAGACTGGCTTAGGATGTGCGGTGCAGACCATGTGGCACACACAGCACTGCCTTTGTTGCTGCTGCTCCCCTGCCCCTGGCATCTGCTGCCTGAAGTGGCTGCCACACTCTTCCCAATGATAGGGTCGGCCCGTCACTTACACAGTTTCAAAGTACATTTAAATCTTTGAACAGTGTTTTACTTTGTCCCTGTTTTGAGCCGATTCCCAATGTCATGTTCAACAAGTGCAACCATCATGTGACCGTTTGGTGGTGTGGAGTAAGTGGCTAATTCCTATGAAGACAGCTGCTTTATTAGATGAATGCAGTACCCTTCGGCGGAGAAGAGGATGATCTTCCATTTATGTGCAGGTGATAGAAGACACTTGATAGTCATCACCTATCAGTGTGGCATCTGTTCGGTAACTGGCCAGCCCAATAACCCATAATAACTGATGAGAGCCATTCCATGCATCCACTTTATCAAACGATAAGCACAATCAATTATCATGTGACTAAGGTAAGGTATAACCTTTCTCTTTGGGTAACTAGCAGCTACACAGACCTTGTAAAACAGACTGAGGCAACCTTGGCTTTTTAAGCTCTGTTGTCTCATAATGTTGGTTCTGTAAATAGCACTGACTTGGATACAAAGAACCTCTTCCACAAATGGAATATTTTGTTAACATGTGTGTATGTGTGGGGGACAGAGGAATAGAGACTGGTTTCCACACACCTTCTGCAGCTTCTTCTCCACAATATCTCATTAGGGAGGGGAGGGGAATTTGGTTCAGTTTGCATATTCGAACTTCCCCAAACAAGAAATGAAATGAAATGCAGTCATCCTGAGAAATTTGCACTTCTCCAAATAATTTCCCAGAGAAGCAATGTCCAGAAAAATGTGCACATTGGGGGGGGGAAGTATGTATAAAAAGGCATATATTAATGAAAATAGCATACAAAAATGTGTTTTATTAGACAAAAATGTGTGTATGACAACAAATGAGCTCCCATATGCTGACAGATTTTCATGAGGACTTATTCAATTTAAAGAATTGTGAACTGATGAAGAAACATGGAGGAATGAACCTAAGACTGGAAAAATGAGAAAATGAGAGAAATCAAAATTGACAGATTCATTCATAGCTACAGCTCAAAACTTGCTGAAGGGTGCCTGGCCATCAGAACTGGCTTTTTAGTGGGGGACAAAAGATGCTGCAGTGGGAAAGAAGTGATGGAAAAGGAGAATTTTGGTCTCTGGGTCCAAAGCTAGGGATGTAAAAAGGCATCATTTCCTGTTCAACACTGTTGAACATGCAGCACTGTTTCTGCTCTACTGCAGTTCAACTTCTGTCAAACACTATGTTATTTATCTCTATGTTCACCGTGGTGAAATTACATAATGTACGCAATTTATTTTGTAAGTTCTATCACCATCATCTTATTCCACCTCATTAATTTCCTTGTAAAGGAAGCAGAACGCAAATAAGAGAGAAGCAATCAATTACATATTGTTCTGGAACTAAAGACAGCAACAGCAAATACTAATATCTGCTGTACTGATTTCCATTTTGGACACGGAACGGATAAAAAAAATTAGCAGTTTCCATTCCTGCTTCTGCTTATGTCAGAATTCTCTGACACCCTTCATCTAAGCCATTTTCCACTATAGCAAGTGAGAATTTGTGTGAGAGGGGGAGAGAGAGAGACTGGGGGAAGGGAGGGAGATTCTGGACCTGTAGAAAAATAATTTCAAAGGGAAAGAAATATGCACAAAAAGCAATTCATCTCATCCTAATTTCCAGACCCTCCACATAATTTTATAGTGAACAACAGCACTGAGCCTCTGCCTCTATAGAGGAAGCAGCCTTTGAGTGTTGTCTAAGTTTTCAAATTTATGGACAGAAGGGTTTCTAATTAAGTCCTGCCATTATTTTTTTGCAGAGCATCTTGGTGGAGGAAATATATAGCTCATCCCCTCCCTGCCAGGATCTTTAAGCAATTTTAATGGCTTTCTCTACCTCCAGCAGAAAACAAAGAAAACTTTTTTAAAGCGAAGAACTTACCAAATAAAGCAGTGCTGTTGACAATGGGATATTACACTCGAGAGTAATCCCACAAGGGCCTAACTTGGACACGTTTGAGTGTCATTAAATTGGTTGCCATCCCACCTAACCACAGAACACCAGTTCATCCATGCATCAGGCCTTCGGAGAACTGGGCTACCTGAAGGGAATTAAGTTTCTCTGTGTTGGGTCACTTTTGGAAGAGAAAAACAGGTTAACAATCCATCTGTGCGGTAGAGATGAAAGGATTGTATTGCTCTTCCACCACAATGGCTACAGTAGATGTGACATTTGTTTGGTCTTGCATCACTTTAAAAAAAAAAAATAGCCAGCATTGGGGATCTAGGGTTGTTGGGCCTGTGGAATGGGTAGAGGGACATGGGGGTCTTGGGAAATAGTGTTTCCCATGTCCCTTAACTGGAAACAGTATTTGCCAGGATCCCAAGGACAGAATGCCAAGGACTGAGCCAGAGACCTTCTCCATGCAAACCAGGTTCTTTATCACTGAGTTGTGGTCTTTCTTGTTCATGGAATATCACACTAGGCATGCATTAGCAGGGGGACCAAGTCCCTGTGTTTAAATAAAATAAAAAAGGGAGGTTAAATCATACATTTTGCTATAATTCAGGCTGCCCCAACCTGGTGCCCTTCAGATTTCAGAATACAACTCCCATCATCCTGGCTATGCCAATTAGGGCTGATGGGAGTTGGAATCCAAAACATATGGAGGGTACCAGGAATGGAAAGGCTGTTTTAGTGACAGGTTTGTTTGTTTGTTTGTTTGTTTGTTTTAAAAAACAAACCTTTCTAAAATACATTGTTGTTGTTGTTGTTGTGCAATTTAATCTTGACTACATCCAAGAACATTTCCCAATAGAACCTTTGGGGAAAACTCACTTCCCCAACTCCCCCTCAAGGAAATATAAAATGGTGTCCCTGATCAAGACAGATGAGATCCTTTCCTGCTACGCTGCACCTTTGAATATCACATCCTTTCTCAGATGACACACAGACACTACTAAATCTGTTCTTGGATTCAGTTATCAAACAGCCCTTGAATTGGTGTGACAGCCTGGAGAGATAAGCATTAGTTGATGTTATCTCCAGAAATGGAAGCAAAAAAAAGTACACTTTACCAATTTGCACATTCTCCAACATTGCGGCTTGATATTTAGACAGTACCTGTCCCAGCCCAGAACTAATATAGTCCAGCTTAGCACCATGATCTGGGAGATTTCAACTGTTCGGTCTCTTCCGGCATTGAGCTTATGGTGACAATGTCCGTTGAAGTCCCAGATCTGCAATTTAAATTAGGAAAAACAATATGTCAAAAACAAAGTAGGAAATGTCTCTTGGTAATTTCAGAAGCAACACATCAAAACGTGTAAGAACATAAACATTGCTAAGACATAGACCTATTTAATGTAAGGTGGGGGGAAGCATTGCTTGTTGGTAGGACACAAGCTTTTCATGCAGGAGATCCCAGCTTCGGTTCTTGTAATCTTCCATTAAAAGGAACACATAACATGCAGTGGGAAGGACACTCCTGTGTGAGACTGATGTGCTCACACTTACAGAAAAATGCAGTGGCTTTTCTCAGTGCAGTTACAGAAGAATAAAGTTGAGTAAGAGGACATTCATGAACCTGGACCTGGCTAAAGTTAGGGGCTATGCAGATACTGAAGTCCAAAAGATGCTCCAGTTCCCAGCATCCCTGACTATTGGCCATGCTGGCTGATCAGAGTTGGAGGCCAACAACATGTGAAGGGCCACAGGTTCCCCACTCCTGGTGCACAGTGGAAGTGTAAGAGGAATGGGGGGGGGGAGATTTCTGTGGACTCAGTTATACAGCTGCAAAGAAAACATTTTAAGTGTGTTTTAAGTGCGATATAGGGACATGGGTGGTGCTGTGGGTTAAACCACAGAGTCTAGGGCTTGCCAATCAGAAGGTCAGTGGTTCGAATCCCCACGACGGGGTGAGCTCCCGTTGCTCGGTCCCTGCTCCTGCCAACCTAGCAGTTCAAAAGCACGTCAAAGTGCAAGTAGATAAATAGGTACTGCTCCGGCGGGAAGGTAAACGGCGTTTCCGTGCGCTGCTCTGGTTCGCCAGAAGCAGCTTAGTCATGCTGGCCACATGACCCAGAAGCTGTACGCCGGCTCCCTTGGCCAATAAAGCGAGATGAGTGCCACAACCCCAGAGTTGTCCGCAACTGGACCTAATGGTCTGGGCTCCCTTTACCTTTACCTTTAAGTGCAATATACAATGTGATACTAAGGTGGCGATGAGTCTTATGGAAAATTCAATGTATTTTTTTAAAACACTTTTTTAAAAAGACATTTTCAGAATGTTTTTTATGTGTGTGTAGAGTCCACCTGTGTGTTCAGCTGAATGTCTCCGTGGATTTTACATGTGTACAACTGTACGAACATTGGGTTCTTATCTTGCAAGCAGGAATACAGGTATATGGGCCTCGTGGAAATGTTCAGCTGAACAGACAGCGGTTATGGGTGAGGGCCCTAAGCACATTCACTGTACATAGTTGTAACATCTACATGGGATTTTAGCCATTACTAACTCAAATTGGTCATCAATAACTTCAGCTGGAATGGAACAATGGCTTTTGAAAACACAGCCCTGATTTCATTAAACTACACTGCTAAGTAGGGCTGCAATCTAAACTGATTGACCTGGAAGAATGTCTCAATGAATTCAATAGGGCTTAATCGGTGCTTTTTTGCTTTAAAAAAAAAAATGTTTAGGGGTGCTTTCATTTTGACTCAAGAAAATCATCATTTTATAGTTCAAATCGGGGGGAAATAAATACAGTAAATGGACAAAAGTACAAAGATTCACAAAATGTTTAGGGGCATGCGTACCCCTGTGTCCCCCCAGAAAAAAAGCACTGGGCTTAATTCTGAATCAATATGATCAGGAATGCAACCTAAGAGATTTCACTGCTTTACACAATGGGTATGGAAATTATGTTCCTTAACAACAATTCCCCTTATTGTTTCAACTAAGCAGGAAAGTGATATCTGCTTAGCAAAATAAGCAAAGATCTTTTTAGTAGCTGGAATATGAGGCCCAGAATGAACGATTAGCACCATAGGGCTCCTGCAGATAACCCACCTCTGCACCAAAAGTCTAGTCTTCCATGGTGAATTGGCTTTCCCATCTGCAGGAGCACTTTCAGCTGTTGCAAACTTTCCGCCTCCCATATTTCAAGGACTGATCTCTCATCTGCATGAAGCCAGGGAACTTGGAGGTTTGTAAATGATCTCTGACTGTCCTCAAAGGGGGGAGTCAAATTTGGATGGGACTTGATATGAGACAAGCCATTTCTTGCTTTTTTGGTAGTGACTCGGCTTATTTCCAGTCTAATTCAGTGTGAGCTCATCCGTCTCTACTGTAATTATTCTGCAGTGATTCCTGTTAGGCAGACAATAATTGCCAGCCAGAAGAACTGACCACATGGAAATAAAATATTGGTATTTATTTTGTACTTATATCATCGTTCCTTTCCTTTGCTAACAAGGGTGGGTAAAAACATGCCCTGTATGCAAAACTCCAGTAATCCCAGAAGCTTTTTAATTGCTGCTAATTAAAGCAGGAAAGGTTTCCTGAACTGATGGAATTAAGTGCTGAAATAAGCAGAAATGGCTGAAGAGTTGTTGCATTTCTGCATAACTCTCAAAGCACTTTCCACTGGAGGTTAAAACATTATCTCCATTTTTGTAGGCAAGGATAGATCATAATCTTTCAACATGCATGTGGTGGGTTGAATAACTTAATGCTTCTCCTTACCACCCCTTCTCATCGAAAGCTAGCCTGTCAAGGAGCCAAGTCTTTGATCTGACATGCTTAGCTTTTATTATGTAAGAGTTTCCAATGTAAAAAAGCACTCAAAAATGTATCACCCCAACTACATTCTGAAGTACATTCTGATGCCTTCCCCATCCCACCTAAGACTGAGAACATTTTTTATTCTATTTAAAGCTGGCAATTGAAATAATGGATTGGGTCTTGGCAAAGTGAGCTTGTGACAGATTGGTCCTAAGAGTGGAGGAGGTATTACAACCCAGCGCACAAGGAGTTAATCCACCTTCACCTTGACGGACAGTTCATCCTTTGGGGGCCGGACGATCCCCGGTTTAAAAGGAGGGAATGGCTGTTTTGACAGGGGAGAAGAGGGAGGGTGTGTGTGGAGACAGGGAAGAAGAGAGATATGGGGGCAGGATAGTGGTGGTTAGGCTAGGATAGGATGAAGATCAGTCGTTTATACAAAACAAAATCAAAAATTCTTTCCAGTAGCACCTTAGAGACCAACTGAGTTTGTTCTTGGTATGAGCTTTCGTGTGCATGCACACTTCTTCAGATATCTGAAGAAGTGTGCATGCACACGAAAGCTCATACCAAGAACAAACTTCAGTTGGTCTCTAAGGTGCTACTGGAAAGAATTTTTGATTTTGTTTTGACTATGGCAGACCAACACGGCTACCCACCTGTAACTAGTTGTTTATACAGAAAGAGTTTATAACTAAGCTGATGAACTATTGAAATACTTGACACATGATGTTCTGAAATAAAGAAACACATTTTGTCATTCCAGAATCCAGTTGCTAATATTTGCCCCCTACAACTCCTGCGGCAGAGCCATGTACTGTTGTCAGCCCATGTATCCTGCGAAATTGCATGTCGGGTGAAGTGGTTTCTCCCCCGACACAAACACATGCACACCTTTACGGTTCCATCTGTGCTCCCGGTGAAGAGTCTGGTCTGAGTCCCATCGAGAGCCATAGTACTGATCTCAGCATTGCCATGGCAACCTGTAAACTCTTTGATTTTCTGCCCAGTATCAATCAGCCAGAAGATAACAGTAGATCCTGCATCTGAGCTGATTACCTAAGGAAGGAGGAGGGGGAGAGAGTTGCTGGAATGAAAACCTTACTTGTTTGCTTTCCGCATCTCCTTTCACACAAACACCTTCATTACTATAATCTTACACATACGTGAACTTCACTTATATAATTGCCAACATTTGAAATGCAAATCCGAAAAATGTCGGCATTGATTTTCTCATCTTCTTTCTTTCAACTCATTAGAAGATTTATCTCCCCCTCCCCATTAAAGTTTATGGACTGCTTCTTATCCTATCTTAAATACCTGCCTTCCCAGCAAGCTCCGTTTAACTAAAGAATAATGATTTAACTGCCATTATCATTCAAGGGAGAAAAGAGGTGACTTGTTCCTTCTACAGATAATACCCCAATCCAGAGGGGGACAATGTGTCCTTAGCAGCGAGAGGTGCAACAGAGAATTTTCCAGCTGAAATTATAAGGGTGCAGCAGACAAAGCGCTTTGTACAGTGCCATGAGATAAACCAGCCTCACTTTATCACAGCAATTGATCCATTGAGTAATGGATCTTTAAAGCTGATCTAGGAAATGTCTCAGTATGCATTAGCTTTAATTTAAAAATTTAACTGTGTGGTCAGATTGGAAGAAAGTCCATTTGGAGACAGATCATGCTCAGTCTCCTATGATAGCTTTAAGTCCAGGGCATGCTATGTTACTCATAAAATTACATTTTCTTCGCCATTTTGTGTGTGATTTATTGCAGAAGAGTCGGAGCATATCAGTCTTATTCTGGCACAGGGATAGACAACCTCTCCCATCTTGCAGCTTTAAAAGTCCGAGCGACAAAAGCAATGTATGGTTTTTCAACATCGGCATATTTTTGTGGGGGTTACATTCCGGACCCCCACACATTGGCCCACGTAAGGCAGCCCCGCCCCATTCTGCCCATGCCCCCGACCTGTTTCACCTCTTTCTCTGATGTTCTTGCGACATTTTCGCGTCTCTTCCAGGTTTGGTACAATGCTTGTGTGCGCGATCACACACATATTGGACACGCCTAAAATGGTTGCTGCCTGTACTCAGAGAATTGTATCCAACTAAGCCATACTCAAGAGATGACCCACTGAAATCAATGAGCTTGACAAATTTGTATACTGATTTTAGTAGGTCTGTTCTGTGTATGACTTAGATACAACCTAGAATAGTATCTGCTCAACATACCTAAAAATCAAAGCGAGAGAAGGCTGCCATTTGGGGATATGGTATCGGAGTCCTCAGAGGATGAACCAGATACCGCACAGGTTAAGGACCTTGAGGATGTTATAAGAAAAAACTGCTCCTTTTCCCTTATGGGGTATCCAAGACCCCTTATAGAGTTCTTAAGTAGGTTCCCTATTGGTAGGAGAAAATAACAGAGGCCAGCCAGAGAATATTGAGAAGCAAAGCAGCTGGTAAGCCTGATCTTTATTAAACAGTTGCAACATGGTCCTCACTCACCGCACGCAGGAGGAACCCAGAACAATGTGCAAGCCCTTATATAGACTTTTGAAATTGACCACCCCCCAAAACATCATACACACATCACAGAAGGAGGCGGTCTACATCAGAAATCCTCTCTGCCAGGAAACCTGTTAATGGTCAGTGATTGCCCTACCTGGGCAGCCTGGCCATTCTTTTGTGATGGTTAATACTTTAGTTCCTGAATCCAGGTCACAGGCTCACCCTATTCATACACAAATATGCCCTTAAGACAGGATTTGTAAGCAAAAAGACAAAGGGAAGTCTTTCCCCATTTTCTCCCCCCTTGCAGAAAAATATAAAGGGATGCCTGACCATTAGGTCCAGTTGCGGACAACTCTGGGGTTTCAGCGCTCATCTCACTTTACTGGCCGAGGAAGCTGGCATACAGCTTCCGGGTCATGTGGCCAGCATGACTAAGCCGCTTCTGGCGAACCAGAGCAGCACACGGAAACGCCGTTTACCTTCCCGCTGGAGCGGTACCTATTTATCTACTTGCACTCAGTGGAGTTATTTTAACAAAGGAGTCATTTGCTTTAGCTGCTATAGCATCACAGTTTTCCTATTTTTGCCGCTGTGAGTGTTGATCTCTTGAGTTTCTGCTGCTAACCCATTTAATCTTTTGAGCGGTTGTGGCGTTTTCAGTGTGTTTTGGATTTGTTGCGTGCTGCATTGGACATTTTATCTGGAAATTCAAAAGCAGGATTTAAACCTTTGAAATCAAAACAGATCCGTTCCAAACACAAGATAAATGTTGTTTGCTAGCCCACAATAGCAATGGTTCTTATAGCAGTCAAACCTAGGCTAATGAGGGGTTTAGCACAGTTACCTATATTTAATCACAACACCACTTCTGACCACAAATGCAGTGAAATGCTACATTGCCTCCGTTACTTGCTTTAAAAATATTATGTCATTATTCCATTGAACAGTTACCGTTAAAATACGGGCGCTAGAACATGACACAAAACCCAAAGTTAATGCAGGGAGCAGGGCACATGCGCTCCCTACACCACTGAGGGAGAAATGACGGCTGTTTCCTTTTATTGTTCCTGTCCACAAATGCAGTGAAGGTTTCCTTCCGGATGTGTGGGGCTGCTAGTGTGGGGCATGGGGAAGCGAGGGGGGTGAGGCGGCGGCGGCATCATCTCCCGGGAGGCTCCGTTCTCCTCCTCCTTCTGCCCAGCGGCGAGAGTAGCGTGTCCTCCCTTCTCGGCCGCCCTTGCTGCGCCAGCATTAAACCGCCGCTTCAACTGCCGCCTTCTGCTATTGTGTGGGGCACATTAGCGCAAACCCAGAGACACACGGATTGCAGAGACACCATTGATGTGCTTTGGAGAGTGCATTTTTGACCAGCTGGCCAACTAAAGGTCAGCAAGTAACTTGGTGGGGGTTTTTGTTTTTTTTAAAAGACCCATCATAGAACGGAGACTAATCAAGTGAAATAAGTTTGCTGCCCTTCAACTTTGGTAATTAAATGAATCTTCCTTGTGAAGAAGTGATATGCTGCATACTTATCATATCAAATGAGCAGTGCTCCTCTAAAGCCCTGAAACCATCATTACAAATGGTGCCTAAGTAGAATTTTAATTGCAACCCAATGTGCTTTTAATAACAGGAGCACTGCCCATCGGTAATACTGGAAACTCTCCTCCAGAAAAGTGAGCGAACTGGGGTGGTTAGACTTGTCATTACAATACAAAGCAGTGGGAAAGAAATCGCCTGAGCCTCACTCTTGGCGGCACCTGAAAGGTATGAACATCGAGTCATCAACAAAGAGTAGCACAGCTGTTTTATGGCTGCTTGGGCCCAGCATGAAGCAGTGAGAGGTTGTGTGTGTGTGTGTGTGTGTTTGAATGGCTTCATCCTTTTATTCTGTGTGATTCGGAGAGAAAGGTCACTGTGCTGTTCCTTCCTATGGATGGATGTCAGGAATTCACGGGGAATAGATAATTATAGGTGGGGAATTAGATTGTGCCAGGTGTAAAAGGGAAATCTCTCTATATTATGGGTAGGGAAACTATGGCTCTTTTGGGTATTGGGGTTCCAGCTCCCATCAATCCCAACCAGCTTTATTACATTTGTATTTATTATTTCCATTGATACCATTTCAGGTAAAGGCAAAGGACCCCTGGATGGTTGTTGTTGTTGTTCAGTTGTTCAGTCGTGTCCGACTCTTTGTGACCCCATGGACCAGAGCACGCCAGGCACGCCTATCTTTCACTGCCTCCGCAGTTTGGCCAAACTCATGCTAGTCGCTTCAAGAACACTGTCCAACCATCTCATCCTCTGTCGTCCCCTTCTCCTTGTGCCCTCCATCTTTCCCAACATCAGGGTCTTTTCTAGGGAGTCTTCTCTTCTCATGAGGTGGCCAAAGTACTGGAGCCTCAACTTCAGGATCTGTCCTTCCAGTGAGCACTCAGGGCTGATTTCTTTAAGGATGGATAAGTTTGATCTTTTTGCAGTCCATGGGACTCTCAAGAGTCTCCTCCAGCACCATAATTCAAAAGCATCAATTCTTCGGCGATCAGTCTTCTTTATGGTCCAGCTCTCACTTCCATACATTACTACTGGGAAAACCATAGCTTTCACTATATGGACCTTTCAAAGGCGACTATGGGCTGCGGTGCTCATCTCGCTTCAGGCCAAGGAAGCCAGCGTTTGCCCACAGACAGCTTTCCGGGTCATATGGCTGGCATGAATAAACCGCTTCTTGTGCAACGGAACACCGAGACAGAAACCAGAGCTCACGGAAACGCTGTTTACCAGTACCTTCCCGCCACAGCGGTACCTATTTATCCACTTGCACTGGCATGCTTTTGAACTGCTAGGTTGCCACTGGGACAGAGCCATGGGAGCTCACCTCATTGCTGGGATTTGAACTGCTGACCTTCTGATCAGCAAGCCCAAGAGGCTCAGTGGTTTAAACCACAAGCCACCCACCACTCTTGGTTCAGATTCCTAGAGTGGTTCACAAGTAAATGTACAAAATGCACAACAGCAAAACAATGAATAATGTTAGAGGCTATATTAAAAACAGAAAAGTCATCTCATGACTTTCAAAAGAGCAACAAGATGATCTGGAGGGACACAGGCTCCCCTCTCCTGCTCTGCCTCCTGCCTCGGTTGAAAAAGGATGAGCAGATAGGCTTGTTGGGGCTGTGTGATTGTTATATTTATTCCCTTAAAAGGGACACACAAAGTAGAGTGAAACATTGGTTGGTAGAATGGTGTGTTCCTTTGGGAAAAGGAAGCAGTCTTTCCCATGTGACATGGTGTATAGAAGGAACGGGGGGGTGGGGGTGGGATCTGGGATCATCCCCATGCCTAAACATGTTCAAGAGACTTTTTGAACAATCTGTATTTAAGCTTTTTGGGATGACTGGGGATACTGTACTGCTTTCAGCAGGATCCCGGACTGCACATGCAGAGCTTATGCATATATGTGTAAGGTCTGTCAGGGTGGCGGCCGGGGGGGGGGGCAGCAGCAATGAGCCAAACTCTTTCTCAAACACATGCATTCCTTGTACCCGCCTTGTCTTGTAAACAAGGCTGTAAGGCGTTATTGATGGCTGCTCCTCAAATTAGCAAGTCCTCTCCCATTCACGCCTGCAGATTTACCAACATTAATGCCTGAGCACATTTTGGAAAGGATTCTAAGATTTAGCTGTTAAAGTCTGCCTTTAGAGTTCAGGTTTAAGTCAGGGAAGGGTAGGTGAAATCCCACTGAAAAAGATAAAACCTCATTCCGTTTTGCTGACTTTTGCTTTTGTTCTCACTCTGAATATCTGCCCGCGGCAGACTGTGCACAAAGGAATAAAAAGAACTGAAACTGTTGGGAGTTTGGCAGGGAGATATTTCTGTTTATCTGTCTCCTTTCCCCGTTCCCTGTCTGTTTTCTCATTGAGAACTTTTCAGCTTCCTTTATTTCAGATAGTTTAACAAAAAGGGGCATATACACATATCTCTATCTCTATCTCTATCTCTATTTCTATATCTATCTATCTATCTATCTACTAAACAAAACAAAAAGGACCAACTAAGGTTCTTGGTATGAGCTTTCGTGTATACACATATCTGAAGAAGTGTCTGCACACGAAATCTACCAAGAACAAACTAGTTGGTCTCTAGGTGCTCTTTTTGTTTTGACTGGCAGACCAACACGGCTACCCACCTTCTATATCTATCTATCTATCTATCTATCTATCTATCTATCTATCGTTGCTTCATCCAGCTGATTGTTACAATGCTATGCAATGTTTAGGGCTGGATCTAGAGACGTCAAAAGACAGAGAAACCCGCTGTTAGAGGTCAGGCTATTTGTCCATCTCACCCACAATTGCGCACTCGGACTGGCAGCTGCTCTCCCATCACTGCATCCTAATCCTTTTAACACCAGGAAGTGGACCTGGGATACTGGGTATGTGGTGTTTTACCACTGAGCTACAGCCTCTTCCACATTGGTCTTCAATGTGCTATTGATTTTGTAACGGAATCATAATTTCTGCTCTTTGGGCCAGATTCAACTACCCCATTCTGCTGGCGGAAGCCAGCGCAAAGGACTCCTGTTAGCACAGTAGGGCTTTCCCCTCTCTCATCGCCACATGTACACCTGCATCTCCTCCAAATCCACTCTGGTGGGTTGGAAGAACCCCCAGAACAGCAGGTGACAGAAGGAGAGGAGAGACTGTTCCACTGGACAACCAGAAGTGCTTGCACTGCTCAAATGCTCTCTTTAGTGCTAAATTGAATCCCACCCTTTGTGCTTTACTGCACAGCTTCTGATGGAGCTATTTGCCTGTACTTCTTTTGTGCTTCCGGTTAGGAATATCAATGTTTCTTGCATTCAGCAAGTGTGTGCAGAATATTTTCAATCGACTCTACTGGCAAATTGAGGGACACTTTAAACATTATGCAGAAGCACACCTGCATTTCCCATGGGGCATACACTCAATAGCCAGTCACACCTCCCTGATGTGGGGACGTGTATGATTCGTGCATTTGTCACATTCACTTTCATAGACACTATACATTTAAAGCCCATTTCCCCATCAAAGAATAATGGGCACTGTAGTTTATTAAGTGTAGCTAGGAATTGTAATTCTGAGAGGGGTAAACTAGAGGGCCCAGAATTCTGAGGGAAAGAATGTGCTTTGAATGGCCTTTAAAGGTATGGTGTGTACACAGCCATATACTTAAAACTTCCTGGAGAAGAGAAGGTTAAGGGGTGATATGATAGCCATGTTCAAATATATAAAAGGATGTCATATAGAGGAGGGTGAAAGGTTGTTTTCTGCTGCTCCAGAGAAGCGGACACGGGGCAATGGATTCAAACTACAAGAAAGAAGATTCCACCTAAACATTAGGAAGAACTTCCTGACAGTGAGAGCTGTTCGGCAGTGGAATTTGCTGCCAAGGAGTGTGGTGGAGTCTCCTTCTTTGGAGGTCTTTAAGCAGAGGCTTGACAGCCATCTGTCAGGAATGCTTTGATGGTGTTTCCTGCTTGGCAGGGGGTTGGACTGGATGGCCCTTGTGGTCTCTTCCAACTCTATGATTCTATGATTCTAGGTGTACACCCAGTGCTATTTTTCTAGAAAAAGAGGTGCTGGAACTCACCATGAACACTTCCCTCGTTCTCTTATACAGTCGTACCTTGGATCCCAAACACCTTGTGACTCGAACGTTTTGGCTCCCAAACACCACAAACCTGGAAGTGAGTATTCCAGTTTGCGAACAATCTTTGGAACCCGAATGTCCAACGCAGCTTCTTTGGCTTCCGGTTGTGTGCAGGAAGCTCCAGCAGCCAATCGGAAGCCACACCTTGGTGGCTGAACATTTTCAGAAGTCAAACGGACTTCCGGAATGGCTTCCATTTGACAACCAGGGTACGACTGTAATGGCAATGGCACCCACTGAGAAGTGCCAGAACTGAGTTCTGGTGAGTTCCAGCTGAAAAAAAGCCCTCTAATACACCTGTGTGAACTGGTCATCTGTCTTTATAAATATTCTTCTTTTAAAAAAAAAATACCCATGTCCTAGGCACTTGTGATTTTATCCTGACAAGAGGATATTTGAGTATTCTGCATAACATTAGCAACATTTAGACATTTGCTGTCACTGTAACTCAGGTTCCAAATACTTGATTCGTACAAAAATACACGACCAATCATGTTATTGACACTTGCAGTTTACAGATCAGTGTATCTGAAGAAGTGTGCATGCACACGAAAGCTCATACCAAGAACAAACTCAGTTGGTCTCTAAGGTGCTACTGGAAAGAATTTTCGATTTTGTTTTGACTATGGCAGACCAACACGGCTACCCACCTGTAACTGGAACTATGGAAGGCACCACATTGAGCCGCATGAAATGGAAGTCCAGTGTATCTGAAGAAGTGTGCATGCACACGAAAGCTCATACCAAGAACAAACTCAGTTGGTCTCTAAGGTGCTACTGGAAAGAATTTTCGATTTTCTCTTAATAATCGTTAATCTGAAGCAGCAGAACAGGTACACATTCTACAATAACACAACACATAAAGCTTCGGAAGATCTAAGAGGCAGGGAGACCTGCACAATTAGAAATCTTTTCTTTTTCTTTTATCACTGCAAGTACCAAGCCAAAGTACTGTACCATTTCATTTACAGGTTTTTTGTAGTTCCAGAGGGCTCAATGTCAACACTGCATAGCCATATGCTGTACACATATTTGTCCAACGTACATGATATTTGTCCAACTTAGACACGTCTGCTAAATTCCCTTATTGACCTCCGCTTGGTCTCATTCATTACATAACTGAATAACACTGGTCCTTGGGTTGGACTTCATCTAACTCCTATCTCCACATTGAATTTTTGAAGTACTTTAGCCTTGCACTCCTGTGAGCAGTGGATCCAGATTTAATTTCACCCATTCCTCAAATGTCATTTTCTGGTCTTCCATCTGCTCTCAAGGGTTCACAATTTTTTCTCCCACTGGTAAATCAAATGCAAAAGTAAAAAAATAACACAAAACAAAACCCAAAGAAGTGATGTATAGCAGTTGCCCATATCTATTATGTTATGTATTAAGTTTGGCTGCAGTTCTCACTCAGGGCCACCAGTATGCAAATGAAGGATTGAGAGCTGTGTTCATTGATTGGTTAGTTAGTTGGAATTTATCTGAAGAAGTGTGCATGCACACGAAAGCTCATACCAAGAACTAACTTAGTTGGTCTCTAAGGTGCTACTGGAAGGAATTTTTTATTTTATTTTGATTTAGTTGGAATTTGTTACTGTTACTTAGCATTATATAAGGCAGCCAGCTACGCTGTTGTGTCAGACACAAGGAGCAGTTTTAACTGCTGGAATAAAGAGCTGTGTCCTTCGTCCATCTTTCCCACTACTTAACATATTATATGTCTGCAAAGGTGGTCTAAGTGAGATAATATTGTTCACGGTTCAGATAAAAAACAGAATCTCAGTTCAGACATCACACCAAATGGTGATTTGCATTAGCTATCGTGTGGAATCCAAAGCACGATTTTTGGTCAATCCCCAAAGAGCAACAAGCCCTAGTGTCTCTTGATTTCTCTTCTTTGTGACCTGATGTTCTCAGCATGAGGCTTCTGTCTAATTTAACCCCATCTTCCTCCAATTGATCCCTGGCCCCTGTGGACGTCTCCCTTGTGGTTTATCTGTGCTAACAGGTACATCAACAGAACAATCCTATTTATTTGTTATTTGTTTATTGAACCATATTAACCCCAGTCTTTAGGCAAAAAGGCTCCCGGTGCAATTTACAGAAATCAGTGGTAAGATAATTCCCGCCCCACAGGCTTACAAACTAAAAGAAATGATATACCAGTACAAGGGGGGGGGGAGTGTGGGGAGGGAAGAGGGGGGAAGCAAGCTCCTTAAGGTTTCAGCTCCCTGGTAAATAGGCACAGGGGTCCTTCTTTCTCCTTTCGTTTCACAATGAAACTTAAGGGGAAAGGCAAGCTGTATTAACTGCTTGCCTTGTGGTGCATTTGAGCTGATATTTTCATTGATATATAAAAATCAATCACACCTTTCATTCTGGAAGTGTCCCCAAGGGATTTTTTTTAAAATTGAAAGATAAAGTACAGAGAAGATAGGCCATCTCCCCCCCCGCCTGCGTGCGCACTTTCAGACACAAAAGATACCACTGTTAGCAGATACAATGCAACCTGACCGCACAGCAGTAAGAGAAAATGTCACATGGCCGAAAGCTTATGAGATAAGGAGGCTGGAAGAGAGCTGTGGCAGAAAGAACTGGAGATAGTGTCCTCAGTTATGAAGAGCCTGCTGGATCAGACCAATGGTTCAACTAGTCCAGCATCCTGTTCTCACGGTGAAATTTACCTTTGGTAAAATATCAGCTGCAAAGCGGAGTGGGTCTGTAACCAAATCACACACATTCAGGAGACATACTCCCAGGTAGGCGTGGATGTGATTGCAGCCAGTTAGTGCTTATTTTGCAGCCAAGGATGGAGAACCTGCGGCCCTCCAGATTTTGTTGAGGCTCCAAGTCTAATCATCCTGCAACATTGTCCCTGTTGGCTGGGGCTGATGGGAGTTGGGAGTCCTACATCTGCAGATCACAGATTTACAGCGATGGCGCTCAAGGTAGCTATTGTTTTTATTTGACTGGCGGCAAGATTTCTGCTTTGTTCCAAAGCACTGGCACACAGTCAAATGAAAGATTACGGGGTTGTTGTTTTTAAAGAGGTGGGGGAAGTAAATTATCCCCCCATAGCTCTGTATCACCCCACAGCATACAACCATGTTTGCTTTAGCTGAATCTCAATCTGGAGATTAAAAGATGCTGTTGGGCGCAGCTGAGGGAGAAGGAGGAGGAGAAATCAATCACAGGGGTCTTTCCCTTTTCTTCTGAGCCTGGCTATTCATTGAGATGCAGGTAGTGCTCTGATGGCAAGGGCCGCAGTGCTGAGAAGACAAATAACACCCAACTTGCATACCAAGTGGCATTGCATTTAACTGATTTCATTTTATGATGAAATGCACAACTGTGATCCAGGGCCACCATACTGAGAGTCACTTCTGGGGAAATGTGCCAGCAAGAAGGCACATCTCAGCTAATTACACCGTGTGCATATTTTATAACTATCCTGGCAGGTGCAGTAAGGTGACTTCATAGGAAGATTTCAAAACCGGGTGAATTTGCAACTGGAAGGAAGATATTAACAGCAGCAGCAACAACAACAACAACAACATATTAATGTTGCTAGTTCTTAGGATTGGTACTGGTGATGGAGCAGAGCAGAGTTGCAACATCTGCTGCACTGGGAGTGGGAAACAGCTGTTCGCCAGCAATTTGTTCCGGGGTGGATAAATCTGGACCAATTCAAAGCAGGGCTGCAAAACTTTGAAAGAGGATTGCTGCTGTGTGCAATTTCGGGCTGCACATGGGCCATGCCCAAAAAACTCCAGCTAGTATAGCATGCATTGGCCAGACTACTGTTGGGGGTAGACCGCTGTCAGCATGACACATACCTGTGCTACAACATCTGCACTGGCTGCACATATGATGTCTTCTTTCTGGTCAGAAATAACTGTTGATGTTAAATCGTGGATCACCTGTAGATGATCCCAGGATTGCAGCATGGTTTAAGTGCGGCCCATTTATCGGGGGACCCCAGAGAGAATGCACAGGGCTCCCAGGCAGTCTCCACTCCAGGTGCTGGCCAGAGTTGGACCTGCTTGGCATTAGAGAGGTGGCTGCGTCAAACGCTCTCAGGCCATACCTTGAGGACCTTAAGAGCACTTTCACGCAGGAGACAGAGAAAGAGGTTCTTTCTTCGTTTGCCTTGCTGCGCAAATGCAAAGCCTACCTTCTGGTGTGAATACATCACTCAGAGGTGTATGTTAGACAGATTGCTCATTCCCATTACAAACACCTCCCTTCCACATAGGCAGCATGAGAAAGGTCCAAATCAGATCATATTTCCAACCCATCATTATTTAAATGAAGTACTGCTTATTATTCAGAATAAACAGGTGTGACTATAGAGTGATTGGATATGAGGTTGGAGGAGAGTTACTTCCCATGGGGGGGGGGAGGAATCTCACACTTTAATTCTGTACCTCCTGCAGATAAGAATTGAAAACAATTCTCTTCCCCCCCCCATTGCATTTTCACTGAAGTAATTTGGAGCCCAAAGCCCACTTAGGGAAACACTTGGAAATAATAACTGAAGGACGGAGAACCTGTGACCCTCTGGGGGTTGTTGAACTACAACTCCCATCATCCCTGACTATTACCCACGTTGCTTGTGGTCAATGGGGATTGGAGTCCATCAACATTTGATGTTGGGTACCCCTGGGTTAGGAAATTACGCTTTTTTACAGATGAGGGAGAAATTGGATTCAGACCACACTTTAATGCAAACCTACCTAATTTATGGTTCCTAAAGCAATATGCAAAGCAAAATGCAGCTGTTCTTCACAATTCACACTTCTCCGAACTTTATGGTGCAGTTTCCTGATCAAATAAGGTACACAAAAACGCACACATTACATACTGGTTTTCCAGGGACAGTCCAAGAATTATGAAAGCCACCCCAGCTTCTGATTTGATCCCGGAATGTCCCTATTTCCCCTGCCAGCACAGGGGGGGTGAGCTGGCACTCATCCCTAGCGATGTGGATGGTGGCATTGGTGGGAGGAGACCAAAAATGGGTGGGTCGAGGAGGGTCAGTTTGGTGAGGAGTGAGAAATGCTCCTGTTTTGATCTGAGGACTGTTGGAGGGCATGACATTCAGAACATGAAAGAGCCCTGCTGGATCAAGCCTGGGGGGGCCCACTAGTTCAGCATCCTCTTCTCACAGTGGCCAACCAGATGCCTTAGTGGGAAGCCAGCAAGCAGGACTCTCCCCTCTTGAAATTCCCAGGACCGGCATTCAGAGGCTGACGGCCTCATAAAGCCTAGCATAGCAATTGTCCTCTGTTAATTTTTCTCATTCTCTTTTAAAGCCTAACTCTGCCCGGTGCCTTCAGTCTGTCCTGAATCATCCAAAATTGAGCTTCATTAGTTGTCCCTCCCCCCCGTTCCCATTGGGGAAGAGTATGCAAAAAATGAAAATTGCGTGTTTGGAGAAACGCTGATGAAATTGACAGATTTGCCTCCCTTCTTACATTTTACATAGGTCATTAGTGTCAGTTTTGATCCCAGGTGTGATGGAGGTTTGAATCTTAACACATGAAAATGTTCTCCAGGCCCATATCAAGACATTTACTTTTTGAACTATAGGTATTGTGTTTCATCTTACCCTTTCTCATCGATAATTCAAAACCTAAAAGTGATACTTTGCTGCCACCTTAGTTCACACCCATTTGAAGCCAAATGCTCCCCATGAGAGGGTTTATTACTTTGTTCTGGATGAAACCACTGATTGCTAGGAGAAGGACACAAATAAACCCAAGCTTACAGTACAGGAACCTTTGGAATTATTACCTGAAGTGAAATTTGCAGCCCGCTGCGAATCTTTGCTTCATATTTTACATCAGAAATGCAGTTCTGCTAGTCCCATACCTGATTAACATTGGGATCACCCTTCCTATTATATATGAATGATATGTGCTGGGAGCGTGTGATTCAGCTAAGAAAAGACGGCATTATAGATTTGCCTGGAGACACAATTCTCTGTGTAACGTGTCCTTCTAGCAGAGCTTTTGGTAATGAGTAATCCCTTGATTACGTCTTTAAAATATCCATCAAAAAGCAATGCTTTAGCTAAAGGCTATTATAAACTTTATATGTTTTAACAGAAGTAAGAAGGCAGCCTACATTTCCCCATTAGACAAATCCTAACTAGTAATAACCCTCTTTCATACTTGGTAGCCATTAAAGGAACCCAGAGGGGTGCCTTCATGTTGTTGTTTTTTGAAAAGATGACGTTAGGTGGAGTCTTCCTGGGAGAACAGACTCATACAGTCAATCGACTGAATATTGTTCGGAAGTGAGAACTGTTTCTTTTCTGTCTGCCCACAGATAGTTAATTAGGAGACTTCAAACATCTATAGAATCATAGAGTTGGAATGGACCCCCAACGATCATCTAGTCCAATACGCAACTGTCCCCTATGGGAATTGAACCTGCAACCTTGGCGCTATCAGCACCACGCTCTACCCAACTGAGCTATCCAGGCTTGGATACCAGACAGCATGGTTGGGGATCATATGAGTTGTAGCCCAACAACCCGTTGGGGACCCTGGGGACCCCATTCCTGCCTTAGATTGAGGAGAAAATCTGAGAGGAAGAAGCATGACAAGGAAGTGTCATGTTCATTCACACGAGTACAACCCAACCGTTTCATGGCAGAATGGAGAACGTTTCGGTTCAGGATTCAAAAGTGATGGGGCTGTGGAATTCAGCCTGAATTACGCTTGGTTTTAATGGATTCCAGCAACGAGCCTAGCAAAGCTGTTCTTTCCCCCCTCTCTTTCGAGGCCTTTCTCGGTTAATGTTGAATCATTCACAAGTCAAGTTCAACATGCATAAATCTCCTAAAATGTCAGCCTGTATTGACTTTATGTCAGAGCTGGTTGTGCGAATCACCCTTCAGCCGAACTATCCCAGGGATCTTGGTGGTGTCATTAGTCATGATTACTACTTTGAGAGGATCTCTAGTTCTGGTATTGCAAGAAAATATTATGACATTTTTTTTGCTGGAAGCATCGCAGCCGTCTTGGAGTCATTTGGTTGCATTAGGCGAAACAGTGTTAGGGTCTTCTGTTAAAGACTAGGGAGAGGTGAACATACCCACCCATTTCTCTCTTTTTTCAGTCTTAAATTCAGTTCCCCCCATCTCTGAATCCCTTTGTCATTTTCTTTTAAAGTCCTCATGAAAATTCATCAACCTTTTAGTGCAAATCCATCCTATTATGCACACTTTTGTGTGTTATTTTGCCACATTGGTTCCCAACTCACCATCTGCTGGAGAAGACATCTGCAGGAGCCACAGATCTGGAATAACTGACTGCGTTAGCTCAATACAACTTTCGCTTCTGTAGTATAGAG
Organism: Lacerta viridis; assembly: GCA_900245905.1. Lineage (NCBI taxonomy): Eukaryota > Metazoa > Chordata > Lepidosauria > Squamata > Lacertidae > Lacerta > Lacerta viridis. Next base: position 2,892 of record OFHU01003640.1, on the reverse strand, counting down.
ATAGAAGTTATTTTCTTTGATTCGCTAGAGACGTTCTTTAAAAGGATATTTATCTCCCTTGCTTCCAAAGAAGCGGTTCTTGGCTGTTCTTCCAAAGAAGTCTGTGAAAGAGGGAGAAGACAAGGAGGACAGCCCTGAAATTTTCTTTTGTACAGCTAATGGGACTTTCATTCTAACTTAGCCTGACAGGGAAGCCTTGATTTGCCAGAATTGTGAAACAGGAGGGACACTGGTGGTTTCTCTCCAAGGCAGAGAATGGCAAGATGGTGGCGCTAAGGGGAATCACCTCAGAGCACTGGGAACTGTTCACGTTTGCTCTTTTTACAAACCTCACTGCTTTCTTAGACCCTGAGCTCCGAAAATACCCTTCACATGAATATTTACTGATACCAAAAAAATGGCATGTGAATCACAGAAAGGATAAAGGGCTGTGTGATTGGGTTAGTGATACTGGAGCGTGTGTGTGTGTGTGTGTGTGTGTGTGAAGAGAGATTGTTCAGCCTCAGATATGAAGGGATTGCAGACCAAGCAGTACTGATCCAGTTACAGGTAGGTAGCCGTGTTGGTCTGCCATAGTCAAAACAAAATAAAAATAAAAATTCCTTCCAGTAGCACCTTAGAGACCAACTAAGTTTGTTCTTGGTATGAGCTTTCGTGTGCATCTGAAGAAGTGTGCATGCACATGAAAGCTCATACCAAGAACAAACTTAGTTGGTCTCTAAGGTGCTACTGGAAGGAATTTTTTATTTTTTATTTTGTTTCAAGCAGTATTGAGACGCTCGCTTCCACAATACAGCCATTTATTTAGTCAGCTTCCAGGCAAGAGAGAAACAAGAGGAATTATCTGGCCCAGCACCAGCACTTGTTGCTAAGCTGTATATGACGTGGGAGGAACTGGTTGTTGTTTCCATAAATTAGTCCTCCCAGGTTGCAAAAATGTTTTGAGAACCTTTTATTGTCGTGCTGACTCAGGTTTTACTACCTCACACCAGTAGCAGTGAATTAGTCATAAAACAGGGAGGCTAACATTGCAACCCTCTGCAGGTCCCCTGCCAGTTACAACTCTCTCCATATCTCATTTTTCCAATCTTCAGTTCTCCATGCTTTGCAGCATTAAAAAAAAAATCCTCATGAAAATTCATCAGCATTTTAGTGCAAATTTCTCATAATAATCAAGTTTTGATATGCAAGTATGACTTATGCACCTATTTTTGCAAGCAATTTCCACTAAGATAAATGCAAATTTGTATTTTGTGTTTTCACAAATGTATTGATTTTCATGTGCACCCACCCCTAATATATGCATTTTCTTTTGGTGAACACTGTTTGGTTGGAGAAGTGCATTGCAAAATTCAGATAAATGCACATTTTGAATGACAGTTCTGTTTTGGTTTGTATTTTGTTTCAGAAAATGCCAGATTTGGCTTTAAATGCAAACTGAGTGGAAAATCTCCATCCCTAATGTCTACACAATGTCAGCCCCCTTGAGTGTCATGGGACTTGTAGGTTAGGTGTGTACAGGACTGCAGTCTTCAGGTTCATCTACACTTCTGCATTTGCCACAGCTTTCCCCCAGGAAAACCCACAAACATCAATCAGATTTTCTGCAGATTTACACTTATTCCAATTCAGCAATAAACAGTGAGTTTTCCGAGGAAAGAGGTAGGATGGATATAAAACCTCTCAAACCCATGCTTTCTAGACACAGGACAGATACAAGTGTGATTCAGCCTGACTTTCAGACCTGCAGTTGCAATTTACTCTCCCAATGAGAAGCTCTACAGAAGGCCAACCTCTGCTTCCTGTAGATTAGCAAAAAGGTGAAAGCCACTTCCTCTCGGCTCCTATCAGTTTCCTTGGTTACTGATCTCCAGTTACTCACCTGTGCCTTCCTGGCCTGTGCTGCAACATTGCCTTCTGTACACAAGCCCAGGACATCAACAGACTCTCAAATGGAAAGGCAACGCTCCGTGGTAAACAAAGCCTGTGGAAAGAGGCGAGAGGACCTTGCAGAAGCATTCAAAGTTCAGAGGTGGCATCGTTTCTGAGTGAGAAACAAGGTATGAAAAAAAGTGTTTGTCTTTTTCGTCATGCTGTATCTCTCTCGGAAAAGGAGATGGAAAAAGGGAGGTGGCACGGGAATTTAGCCTTTGCAGTCTTGGGCTACTTCCTGCCTCAGAGCCAAGCTAAACTACTTACTATTGGTATTAGTGTTATTATTATAACAGCAAAAAAAAAAAAACATTATTACTGCTACTACATTTAAATATTAGTATTTCCTCCAAGGAGCTCAAGATGGTATGTGTGGTTCTCCCCATTTTATCCTTGCAACAACCCTACGAGGTAGGCTGAGAGACAGTGAATGGCTCAAGATCACCTCACCCACCAAAGTGAACGTCACGGCTGACTGGGTATTTGAACCCTGGTCTCCCAGGTGCTAGTCCAGCACTCGAACCACTAGGTAAAAAAAGGAAAGGGACCCCCGGACGGTTAAGTCCAGTCAAAGGCAACTATGGGGTGCAGCGCTCCTCTCGCTTTTCAGGCCAAGGGAGCTGGCGTTTGTCCACAGACAGCTTTCCGGGTCATATGGGCAGCATGACTAAACTGCTACTGGCACAATGGGAGATGTGACAGAAGCCAGAGCGTATGGAAATGTTTACCTTCCTGCCACAGTGGTATCTATTTATCTATTTGCACTGGCTTGCTTTTGAACTAAGAAGATCAAACCTATCCATTCTTAAAGAAGTCAGCCCTGAGTGCTCACTAGAAGGACAGATCCTGAAGTTGAGGCTCCAGTACTTTGGCCACCTCATGAGAAGAGAAGACTCCCTAGAAAAGACCCTGATGTTGGGAAAGATGGAGGGCACAAGGAGAAGGGGACGACAGAGGATG
>OFHU01003629.1:0-34180 GCA_900245905.1 Lacerta viridis | reverse complement strand
ACAAAAATCGCCCCCCCCAGAGCTTGGTTTTCGCTCCCTCCGGCTGTGCGCCTTGCAGGCCTGCGAAGCAATGCGCTGCCCGCTCCCCCATGGGCGTCCCGCCCGGCAGAGCCAGCCCCTTCTCAGCGCACAAACTTCATTGCTGGGGGAACAAAAGGCTGTGCAGGCGAGGCTCACTCGGATGGAGGGATGCCAGAGCGTGCAACGGGCTGGCCTGGCAAGCCGCTCCTTCTTCCTTGGCCCTGGAGGAGGCGCCGGCGCGGTGAGACAAGCCAGCAGTCCGCCCCCCGCCAGGGAGCCCAATCCGGCAGGAGAGCTCCGGCCCTCAGCGCCAACGGCTGCGAGATTCCGGCTGGGCCAACGAGCTGCCAACTCTGAGGGGAGGGGACGCGCTGAGTGGAGGGGGGAGGGAGAAAGGGAAGGGAGGAAGGAGGCGGGGACCAGCAGGTGAGGCAAGGCAAGGTGAGGCGGAGCGGGAGGGGGGGGAAGATAGGATTGGGGCGGCCTTAGTGAGCCCACAGGCGGGCTTGGCAAACCAAACTGCCCACAGGTTTGGTAGATCGAGGCGTGGAAATTTCCAGCGCCCGCCAGTCCAAGGAACCCTCATCTGCGTGGAGGTGTGAAAAAGGCGGGAGGGCGGGCCCACAGATGGGGCTGGCCCGGCGGAGCGACCTCAGCCAGGTAGAGCGAGCTTGGGAGCCTCATGCGCGCTGCTGTCGGGCGGGAGTGAGAGAGAAGAGGAATTGGTGGAGGGAGTGGTAGCAGTTACGGTAGTTAGCGGCAGAGGCACTGTGTGGGAAGAGCGCGGACGCTGCGTTCTAGCTGCTCCACCCACTTTTGCTTCTGGCTCCGCCCACCACTGCCACATGACTGTCATAGGTGAGGCTGCTGATCCCTTATTTTCAAATCCGAAAGTTGACAGCTATGATCTAATTTGGAAAGAAATTGGCTACGGAAGGGATTTAAATTAACAGAGGTTGATCCCTTTCAGCTGAAGTTTTTAAGCGGTAGTTGCCATTGAGCCGATGTCACGGACCTTAAGGAATAAGGAAGGAATAATTTTATTGGCCATGTACCAATCATACTTGGAATTTTGCTTCAACTACATTGCAATGTAAAGGAAACAAAAAACAAAAAACGTACCTCATACAAACACTATTCCCCTCGCAATACAACAGCACAGCAACGGAATCCCATACCACCAACTGACCTCTTCCTCACACAACTATGAATTTAACAGTTTGATGGCACAAGAAAAAAACTATTCCTATGCCTAGATGTTTTTGTCTATAAAGTCCTGTAACGACGTGCAGATGGAAGTAAATCAAACAGGTAATGCAAAGGGTCTGTGGCATGTGGGAATACACTTCGTGGGTTCCTTTGAACCCGTGATTATTTGCTTTAAGTTAATGTTAATGTTATGCACTATTTTATGTATCCTTCCGTTTAGAAGTGAAAAGCGAAAGCATGGCTCAGTAGGCATCTCGCCACTGAGGATCTCCTCCGCCTAGGGACTTTTTGGTTTCCAGAGGTTCAAATTGTGAATGATCAGTTATCTCTTCCCGCCTCTTTTGGGGGGCAGCAACAGGGTTCCTATTGGTAAATTTATTGATCATGACATTGCACTTGGTTGTCAATAAAAGGCTGCTGCTCCCGTACTAGGCGGACCAGTCAGAGTTAGGGTCAGATGATTTAAGATGTAGATAGTTGGGGTTTCGGGGATCGGGTTGGTGGGTTGGAAGCGCGTGCAGAGGTAGAGAGGTTTAACTTGCGGAAGAATTTGGAGGTTTAGGCTTAGATAGCTTTAGTTTAGGTAGCCTAAGAACTTGCAGAAGAATTGGCGTTCAGACGGCTAGCCTAGGGAATGTTAGTACAGTTAGGTATAGATAAAGGTAATAGCCTATGCGGGTCAGCCAAAGCCATCTAAAAGAAACAGTGATTGTCTGTTTTTAATTTCGTCTCAATTTTATTTTTTGTAGTATATGGGCGCTTTTTCCTGGCCGTAGTTTTGGCCACCTTTTATTTGGTACATTAACTAAGGGAACAATTTAGGAGGTAGCAAGGGCTCGCGGGTACTTTTACGAGGCACTCTTTTTCATCGGACTACTCACGCACCTTCAGATTTAGCCTGGTGGACAACGGCCGGTGTGAGTTTAAGCTCCGGAACCTTCAGCCATCCCGTTTGCAGGCTTGGCCAGTGCCCGTGCGGAAACACATGTGAGGCGCTGGCTGCAGATCCCCGGCAACTGGAATCCCGTGTGCAGTTGACCTAGTCCTGCACGCGAGGGGCTCCAGCAAAGAATCCCCGCAACTGGTGCCCCGTGTGAGGCCTTGGCAGTCCGGCATCGCTTCTACGGGAGCTCCGGTGAGAGGCTACACTTCGGAAATCCGTCCGGAAGCTACTATTGAGGTGAGGCATAACGGCCCGGTCACCCAGGACTTTGCTGTGGAAGAGCAAGTCCACCACTCGCCCAGACCAGGAGTTAAAGGTCTATATTGCACGCAAATTCATCCCATGGGATCCCCGGGTAGAGTGGCAAGAGTTTTGGTGGAAGTTTGAGGTAAAAATAGAAGTTTTTGGTAAAAGTAAAGTTTTTGTAAAGGAAAAAGTTTTCGTTAAAAGTAAAATTCATCTCTTAGATTGAAGAGATGGGCTCCTCGCTCTCAGCTTCCCAAATTCAATTTTGCGGAGACTTGTCATACCTCCTAAGCAAGAATGGCCAGCCCGTCAGTGAGACGGAGATAGAAGCATTAGTTAAAACTATTGGAGAAGTTTGCCCCTGGGTTCCAAAAGAGGGGACAAAGGATTTAGCTTCATGGGACAGAATTGGAGGGGAATTTATGGCCCATCCGAAGGTCGGGATCCCCATTCAACTAGTTTGGAGTAAAGTCAGAACCTGCCTTCAGCAGATCGCTCCTAAAAACCTCTTAAACAATGGAAATGTAAATTTTGGAAATGCTGCCTTTAACGGCGCCCTGTGCTGCCGCTGCCGTCGTTCCATTTTCGGCCCCATCGCAACAGCCAGCCCATGCTCCGTTATTGTGCACACACTCGTTTTCGCCCAATTTGTCTTTGCCAGCTTCGTTGCTGCTTGGTACGGCACAGCAGCCTGCGATGCCATTGGCCTTTCCAGCCCCGCCGCGGTCTGCTTCGCCGCCAGCGTCCTCGCAGCCATCGCAAGCCTCTTTCCAGTCAGCGACCTCTAGCAGCTTACAGCAGCCACAGGCCGTGCTTCAAACAACGGCTCCGTTCCATTCATCGACAGTGCGACTTCCAGCGACTCCACAGCAGCCGCAACCTTCGTTTCAGCCAGCGATTCAGCTTCAGCTGCCAGCCGCGTTTCAGCCAGCAATCCCCATCGCTTCGCAGGCCGCATTTCAGCCGGCAGCTCCAGTTATGCATCAAGCCGCTTTTCAACCAGCAGCTCTTCAAGCTTCATTGCAAGCATCTTTGAAAGTAACAGCATCTTTGCCTACAGGACTACAGCCTGCTCATCTATTTTTTTTTTACAAAGATTTTATTGGTTTTCCACAAAGACAAAAAACATTACAATAAGGCAAATACAACATCAACAAATACAACAATTAAAACAGAAATAAACAAAGATACAAACCTGGACTGGAATACCAACATTCCTTTTACTAATTAAAAAATCTTGTTTCAAATCTACTTGGGGGACTTCCCCCGTTTTCTCTCCTTTGCTTCCAATTCTAATTTACTTTAATAACTTCTCATCTCTAAAATTTAAATCTATCACCATCAAAATATCCAAATATAACTTCTTAATATTTATTTTTACTTCATAATACAACATATTACTTCTTAAATCAAATCTTACATCTTATTTTACTTAAACTGCTGCTAATAATCAATTCACATATCTCTTCACTAGTTCAAAATCATAAATTCTTAACACACTGACTTCAGGGTACCATGATGAGCCGTCCTAATTATATTTTAAATATTTTCACCCTATCCCTCTTCTAACCATTTTCCTTCGCCATCTCGGGATCTCCCACCAGATATCTCTCCACCTCCCTCCAACATCATTGTCCAGAATGTCCTCTTTTTCTTTACAACCAAAGGTCAGAACACAGTCCATAAACATCCTTGCAGAGAACTCAAGGGAACACAAAGCATCACCTTCCAGCATCTCCATTTCAAAGTTCCAATCATCTTCAAATTGCAATTTCAAAAGTCGTTTTCCCTTCATTTCTAGGCTCTCACCCCAGAAATCGGATATAAATTGTCCTCCAACCCTGGGTCTCTCACACCAACAGGATTTTCCATCTTCTTGGAGTTGCATAGTCACTATATTTTGTTCCTCAAATATTCCTTAAGTTCCCTAGCAAGGTTTTCTTCCAGTTTAACAAAGTTCTCAAGAGTCTTTCCTGTTGCATAAAACTTTTCCTCAACATTCTGCTTCAACAAATTTAGTTTCTGGTTTAGCAGTTCTAACTTCAAAAGAATTATCCTTTGTTCATGGGTCAAACCCGGATCTAAAGCCAGTTTAAAAATGAAACCAAGCATGGTAGAAGTAGGCAGAGGGTATCAAGTTTCAGTACTTTTCCATCTTTAGCCACAAGTTTCAGCCGCCATTTTCCCCCGAATCAGGGTGAAAAGATTATAATCCAACAACTTCAAAGAAGAAATATTTCCAACATCTTAGTTCCCCTAACAGGGATTCAGCCGATCTCGCTTGTCAAAAAGCTCCGCAGAGACATTGTATCCGCTAATGCAGCAGCAGCTAGAAACATTGTTATTTTCTTCATTCAGCAAAGGGAGGAATGGGCTTCCTTTTGACGTTCCTCCCGGAGTGCCAATTGTGAAAGTTTTAAATCCAATTAACTCCGTACTTACGGCTTACGGTGTTCTTCTCTTTTTTATACTTCTAATCAGGTAAGAACGACACGCTCATTGCAGGCGGCAGCCGCCACTTCGCCTGCCCGGTTGGGGCATAACCTCCACAGCCCGGCGCCGTTGTCCCTTCACTCCCGCACCCCTTTTACAAGGGGAACGGGAGAAGGGTTCAGCACCATAGTGGGCCAGCTGGAGAGCCCATGCCGCGGGACCCTCAACCCGCGGTTCGGCGGAGCCCGCTGTGCGGTAGCAGAGCTCCTACCCCCGGGACAGGCCAGGGTCGTCTCGCTGCCGAAATGACCCTCGACCGTCCGCAATGGCGTCCTCGCCGGAAGTGCAGCCTGCTCATCTAAAGTCATCATTGCCAGCTTATTTCAGCTCTCCATTGCAGCCAGTTCAGCATCGCTTTGCCAGCCCTTCAGCGCCACCGATACCAGCGCAGACTTCAGGGCAAGAGCCAAGATCCCACACAGTGGTTATCCAGATGCCAGAATTTGCAGCGCAGAATCAACAATTCTACGCTCCTACAGCTACCAGTCAGCCATCTTTTCTTCAAGGATCTTCAAGTCAGCCATCTTGTCTTCAGCCAAGTTCAAGTCAGCCATCTTGTTTTCCAGAAGCCATAAGTCAGCCATCATTCAAGCATCCAGATGTCCTTGACTCATTGGCGCCATCTGCTGTTCAGCCACTTCACAAGCATCAAGAAGATTTCAACTCAATGACACCATCTGCTGTTCAGCCCCTCTGTAGAACTCAAGCCTTGGAAGCAGCTTTAGGACAAATTGACTTTAATGCTGAACCTACACACATCTTTCCAGTGATTCGCCCTAATGGAGGACAACCTGCAAGATATCAAGCCATCCCTTTTGAGATGCTTCGAGAGTTACGTAAAGCCATACGTGAAAATGGACTTCAGGCACCTTATACTAGAAGCCTGCTTGAAGGACTTTCATCCAGTCGACTATTGCCATGTGATTGGAAGTTGATTCTATGCACCTTCCTGTCGCCTACAGATGCCCTCTTATAAAACAATAGGGTGCAAGCTTAAGGACATTGCAAAGGTCAACAACCTCAGAAAGATGAACAACGCTACTCCTTATTCTCACCAGTATCCAGATCCTCGAGATAAGAGTGTGGTCCAGAGAGATGTCTACGCTCCAGATGTCCAGAAGAAGGATGCAACTCAACGAGATGTCCAAGTCTCAGAAGTTTCATCATCCACACCTGCAGGACAGAGGTTTCCAGCAGACAGGCCACCTGCAACTGCGCCTCCTGCTGTCAGGCCTCCAACAAACCATCCACTATCCACACCTGCAGTTCCAGCTTCAAACATCGAACGCCCTTCTGACACGGACCAGCATCTCACTACAGTCAAGCCTTCATCAGAAGCATCATTCAGCACCGTGACACAGCTTCCTAACACAGGAATTCCCTCAACTTCAACCACCTTTACAGCGACAGATGTCTTTTCTGCTACAGACCAGTGCTGCTATACAGTGAATCTTTCCACGTCACAGCAGAAAGACCATCACTTTCCATGTGGTCAGATAATACAAATGGAAGAACCCTCTCTTCAGTGTGAGAGTTCAAGCATCGCTCCCCATCACATCAAACCTCGAAATTATGTCCATTCCCGTGGTCAGCTCCAAGACTACCAGCTCAGCACAGAAAAGTTTAACAACTGCCAGTTTCAGCAGTGTCAACAGCCTCCTTCAAGTGAAGAGCTCCAGGTTTGCCAGCTCAGCGCAGAACAGCTTGGAAGCTGCCAACTTCAACAGTGCCCAAAGCCTGTCTCTAAAAAGAGGTCTCCAGAGACTACAGATGAACAAAAAGAATCTTCTGTTCCAGGAATTCCACTTTTTCGCACAGAGGACTGTTACTTTTCCAACCCCTGGTTTGCACAGCAATTGCCAACCTCTATTCGTGGTCCATTTCCAGACACTTCGATATGTCTGATTCTTTTTTTTTATCAGAATTTATTAGCATTTTCATAAAGTAACACAAACCCGACCCCACACCTACAAATACAAAAAAAAACAGATACAAATACACATAAAGTCAGGATTCTTCTTCTTAATTATATACCTTACAAAAAAAAATTTCTACTTTCGAATCTTGACGCTTGACTTCCCCCGCCTTTTCACCTTCGGTTTTAAATCAATATACTTATTTCCTTAACAACTTAATTCTATAAAAAATTTAATTTTACTTAAAAATAACACCATTATCTTGATCTTACTAGTATAACCATAAATCATAACCAAATATTCTTATAACTAAACTTATTTCTTCTATCCTTTATCATGCTGCTTTTAACTTAAAATTCAATATCTCCTTTCTTACTTAAAATAAACTTATGATTAACAGACTTCACACTCCGACTTCGGATACCATGACAGACCATTTAACTTATAGATTTAATGCTTCAACCCACTCCCCCTCTGTCCATTGTCTTTTTCTGTCTTTCACCAGAACTGGATCTCCAATTATCTTCTTCCAAACGTCCACAAATCAAGGCTGTATTCCCAACAAACCTTGCATCGAGCTTCAGGGTGTTTAACATTTTCCTTCTGGGCTCCTCCGTTTCTTTTTGCCATTCTTGTTCTTGTAAAAATCTTAATTCTATGTCCCTCGATCCCGAGCTGCCACCTCGGAGTCTGGATATTGTAAATTTCCCCGTTTTGGGGCTGCCACCCCCAAAAACCGGTTCCTCTTCCCGGAGTTGCCCAAACACTTCAAAAGATTCTTCAATCACCCCTTCCAGCTCTTTGCAAAGGCTTGATTCCATTTCATCAATCTTTTGAAAAGCCTCCTCTGTGGAAAATAAATTCTTTTTACTTACAATTCCACTCAAAGCTTGTAGTTTCCGATTAATCAGTTCCAGCCTCAAGACAGTAAGCCTTTCCTCATCCTCTAGACCAGAGTTCAGTGCCAGCAGAAACGCAAAGTCCAGCATTTTCGGAGGGAGAGTGGGTATCAAGTTTCAGTTCCTGTCTCTTCCTCCCTTTGTTTCAATTTTTTCCCACGTCAGTCCCGGTCGCCATTTCTCCGAAGCCGAGGTATAAAGACCAAAACTTCAAAAGGAGATATTTTATCCCCAGTTAACCCCCGAAGGGAGATCTCTGCAGTCTCAGTTTTAAAATTCCCAATACTTTCTATCGATTGTTGTAGCAGCAGTCACTTAAACAGTTAATTTCTTTCGTCTCCGAAGGGAGGGAGGCGGGCTGCCTTTCTTCTTTCCCCCAGATCGTTCCAAGAATACAAAGAGTCATTCAAATACTCACAGTCACTGGGTTCTTATCAGCTCATTAAAGACAGGTAGAACTTAGACGCTCATCAAAGGCTTTGTCGCCGCATTTACATCCCGGTTGGGGCATGTCCCCTATAGCCCGGCTCCGTCGTCCCTTCACCCCCACTCCCCCTTTACAGGGGGAGCGGGGGAAGGGTTCAGAGCCACAATGGGCACAGCCGGGGAGCCCAGGGTGCGGGACGCTCTTCCCGCACCCCAACCGGAGCCCCGATATGCGGGTACAGGGCTCCTAACCCCCGGGACGTACTGGGTGCTTCGCAGCCGAAGCAACCCACGACCACCATTCAATGGCGTCACCGACGGAAGTCCCGATATGTCTGATTCTGCCTAGAATGGATCGCCTCCCTGCTACAGTCACGTTGACTGCAGGATTGGTTCGCCTTACTGATTCATCTCAGCTACTTATTCCAGGATTCTCAACAGTTCCATGCATCCTGAGTAAAGGTTTGGAGATTGCCAGACTCTACCTGCTAACGTCTACACCTACATCCTCCATGGAGTCACTGCCTCCCCAGGCAGCCATGGCTCTTATCAAGATTACAGAAGAGCGCCCCCACCTCGTCTTGCAAATGGGTGGACGCCAAGTTAAAGGTCTGCTGGACACAGGAGCAGATGTGACAGTCGTCGCCAGAAAGGACCGGCCTGACCAATGTCCAACTACTGTTACCCAAGATGTCTTCGGTGTGGGAGGATTCGAACCCGCCCACCAGAGTGTGCATCCAATTTCATTCCAGTCAGACTCAGGTTCTGTGGTCCAGCTTCGGCCTCTTGTCATGAACGTGCCCATAACCCTATGGGGAAGAGACCTTCTAGCTAAGGCAAAAACCACGTTACATACACATTTTTGATGTGGGCCTCTGCATCAGCGCCAGTTCATGCACTTCCACTCACCTGGAAGGAAGGACCCCCAGTGTGGGTCGGCCAATGGCCGCTGACATCCGAGAAGCTCGTCGCAGCAGAGGCCCTAGTTAAAGAGCTCATTCTTCAGGATCGTGTGCAACCTTCAAACAGCCCTTGGAACACTCCAATTTTCGTCATAAAGAAGAAAAGCGGAAAATGGCGTTTGCTTCAGGATTTAAGAAAAGTCAATGAAAGAATTGTTCCAATGGGTCCACTTCAATGCGGAATCCCTAATCCAAACCTCATCCCTAGAAATCATCAGCTTGCCATCATAGATTTAAAAGATTGCTTCTTCACGATTCCATTGGCACCTGCTGACCGTGAGAAGTTCGCCTTCACCCTACCTGTCTTCAACAACGCAAGGCCTACTTCCAGATTCTCATGGAAGGTTTTGCCTCAGGGCATGGTTAATTCTCCAACTCTTTGTCAAGATTTTGTGGACAAAGCTCTTCAGCCTTTTAGAGCACAGTATCCTGCCCTGCAGATTTGTCATTATATGGATGACATCTTGATACATGGAGAAAAAGTCTCAGAGCATCATATAGAGCATCTTACGCGTATCCTGAACTCCTTCGGACTTTGTATTGCCCCGGAAAAGGTACAGCGTACTGCTCCATTCCACTACTTAGGTCACAGACTGCTACAGACTGCAGCCCTACCTGAAATGCCAAGCACTGTTATTCCACAGTCTTTCACCCTTGTACAGCTACAGCAGCTCTTGGGACAGTTAAATTGGGCTCGCACCTCCTTGGCAGTCTCTATCTCTGAGCTATCACCATTATTTTCTGCACTTAAGGGACATACATCTCCTGCAGATGTGATTCCATGCACACCTGAAATGCGTCTTGCATTACAAGGAGTCAACACCAAGTTGCATCAAGTAGCAGTAAATCGTGTGCCAACTGCAAATTGCTCTCTTTCCTGTGCCATCTTCTAAACTCCAAGATTGCCAACAGCAGTTTTGTACGCTCCAGACACCCCTTCAAAAGTGGCAATCGTTGAGTGGATTCACCTTTCGCACACGCCTAACAAAAATGTCTATTGCAGTATAGATGCAGTTTCTGATCTTCTTGTCAAGTGCAGAAGTCGTGCAGTGCACCTAAGTGGTAATGATCTACTTTCCATCTATGTTCCTTTTTCCCAAGAACAAGTGTCTTCATTGCTCCAGCATTCAGAAAGTTTCCAGATTGCTATTGCAGACTTTGTAGGCTCATTTTTGTTCAACCCACCTAAAGATGTGAGGTTTACCTTGTTACAGCACATCCCTTATCACCTTTCGTCCATGATGATGCTTCAGCCCATCTCAGCAGCAAAAACTCTGTTCACAGATGGCTCTCCTTCCTGTGGTGTTCTTACCTGGCAGGAAGATGGAGAATGGAAGTCTATCTTCACAGAGCACCAGCTTTCAGCTCAAAGATCAGAATTGGCAGCAGTAATTCTAGCCTTCAAAACTTTTGATGCAGAAGCATTTAATCTTATTGTGGACTCACAGTATTGCTACAGATTGCTGTCATCACTTCCAGTTGCTTACCTTTCTCCATCCATGGATGAGAATCTCTTTGATTTATTCACACAGCTTCAAGTGTTGCTACAGAAACACTCTTTTCCTTTCTTTGCTGCACATTTACGTTCTCACTCCAGCCTTCCAGGATTCCTAGTGGAAGGCAATGCAGCAGCTGATGCTGCCCTCAGAACTCTAGCTTTCTCCTTGTTTGACAATCCTGTCACTAGCCACGAGACGTTCCATCAGTCAGCAAAAGTGCTGCATAAGACTTTCAACATCCCTATGTCTCAGGCACAGGACATTATTTCTTGCTGCCCTTCGTGCTCCAAGTCACCAATTTTCCTGCCTTTTGATGATGTCAACCCTCGGGGCACGGAAGCGAATCAGTTGTGGCAAATGGATGTAACCCATGTTCCAGCCCTCGCACCCATGTCAAAGCTTCATGTTACAGTAGATACGTTCTCAGGTTTTATTTGGGCTACGCCACTAAAGGGAGAAACCTCCAAGCACGTTATTCAACACTGCATGAGAACATTTTCAGCCATGGGAAAGCCTCAAGCCATTAAGACGGACAATGGCCCTGCCTACACTTCCCAGGCTTTCAGCGACTTTTGTTTGCAGTGGAACATTTCCCTTTCCCACGGGATACCGTTTAATTCAACAGGTCAAGCTCTCATTGAGAGGACGCACTTGACTTTCAAGACCCTGCTACACAAACAGACTGCAGGACGTCACCTTCCAGTGTCAGAGATCCCTTTAGCAGTTGCAAGAGTTCTTTTCACCTTGAATTTCCTCCTTTTCCCTCACAACAAGCCACATTCTCCTGTGGATCTCCACTTCAAGAAGGAAGAACAGCTTCCTCGGCCCTTGGTTTCTTATCGCCTCCTGCCTGACATAGAATGGCGAGGTCCAGCTCCACTCATCACCTGGGGTCATGGTTATGCTGCAGTTGCGATAGACGAGAAAGCAGTATGGATACCTGCCAGATGCGTCCGTCCATGGAGAGCCAAGGACCCGGGTTGAGAATATCCAACTCATTCTCTGAATACACTTGTTTGCAACTCATCTGAGAAACTCAAGCTAGACAGACTTTTCGTGAAATTCGATGATCCCTTTTCATCGATTGCCATGTTGGCTAGCTTTGATTGCTACCTGCTCATCCCAGCGTTTAGTTTGCTGAAACTATATTTCCCAACAGTTTACTTCTCAACGTCTTGTTGAATGCAGTATTTCTCCACTTTGTTATCTGAAAGCATCTGTTTGTCTCTGGGCAGTCCTTGTTTGCTTGCTGACTGCCTAGGCCTACCTCAGAAAGCCTTCGTTTGTTCTCTTTGGTTTTCCACTCTGTGGAAAGAAGATTCCACCGTCGCTCACTTGGGAGGATGCCATCCTCAGTGGGGACACTCCAGCAATTCCTTATGATTTGCTTGCTTTGCCTTTTCTCCCACAGGTATTTGCTTATCACCCGTGTCGCAGAACTTTCCTTTTGGAACTTTCCTGCATCGCAGAACTTTTCCTCTAGGTGTCCCTGTGCAGTCAGGACGAAGACTCCTAGCACCTCATCTTCATCTTCATGTCTTCTTCAGCAGAGACTTTTGCTTTTGGAAGTTCTACAATCGTCCTTTTCTCCTCGTTGTGCTTGCAAAAGTTGCAGAATTGTATTATGTGTATTTTCACATGTGATTTGCCTTTCAGAAATATTCCAATGTTACATGTGTTTTCCCTTTCAGCTTGCCAAATGTGTATTTCTACATGAAAATTGTGTATGTGGGTTATGCTTATAGCTATTGCAGATTGATTATGCATTATTTCTGAATGCCTTATAATCCAGACATCATGCTTTCTCTTCCTGTTCGCATTGTTATGTGTCTACATTTTGCAATTTTATACAGGTGATTTATGGTATTGCCAGCTTTATTCACTGTCTAACGACACTTGTGTGTTAGGCTTTATTGTAATGCGTATTCCCTACCTTATCTACTTCCCTAACGGCGTCGCTTAGGGAAGGGTGCCCGCCACGGTTTAGGTGTTGGGTTTGGTTTGCCCCTGCCAAAGGTCATTTATCTTGTGGCCTTCCTGCCTTTATGGCACCCCTACTGCCCCTTTTTATGTGCTGCTCTTTAGCAGTCAGCCAGATTTCTGGCTTCTCTTTCCACTCTGCTTCTTGCTTTAGGTGGAGGGGTTTCCTCCCGGGTTTGCAGCTCATTCTGGAAGTTCGCTCGATTCTGTAGTTAGTGGCGACTTCGCAGATTTTTTATTTTACGCTTGACATTCAAAAAAACAAAAATTTTAAAATGGGGAAGGGGTCCGGGGAAGGCTGTGGAGTTTTGTCTCCAGTTTTGCCTTAAAAAGGGTCATGGTCCCACTCTGGGACCATTCTTATGTTTGCCTAGTAGGTTGTTATTTTATGCTGGACAATATTTTGGTGTAATTACCTGAAAGAAAATGTTCATTGTTGATGTTAAAGGAATAATTTTTCCAAACTTTGTCATTTAAAATATATTTTTCTAATCGGTCTAAAAATTCTAATGGTAAATAGAATAATGCCTTACTGGTGATTCAGGTATCCTTTGATATTCAGTATGTTTATATTGGTGTTTCTAATGCTCAAGTGTGTATAGGTATTTTGTGATAATATTTGTGTTATTTATGTGAAAGTAATTATTTTGATATTCCTAACCTCTTTCCTTTTTGTAACAATTTAAAACAAAATATAAAAAATATAAAAAGAATGTGGATATGTGGGAATACACTTCGTGGGTTCCTTTGAACCCGTGATTATTTGCTTTAAGTTAATGTTAATGTTATGCACTATTTTATGTATCCTTCCGTTTAGAAGTGAAAGCGAAAGCAGGGCTCAGTAGGCATCTCGCCACTGAGATCCCTCCGCCTAGACTTTTTGGTTCCAGAGGTTTGAATTGTGAATGATCAGTTATTCTGCTTCCCGCCTTTTTGGGGGGCAGCAACAGCGTTCCTATTGGTAAATTTATCGATCATGACGTTGCACTTGGTTGTCAATAAAAGGCTGCGGCTCCCCGTACTAGGCGGACAGTCAGAGTTAGGGTTCAGATCATTTAGATGTAGATAGTTGGGGTTTCGGGGATCGGGTTGGTTGGGTTGGAAGCGCGTGCAGGAGGTAGAGAGGTTAACTTGCGGAAGATTTGGCGGTTTAGGTTTAGATAGCTTTAGTCTTAGGTAGCCTAGAACTTGCGGAAGAATTGGCGGTTCAGGGACGGCTAGCCTAGGGAATGTTAGTACAGTTAGGTATAGATAATGGTAATAGCCTATGCGGGTCAGCCAAAGCCATCTAAAAGAAACAGTGATTGTCTGTTTTTATTTCGTCTCAATTTTATTTTTTGTAGTATATGGGCGCTTTTTCCTGGCCGTAGTTTTGGCCACCTTTTATTTGGGTACATTAACTAAGGGAACAATTTAGGAGGTAGCAAGTGCTCGCGGGTACTTTTTTAAAATATTTTATTAACTTTATTATTTAATACAGAAAGAATGAATTCAAATAAAAACATCAACTCATAAGAGAAAAAAAGACATATACAGAAAAAAGAAATTTGAGTTAAAAAGCCAACATATGGCTCTTTGCTTAAATAAAAACCTTATTATACATGCCATAACCTAATCCTTTACATCATTACCAAAAAAATAATAATATACCTCTCACCTAATGACATCCTGTTCAGTATACCTTAATCATATCAATCACTTTTTTTATCTAACCTTTTCCATATATCTTCCTTTGTTCCTTCTGTCCATTCTTCCATTCAATTTCTATTCTCTCCTTCTCCCTCGCGACTTCCACTTGTCCTCCTCCCAGATTCCATCTGTCACTTCTTTATACTACACTAATATTCATTATAATCTTTCATTTCCTTGCCATTCTACTTTCACTTTTTCCTTTTGTTCCCGATACAGAATGTCAAAAAATGGAGCCAGCATTTCACGGTGGGGTTCCCGATACAGAATGTCAAAAAATGGAGCCAGCATTTCACGGTGGGGCATTGCTTTTTTATATATTCTCCAAATTTTCCCCAGTCTTGTTGAAATTTTTGATCATTAAATCCTCTGATTTTATCTGTTAATTTAGCCAAATCAATATAATTAAATAACTTTTCTTGCCATTCTTTAATTCCCGGCAGTTCTTTCTTTTTCCAATATTGAGCTATTAAAGTTCTGGCCGCGGCAGTGGCGTAATGGAAAAGTTTTACATCCTGTTTATTTATTTCTCCGTCCAAGATTCCCAATAAAAATTGATTCAGGGTTTTTCTTTATATTATATTTCATCATTTTTTTAATTTCTTCTAACACCTGGGTCCAAAATTTTTGAATCACCTCGCAATGCCACCACATGTGTATGAAGGTCCCCACTTCCTTTTGACACTTCCAACAAGAGTTGCTCTTCCCTTTATACATTTTATGCATTTTACTTGGCGTCATGTACCACCTGTAAAACATCTTGATCAAATTCTCCCTAATCCCTTGTGCCGCCATAAATTTCCACGATTCTTTCCACAATCCTTCCCATTTTTCAAATTCAATTATCTTCCCCAAATCTTTCGCCCACTTAATCATGGTTTCCTTGACCATCTCATCTTTGACTTCCCACTCCAGTAATACATTATACATGTTAGATATTACTTTACTTCTATTCTGCAAGAGGTGTTTTTCTAATAAGGAAGGTTCGTTTAGAAATCCTTTTTGCATCTTATCTTTATTGAATTTACTGTTTATTTGGTGGTATTGTATCCAACCCGTTAAGAGGTGTTTGATGTCCTTATACTCTTTTATCTTCAAATTTCCGTCGCGTTGTTCTGTTAGATCTTTGTATATGCCCCAGTACCCTTTTGAGTTTATTTTTTTAATTGTGATTATTTCAATTGGGGATATCCATTTAGGTGTTTTGGGTTCTAGTAGTCTTTTATGTCTTTCCCAAATTTTCAATAGAGATTTTTTAATTATGTGATTATTAAACCCCTTGTGAGCTCTAACCTTATCTTCTACCAGGTAAGCGTGCCAACCAAACTTATTCTCGAATCCCTCAAGGTCTAGCAGTTCATGATTATCTAATATTATCCAATCTTTTAACCACAAAAAGCCTGCCGCCTCATGGTATAATTGTAGATCCGGCAACGCCAGGCCGCCTCTTTCTTTGGCCTCAATCAGTAGTTTATATTTAATTCTTGCCGGTTTATGATTCCATATAAATTTGGTCAAGTCTTTCTTCCATTCTTTAAAAATGGTTGAGCAAGTTCCTAGTATTGGGATCATTTGAAAGAGGAACAACATTTTAGGGAGGATATTCATTTTTATGGTTGCAATTTTACCTAATAGGGATAAGTTAAGTCTGTTCCATTTATCTAAATCTTTTTTTACTTCCTTCCATGTTTTGATGTAGTTATCTTTGACTAAGTTATTTGTGTTATTCGTAATCCATATACCCAAATATTTTGTTTTGTTTATCACTTTCAGGCCTACCTCTTTTTGCAACCCCTCCATTTCCTCTTTGGTAAGGTTCTTGGTCAAGATGTTCGTTTTGTTCTTGTTCAGTCTAAGTCCCGCCAGGTTTCCATATTCCTCCACCTTCTTTATGCTTTGTTTAATACTTTCTGTTGGGTCTTCTACCATGATCATGACGTCATCCGCAAAGGCTTTTATTTTGTGTACATCCTTCCCATTCCTAATACCTTTGATTTTATCATCCTTTCATATGTTTTCCAATAAAAACTCCAAACTTAATACAAAAAGTAAAGGAGATAAAGGACAGCCCTGTCTGGTGCCTCTTCGTATCATTATTTCTCCAGTGATTTCATTATTTATTATAAGTTTGGCTCTTTGCTTCCTATATATTGCATCCACTACGTTTGAAAAACTTTTGCCAAATCCTATAAATCTACTGCACCTTTGATAAAAGGCCATTCCACTCTATCAAAAGCTTTCTCCGCGTCTAATAATAGGAATGCCGCTTTTTTCTCTTTCTTTACACTCAGAAATTCCATGACATCTATGACGTTTCTCATATTACTATACATATGTCTATTTGGTAGAAAACCCGTCTGATCTTTGTTCAGCTTGTCCCCCAATATTTTCTTTAACCGATTTGCCATGATTCCAGTGAATAGTTTATAATCATTATTTAAAAGAGAAATTGGTCTAAAGTTTTTGACCTGGTTGTTGTCTGTTCCTTGCTTAGGGATGACTGCTATGAGTGCTTCTTCCCATGATTTTGGGATAGCCCCTTTATCATAGATTCCATTCATGACCGTCCTCAATGGTTCATTTAATATCTTTTCAAACTTTTTATAAAATAAAGCTGGAAGACCGTCTACCCCTGGTGACTTACCTGATTTTGATCGTTTAATTGCCTCTTTTAATTCTAGGGTTGTAATTGGTTCATTTATGTTTAATCTCTCATTCTCCTCTATCTTCCATAAATTAGTTCCCTTTATGTAATTTTCTATTTCTACTTGATTAGTATTCCCTTCTTTATATAGCTCTTTGTAGAACTCCACAAAAGAGTTTATTATTTTTTCCGAGTCTGTAATCAGTTCTCCTTGCTCTATTAATTTATCTATTAATCTTTCTTTTTGCTTTTTCTTTAATTGCCATGCAAGGTATTTTCCAGTCTTATTTGAAAATTCGAAACTCCTCTGCTTAAGGTATCTTATTTTATTCTCTATCTCTTTATCTAATATAGTTGAAACCTGCATCTGCAATAATTTGATATTCCTTGCTAGTTCCTCTTTTTCCTCTTTCCTGGCTCTCATTAAGTGTAATTCATTGTGTCTTATTTCTTTTAATAAATCCTCCATTTTTTTCGCTTTTTGTCTTTTTTTCCAATTGTTTTGGCTTATAAAAAAGCCCCTGATTACAGCCTTCCCTGCATCCCAAACAGTATTTATGTCAACTGCTTTGTTACAGTTAAATTCGAAATAGTCTACTAGAACCTTTTCTGCTTTTTGGACTACCGTCTCATCATTCAACAGCAATTCATTTAATTTCCACCTCTTAACTCCTCCTGATTTTCCTGATATTTCCATGTATACTGGGTTGTGGTCAGATAGGGTTTTAGGTAATATCTCTACCTTCTCACATCTCATTAGTAGGTCTCTAGTTACCCATATCGCATCAATTCTACTTTCAGAATCATTTGGATGGGAGAAGAAAGTAAACTGTCTCTGTGAAGGATGTCTATTCCTCCATGCATCTTGTAGATCTAGATTATCTATCATTTCAAAGAAACTCCTCGGCAATTTCCCTTGTTTCTTGCCTTCCTCCTCTTTCCATTTATCTAGTTGTGGTGAAACAACCCCATTTAGGTCTCCTAATAATATAATTTTTTGATCCATATAATCCAATAATATGTTTTCAACCTTTTTATAAAATTCTGATCTTTTTTCATTAGGGGCATAAATTCCTATTACAATAATTTTTTCGAGTTTCTCTTGAAGTCTAACTACTATAAGTCTGCCTTCATTATCCTTAGTTATCTGTTCTGGCTTTAACCTTGAGTTAATATACATCACTACGCCTCTCTTCTTCTTGGTGTCCGAGGAAATAAATTCTTCTCCTAAGTTTCCTGTTTATCAATATTTGGCGGTGGGTTCTTTTAATATGCATCTCCTGAAGGCATATTACATCTAACTTTTTCTTCCTTAAGAGATGTTCTACCCGGTTCCTCTTTACCTTATTATTCAATCCGTTTACATTCCAAGTAATAACTTTCAAATCCATTTCTATTTATTAATTTACTGTTTATTAATGTATAATGCTGCGTCAACTCTCTGGAGTCCAAAAGTTGTTACTTCAGGTTTCCAGTATTAAAAAATTTAAAGGAAAAAAAAACGGAAAAAAGAGGAAAGAAGAAAGGGAAAAAAGAAAAAGGGGGGAAAAAGGAAAAGAAAAATAAGGGAAAAAAACAATGGGGAAAAAAATCACCACATGTATAACTCCTACATTTAAAGTGTGTTTCACCTCAGATAAAATTTCTCTTCTAAAATTCCCTCTCTACCTGCGTGGCTAGTATTATATTAGTGTTTCCTAATGGCGGTTTACTTATTCTAGCTTATTCTAGCTGGTCCTCCTCACCTTCTGACTCTTCTTCGTCTTTCTTATCTCCTATTCGTCTTTTGCTTCCTTCTGCTTTCCCCTCCCCCATTGACTTCTCAAGTTTTCTCCAGAACCTTTCTGCTTCTAATTCTGTGGTTATTTTCATTCTTGTCTGATTATACATGAAAGAAACCCCTTCCGGGAATTCCCATTTAAAATAAATGTTATTTCTCAACAGCACATCAGTCAAAGCTTTATACTTCGATCTTTTCTTCAACAGCCTTGATGGGACCTCTCGCTTAATAATGATCTCTTTATCCTCAATTTTAAATTTCTGATATTTTTTCTTTTGCATTATCTTGTCTCTTAAAATTCTAGAGTTCAGGAAGACTAAGCAGTCCCCAGGCCATCTGCTCGCTCGTGTGTGTCTTGGTTTCAATCTAAATGCCCTATCAATGCATACAGACACATCTTCTTCTTTCAACTGCAACCATTCAGCCAACCCTTTAATAACGTTTTCTTCCTGGGATGTCTTCTACGTTTTCTTCCTGGCTTTCTTTAAGCCCTCTCATTCTCAAGGTCAATTCATTTTGTTTAAATTCTTGCAGAGCGATCGCGTCCCAAGTTGATTCCTGTATATCCCTCAACCTTTGTATTTCTTCCATTACTTTTTCTTGACTTTTGCTGGTTTCTCCGCAATCTTCTAACATTTTCTTCACCACTTCTTCTTGTCTATTCATCTGCTTGGTCAGGTTCTGGGATTTCTTTTCCATCTCTTGGTCTTTTTTTGTCAATTCTTCAAATTTTTTATTTAAGTCCACAATTGCTTGAGAATTTTGTTCAATCCTTTTCAAATTTTGCTCAATTTTGTTTTCCATTTTATCTAGTTTCACATTTATTGAGTCCATTTTGTCAAAATGGACAAAATGGGCTCGCGGGTACTTTTATGAGGCACTCTTTTTCGTCGGACTACTCACGCACCTTCAGATTTAGCCTGGTGGACAACGGCCGGGGTGAGTTTAAGCTCCGGAACCATCGGCCGTCTCGTTCGCAGGCTTGGCCGGTGCATGTGAGGCGCTGGCCGCAGATCCCCGGCAACTGGAATCCCGTGTGCAGTTGACCTAGTCCTGCACGCGGGGGGCTCCAGCAAAGAATCCCCGCAGTGGCAATTCTCTGTGCTCTCTTCCTGGCTTGAACAGCATAAAGTGTCTCTGTTGGAGGCAAACTAACACCAATTACCCTCTTTGCAATTCTTACTGCTCGTTGGAGTCTTTTCTTGTTCAGCTTGGAGGCTGTGCCATACCAGGCAGTAATAGAATTACAGAGAACAATTTCAATGGTACCTCTATAAAATTGGATCAACAATTCCTGGGGCAAATTAAATACAACCTCTGGTGGACCCTTTTAATATACTATTGATGTTGCCTGACCAATTTAAATTTTGTGAAATTATAGAGCCCAGGAACTTAAAGGACTCTACTACCACAACCATGTTACCAAGGATGGAAAGTGACAGCAAGATGGGAGAGTGCCTTCTAAAATCAATTATCATTTCCACTGTCTTTTGGGCATTTAGCACCAAGTTATTCCTGCTGCACCACGAAACAAGATGGTCTACTTCCCGCCTATATGCAGATTCATCGTCCTCCCAGATAAGCCCAATGACTGTTGTATCATCTGCAAATTTCAAGATCTTAACCGATGGGTCAGTTGAGGTGCAGTCATTTGTGTATAGAGAAAAAAGCAGTGGGGAAAGCACACACCCCTGGAGAGCACCCGTACTGATGGTATTATTGCTTGATATAATTTTCCCCAGCTTCACCTGCTACCTCCTGTCCGTTAGAAAGCTGTATATCCATTGGCAATCAGGAGCAGGCACATTAAGCTGAAGTAATTTAGAAAACAATCTGGATGGAACAATAGTATTGAAAACTGAACTAAAGTCCACAAACAAAACTCACACGTAGGCCCTCGGGGAATCCAGGTGTTGCAGGATGTAATGCAATGCCATGTTGATATCAAATCCAAGCTCTTCTAGTAGTAGTAACTGAATTCTGATTTGAGCCACACTTATTTTAGTTAGCAGTGTAGTGCCAAATTTAGAAGTGCAGGGTCTCTTCTTGATAGTCCCAAAAATGTGCCCTCCCAGCCACTCCCCTTCTAAATGAAATATACTCAGAGAACATAAGATTATACAATCTTCCAGGATGGTACAAAATCTTATACATAATAATAAAGAGTACAATGTGATGATCAATGCATATAACCACGTGTTGCCTTTCAGCTGCTATTTTCTGTGCACGTGCAAATGATCTGGAGTACTCTACTATCTTCTTTCTAAGTGACTTAAGTTTTGTTTTCTTCAAAGAGCCATTGCACATAACATACCGGTATGTTGGACACCCTTCTGTTGAAATGGAAGCATCTTGTGGTTTCACTGTTCCCAAATGCTTAGCTTTGGAGCATATAAAACAACTCCTCCTCCTTCCTTCCCAAGGGCCTTCTCCAGAGTAACCCTAGGAGCCAATCCTTGGTGACTGACTCACTTTCTTTCACTCTGATTGGCTCCAACCAGCACAAAGGGTGAGAAGACTTCTTTCTCTGTGGCTACAAAGCTTTCCTCTCATGCTGAACACAAGGACCTTACTGGATCCCTGTTGCTGAAATAGAAATGAGACTTTGACCCCCTGTAACCCCAGGCCAGCACAGCTCTGCTCTTAGGTATCTAGTCATGACTGAGAACTGCATGAATGAAGCAAGACCACCTTAAACAGGCACAAGCATACACAACCCTGATTGGCTGAACTATTGAATGTAATACAGCTGGCTATCTTTGTGTCCCTGTTTCATTCCTTCTTAGGCATGGAGGCAAAGTTACCCCACCTACGATGCTGCAGCTGCCAATTGTGAGGAAAAAATACAAGTAGCTGGGTGGAATTTATTTTGATTAATCTTATTCACAAAGCACTGGAAACCACAGAGGCTTCCATCTTTAGAAGAATAGCAAAGATTGAGTCCGAGTTTACAAAGATGAGAGAAGTCATCAAGCATTTTTATCATTGATTGGCTTTTATTTCTTTTTGGAAGAGATTTAAAGCACAATGAAACAATTCCCAGTTACTTTTTTAATTAAAATGTATGTGGACTTCCTTTTTCTTCCCATACAATACTAAGTTTTTGAACCAGGGCTGATATTCCAAAAAATAAGAACATGAGAGATGCAGAATGCTGAGGGCTCCTCTGCTGCAGTTTACTTGATAATGTGTCCTAAAGGCACAGACAAAGAGGGGAGGGTTGCACATCAACATTCTTTATGAGCAGGATGTGGCCAATGTACACACAGGAACATTACAAACAAGAAAAGAATATTGATGACGCAGTTTGTACAATCACATTGCATTTACTATTCTATTCACTGCTTGATCATTCCACACATGCATTTTGGCAAGATGCTCAAAGTGGGAAGGTAGAAATCAAAGAAAGAAACTGTGGAAAATGTCTGATAATAAGAAAAAACTGGGCTGTGAACTTTTCAGTGCTGCAACACAAAACTAGAGGTAGAACAATAAATCGGTACATGCTCCCCACAAGTGGTATTTAGCAGGCATGCTGCCTCTGATACTGCAGTTGTCATAACTAGTAGCCATTGGCAGTCCTCTTATGTTCTGTGGGCCAGCCCTGATGTAGGGCAGGTCCAGGCTTGTCCTAGCAGAAAAAACATCGGGGGTGATTTGTGAGTGCCTGGTGATGTGAAAGGTGAATTTAGCAGAATGAAATAATAACCTCAAATTATTATTATCTCCCCAAAGCTTGAACATACTGACTGGATAGTGTGCCAAAACCCACTGAGGGAAATATATATTTTGCACTGAGAACTAACCCCCCCAGGTAATATGGTAGAAGGCAGGTGCAAGAGATTTAATAGCAAAGAAATGAGTATCCATATTTATTTTATACTTAGCAAAATGTTGTCATAAGCCTCACAGTCGGATCAGGCTTGGATTGGCAGGATCTGACACCGAGGAAGGAGGAAACACAGGGAGAAAGGTGGGAACCTGGGCTGGAGGAACACCCTGACTTCAGCTGACTTTTCCTCACTTACATGGAGTGTATTTTGGACAAGAGGCAGAGCAATAAACACCCTCATCTTGCATGAGCAGCTCCTATTCCAAAACAAACCACCCTGTATGGAAATGCCCTTAATATTCATACTGTATTATTTCCTCAACCCTTTTCATAACAGAATTACCCAAAGCAAATTCTATGGGTGTATTTGGTGTACCTTCCTTAAGCATATGAGGATTTTGAAGTCAAAAGATTGCAGATTTACTTTATCATGAAAGACCTTGCATATATCTCTTAAACTATATTTACAAAAGAATGATTTGTGAGTTCCAAGATGGCGGTGCGCACAGACGCAGTGGCTCAGTGCTCTCCCTTTTTCTTTTTCTTTTAACGTTTTGTATGGCTTTTATTGTTGTTATTGTTGTTACTTGTTACTTGTTACTTGTTACTTGTGTGAGTACATTAGGCTGGCGAGCAAATGTTTAAATGAAAAATGAATAGATTTGTCACTTTAAGAGGATAATAGCTCATTCCTGAAGGGATAATGGCAGTTATGGCAGTTATTAAGATCTAAGATGGCGGTGCTTAAGATCTACAGCCGTCAGGAACTCCTAAGGGTCAGGTTACAGTGCAAACAGAGCTGGTTATTTTCGCCCAGACAATATTACGGTGGAAGTAGCTAAAATATCAAGCTCTCCATAGATTACTATTCCCTTAGGGAGGAGTGGAAGGTGACATAGAGAGAGGAAGCAAGGGCGGGGCTGTCAGGCTCTATCAGCAGCCTGATAGACTACTGTGAACATCATTGCTGGAGATTTCAACCATGCTGAACTTAAAACTGTGCTCTGTGTCTCTGTTCCTTGTACCAACACACATCCCCTCAGGAAACGGGCTCTCACTATAACAAGGACAGTTAAAATCTGGCATGAATGTGCTACTCACCAGTTTCAAGAGATATTTTTGACATCTATGCTTTATCAATCGCTGCACAAGTACTGTTTTTGTGTGTTTTTTTATGGGAAAGCATCCAATTCCATTGTATTTGTACAATGACAATAAGGAAATCTTATCTTATCTTACCTTACTTCCATCCCTTAATAAAGGGCTTCTAAAAACAGTTTTTTGTTTTCTGCTTTGACTTGATTACATCATTTCCCCCAGCTGCTCATTCTGAAAAGCAGGAAAGTTGATGTCACTCACCAATACTCCAACCCTTTCTCGGTGATAACCTTCTTAAGGCACCTTACATCATCTGCAATATCATCATCGAGGAGATCTGTAGAGAATAATGAAGACAAGTTAACCAACAACAAACAGATATAGATCCCAACTGAGGCCTCAAAGGCACAAGAATTGTATCTCTGGTGATAGGGGTCATAGACATGGGGTCATAGACATGCATTGATTCAGAGAAAGCTCTTGGTAGGCTTATCTCCTCCCAGTTTGTTTCCTCCTATTGAGGAACTGGTTGACATGATAAGGCATGATGCTTCATAATAACAATGAACATAACCTCCAACATGTTGAGCCCCAAAATCAGGATGTGTTTCTTCCTGGCCGTGCTCACACATGAGTTACATGACCTGCACAAGATCACAGAACCCAAAATACACTTTTTCCAGTTGCTGTGGTCTCATGGCATGTAAAAACATGCGTGTCATGAGATTGTGGCCCCCCAAAAGCGCTTTTTTCAGGATGATATTGCAGCACTCAAAATGGCTGCCATGCTCTTGTGCAAAAAAACGGGATGACCTGGGACACTTGCAAGGTATGAACAAATATCATAAAAATGACAAATGGATTAATATGCAGTAAGAAACCACCTGTCTCCTTGATCCTTGCCTATCCTGGCTTATAAGAGATAGCCGGGAAGGGCTGGGCGATGGCTTCGTGGGGTGGTGAATGCTTCTCTCTGCGAGGGAGCCTTCCTAGACCCGCTGAAAGAGGCGGTTATTAAACCGCTTCTTTAAAAAAACCTCTTTAGATGCAGCCAATATGGCCAACTATTGCCCAGTCTCAAATCTTCCATTCTTGGGCAAGTGGTTGAACAACTCCAGGCATGCCTGGAAGAAGTGGACCATTTGGATCCCTTCCAGTTGGGATTCAGGCCTCATCATGGGACTGAAACTGCCTTGGTCGCACTGGTCGATGATCTCCGGCGGGCTAGGGACAAAGGTGAGAGCTGTTTCCTAGTTCTGCTGGATCTCTCAGCGGCTTTTGACACCATCAACCATAACATCCTTCTGGACCATCTAGAGGGGTTGGGGGCACTGTTATACAGTGGTTCTGCTCCTTCCTCCTGGGCCATGTTCAGAAAGTGGTGGTGGGGGTGAGTATTCAGATCCCTGGGCTCTCACGTCCTCTCCCCCATGCTTTTCAACATCTACATGCAGTCGTTGGGAGAGATCATCAGGGGGGTTGGGCTGGGTGTTCATTGTGGGATGTAAACACAGAGCAGTCAAAACATAACATTGCTAGAGTGGACAAGAAGGTGTCTCAGTCCTCCAGCCTTTAACTTCCTATTTACCTGGACTGAGATAACTTCCTCTATGTAACTGGAGATGGGTGTGGTTTCACCTGGGGAGGTTTACACAAAACCACAGGAAGCAGACTCCATATTAAATTTAATGAAGAGATAAAAGTGGGAAGCCCAAGGAAGGAACTATGAATAAATTCAGCCTTACTGAAGTGATCAGGAGGCTAGAATGAGACATATATTTTTAAAGAGTTTATGTAATATTTTTTTTTGGATGAAAAAGTATATGAAATTATATTTACTTTTGTAGGTATGTTTACTGTGTGTTTGTTTTATGTGTATGTATGTATATGTATATGTATATGTGTATGTATATGTAAGTTTGTAATTTGTTTAATAATTTTTTTTATTTTTTTTTAAAGGAAGCAGACCCCATCTTTCTCTTTGGATTCGCTTCTTCAAGGAAGAGCATCTCAGGGACAGAATGCTCTCTAGGCTTCCAGCCAAGAGAGGCCTAGTGAAGCCTGCTTCTTTATGGAGTTAGCTTCTACATGTAAATACATTTATCTAAGCCTGCCTGCCTTTCTGAGACTGTATTCTAACTCAGGATGACTGTAAGTAAACTCTTTTATATCTTATAAACAGTACTGTGTTGTGTCTTTACTTTTAAGAGGGAAGAAGGGGAATATACCAGGAATATATATTTCTTATAGAGGCTTTAGCAAGCCTATGCAACCGTCTCTGCTGTGTTTTAAAAGGGAATGTAACTCTGCTAAGTTTGGAGCTTGTTAATACAAGCTGGGATGAGATATATAAAGTAATATATCATCATCCACACTCCTAAGCATTCCCACATTCATCAGTATGCAGATGATACCCAGCTCTACCTCTCTTTCAAATCAGAACCAGTGAAGGCAGTGAAGGTCCTGTGTGAGTGTCTGGAGGCGGTTGGAGGATGGATGGCGGCTAAAAGATTAAGGTTGATTCCTGACAAGACAGAAGTACAATTTTTGGGGGACAGGAGGCGGATGGGTGTGAGGGACTCCATAGTCCTGAATGGGGTAACTGTGCCCCTGAAGGACCAGGTGCACAGCCTGGGAGTCATTTTGGACTCACAGCTGTCCATGGAGGTGCAGGTTAATTCTGTATCCATTAATAAATTTTTTCAAAATTAATAAAAAATTTCAAAAAAATAATAATAATTCTATATCCAGGGCAGCTGTCTACTAGCTCCATCTGGTATGCAGGCTGAGACCCTATCTGCCCGCGGACTGTCTCGCCAGAGTGGTGCATGCTCTAGTTATCTCTCGCTTGGATTACTGCAATGTGCTCTATGTGGGGCTACCTTTGAAGGTGACCCGGAAACTACAACTAATCCAGAATGCGGCAGCTAGACTAGTGACTGGGAGCGGCTGCCGAGACCACATAACACCGGTCTTGAAAGACCAACATTGGCTCCCAGTATGTTTCCGAGCACAGTTCAAAGTGTTGGAGCCCTTTCAAGCCCTAAACAGCCTTGGTCCATGTCAGGGAAGAGTTAGAATAGAGTTAGAAAAAGAGTTAGAATGTTCACAGAGGCAAGGGTTAAGTTATGACTCCAACTTCGGGGGAGGGGAGGTACAAGCCAGTCCTCACTAGGAGGTTAGAAAAAGAGCGGGAAAAGCCTTTTGAGAGTTGCTGGTCAGGGGAGAAGCAGAGCTCAGAAGGTATCTGAACTGAATGACTCTGTGGAGTGATAGTTGAAGTTAAGAACTATTTATTAATACTGTTTGTGAATTCTTAATAAAAATTATAAAAGACCAAGAGACGTTTGTGTGGTAATGTGAAGAGGAATTGACCAGCCTTGACAGTCCAGCATACCTGAAGGAGCATCTCCACCCCCATCGTTCTGCCTGGACACTGAGGTCCAGTGCTGAGGGCCAGAAGGCAGTTTCCTCACTACGTTACAGGGAACCAGGCAGAGGGCCTTCTTGGTAGTGGCACCCGCCCTGTGGAACACCCTCCCACCAGATGTCAAAGAGAAAAACAACTACCAGACTTTTAGAAGACATCTGAAGGCAGCCCTGTTTAGGGAGCATCCCAATGTTTGGCCCCCGAAGAGACGAACCTTTGCAGGCACCTGACTCAAGCACTTATAAAAGCTTAGGGAAGCTTTTAATGTTTAATAGACTATTGCATTTTAATGTTCTGTTGGAAGCCGCTCAGAGTGGCCGGGTGGGGTATAAATAAATTATTATTATTATTATTATTATTATTATTATTATTATTATTATTAACCACCCTGCATGTCAACAAGCTAGGGGCCCTCTATGGTGGCCATGTGTCGTACCTTTTAGAGCAGGGGTCAGCAACCTTTTTCAGCCATGGGCTGGTCCACCATCCCTCAGACCATGTGGGGGGCTGGACTATTTTTTTTTGGGGGGATGAACAAATTCCTATGCCCCACAAATAACCCACAGATGCATTTTAAATAAAAGCACACATTCTACTCATGTAAAAACATGCTGATTGCCGGACTGTCCGCGGGCCTTAGGTTGCCTACCCCTGTTTGAGAGGACAGTTCACTTACTTGAAGATGTTCTCTGTTTGAGGGCAGTGGAGTAGAAAGTTCAGTTGATACCCGGTGCGGAAAATTTCTTGTCACCCCCCCCCCACACATTGATTTATTTTATTTTATTTTATTTTATTTTTGCCTGCAAAAATGGTTTGACTTTATTTCATATTTTCTTACAAAGGAATGTGGATTTTGGGCCTCTGATAACAAGCAGGTGACTATGGACAGATAGAGATGTGAAGGCCCGGGAAAAACCCAGAAAAATTCAGAACCCCCCCCCCCGTTTTTTTCTGAAAAATTGAAAAATTGAAAAAAATTGTTTCAATCCGAGCAAACCTTCAGTTTTTAGAAGTCCATAATAACTGTGATAATGACAGACACAATGAGTGTTCCCCACATCAAACGGGGTGCGCATGTTGCAAGGTTGCAGGGAGGCCCGTTGAAACACGGTGGCAGCTCCTGGCACTTGGTGTGGCTTCACCTTCCCAGGTTGGGATACCTGTGGACTCCACCTACTCTAGCAGCCGCCCAATCCTGGCTGGGGAGGTGTTGCCAGGGGGATTGGCCAGGTAGAAGGAGGGATTATACAGTACACACAATAGAACTTGAGTCATACCTGGGAAGCGGCCGTTGGATTCAGAGCTTCCCCACCCTCCACTCCCTCAATTGATGCTTACTTTGCAGGTTTAACCACCCTTTTTTCCACAGCCACACAGCCACGCAGGCGCTGCTATGACAAGGTCGCTGTTGAAGGGCCGGAAAGGAATTTCCCTGCATTGGCAGGTTTCGCCTTTCCCGTAGCAATTCGTCACAACTTTGGCGGTTGCAGGCCTTGGGCGGAATCCTTTAGTCATTTACAGGATTGGGGGGGCGTGGGGCGGTGACCCCCAGCCCCCATTGTGGCGGCGATAACAGGGTTCCCGTTAAAGGGGTCTCAGGGGGAGGCATTGACCAAACGCCCAGGGTCGTCACTGCCCTCCCCTTCCAGCGGCAGCGAACATAGGGGGGTGGGCTATCTGCTTGAACATATGTTCTCCAGACTAGCCCACTTCCCAATCATGCTGGATAACCCTGAAGTTACCCAGAACCCCGGCTGGGGGGCTGGGAAGGATAAACGCCCAATGCCTGAGCCAAGGTCTTCCTACATCTGAAATATTAATAAAGTTGTGGCCAATTTAATCCCATAGAACGTTGTCATGAGTCTTTATTTCCCTCAGGGGCTGCCCCGGGGTATGGGGGACTTCGCCTGGCCGCGCAACAGAGTAGATGCAGAAGCAGAGACTGAAACTGATGCTGATCATTACAGCTCAGAAAATGATTCTGATTAAATTTCATGCCCATTCATTGAAATTTAGTCCCACTTCCTTCTTCAGTTCTTTTTATGAGAATGTTTTTTTTAAATACTGTGGAGAGGAAATATGAATAATTGTTACTTCTGGATTTTTAAAAATTGTTTTGTGGAGTTTTTTTTTTTTTGTTCCACATAAACTAGTAAACAGTTCAGGAGATTGTTGCTCCATTTGTTACAAATACAAATAAATATTATTTTAAAAGTAAATTCTGTTTGTAATAATTGTTTGGATACACTATATTTTTAATATGCTAGTTGTGATAATTTTATGCCCATTAAAATTGTCCATAGTTATATTTTATGTTTCTAAAGTAACAGAATGACTTTCAATCTGGAAAAGAAAAAAGAAGTGCTAATGTAGCATTTTTTTCAATTTTTCCAAAAATTTCCGTTTCCCCCTGGAAAAAGATGGGGGGAAACAGATTTTTTTTCGAGCTTCAAAATTTCCAGAAGTTTTACATCTCTATGGACAGATACTTAAATCTAAAGCTTGGCTTGTGTTTTGGCTTGTGTTATTTTATTTATATTTATTGTTTACTTATTTAATAAAATTTATTTTAAAAAACCTGCAAAGTGGTTTACAAAAAAAAAAACCAAATTAGTAAAATCAAGAAAAATTAACAATCCTACTTTAAAACATACAAAAGCTAAAATATTAAGATTAAAATTACTTCAACTTCCTAAGCATCTAGGTATGCTTGCCTAGAGAATACAGTGGTACCTCGCAAGACGAATGCCTCGCACAACGAAAAACTCGCTAGACGAAAGGGTTTTGCGATTTTTTAGGTGACTCGCAAGACGAATTTTTCTATGGTCGTGCTTCGCAAGACGAAAATTTCAATGCATTCCTATGGGAATTAAATTTCAATGCATTCCTATGGGAAACCGTGCTTCGCAAGACAAAATTTTCGCAATACGAAACGACTCGCGGAATGATTAATTTCGTCTTGCGAGGCACCACTGTAATGCTTTTAGCAGGTGCCTGAAAAGAGTCTAGCAAAGGCACCATGCTTTATTGCAATAAGTTTGGAGTTCCAAAGTGCAGGTGCTGCCACAGTAAACAATGCAGTACAGATATTATGTGGAACATGCAGTAGTGCTTGAAACAACTGAAGGGGAGGTTTTATTTATTGTGATTTCACCATGTTCTGTATTATCTGAAAAGGAAAACATTCATTTAAAAAACAGGATTGCACAGCAGCAATCTACTCGCCTGTGAGTCTCATCATGATCAGTGGGACTTACTCCTGAGCCAACGGTGCATGAGATGGGCTGCAATCCTATGCACCCCTTGCATCCAATTTGTACCTAAAATCTGCACAAGCCTGCACCAGAGAATTGTAGAGTTGGAAGGGACCCCTGAGGGTCATCCAGCCAAACCCCTGGGAGCAATGCAGGAATCTCAATTAGACCACCCCTGACCAATGGCCACCTGTCTTCTGTTTTTCAGCCAGACAAACAACAATGGAGACTGGAGGTGGGGAAAAAGATAAATTTTGACAATGGCGCAGATTTGTCAGGCGTGTGCAGGAACATCTTGAAGACTTTACACAGAGAGAAACCCCACTTGCATGTAACGTAACAGGCAGGGAGCCAGCTCAGATTTGTGTTTGTGTGCACCTCTCGCTGGCTGGCTCCCTGCACACTGGCTCCCTGTACACGAGGAGCAGGCGGGTCAGGATTTGGGCGAGAGGTGTCTGTTTGTGCGCGCCTCTCGCTGGCTGGCTCCCTGCACCCTGGCTCCCTGTACACGAGGAGCAGGCGGGCTAGGACTCGGGCGAGAGGTGTCTGTGCATGCCTCTCGCTCCCTGGCTCCCTGCGAGGGGACGCAAGAGGGGCTGAGGAGGTGGCCGGGTGGGGCCGGGGACAATGGTGGCGTCTCCTCCAAGCCGGCGGCAACAGCGGGGCCCCTGAGGTGACAACGGGTGAGTTGCCTGCTCTGCGCCTCGCAGCTGACTGGCCTCCGGCTCTCCCCTCGGCAGGAGGGGAGGAGGGCATTCTCCGGAGGGGCCTGGTGAGCGCAGGGAGAGAAAGAGAGGATGCGGGCCAGCAGACTCTTCTTCGTTTTCACAGCCCCCACCCCCACCCCCACCATCCCCACCGGCTCCGGAGGGCAGATGTTGCTTGGCGTGGGGAGGGGGGTCTCTGAGGGGCTTTTGGCACCCTCCAGAACTGTGCCTATCACTATGGCTTATTTTTGGGGTACGGCTTATATTTCGCAAATGCAAAAAAATCCTGCTATGGCTTATTTTATAACTATGTCTTAAAATAGGGGAAACACGGTATTAATCAGCCATCACCAAGCTCCTTTGAGTGTCTGTCAGCAAAAGCAATAAATGCAATAATATTAGCAAAGCTTTAAAACCCTACATGTGAGAAGGCAGGTCTGAGAAAATCATTTAGGGTCACTTGTGTAGATTGGCATGAAGCAAGCCATGTGGCCTAACTGTGCATATTGCAATGGTCAGATGCATCAATCAAAATAACTTCCAGCCCCCCTCCGTTGTTTGCTCGTCTGACTGCATCCTACCCATGCAAAGGAGATAGGCGGGGGGTGGGGGTGGCAGGGAAGGGGGGGTCCTAGCTTCCTGCAGGGAAGACTGGGGCAAAGGGGAGGCCAATCTGCCAAGTACCCAGGGTGGCGCTATGTTGCTCCTCCCGGCACCACGCACGGGCAAAACAGCTGCCATTGTCCCGCACGCTCCTCTTTCGGGGGCAGCAAAGG
Source organism: Lacerta viridis (assembly GCA_900245905.1). NCBI lineage: Eukaryota > Metazoa > Chordata > Lepidosauria > Squamata > Lacertidae > Lacerta > Lacerta viridis. The sequence goes on along the minus strand of OFHU01003629.1, from coordinate 2,376 downwards.
CTTTTCAGAGGGGGATCGGGGCCCAAATGGGGTGTGCAGGACAGGCAGCAGCCTTGGCAGGCTTCCCCAGCAGCCCGGAAAGTTGGCTGGTGTGAAGAAATTGAGACTAGGTCAAGTAGATTCAGCCTTGCCTTGCCTTGCCTTCGCTCCGCCCCCTGCCTCCCTGCAGCAAATTGGCTAGTTGGCTTGGGGTTGGGGCGAAGGCAAGGCAAGGCCAAATATACTCAGCCCAGTCTCATTTTCTTTGCATAGGGCAACTTTCTGGGACCTGGGAAACCCAGTGCCGGGTCCCAAACCACATTAGAGGGTAGGGCAGTAATTGTTCTTGATAATTTTGTATATATATCCTCCCCCTCTAAAGTGTTGCCTGGTCTAAGTCCAGTTTAAAGATAAACAACCCTAAGAAGCAAGAACTGAAGAGGTCTTGAGGTTGCCCATCAAGACCTGGCATCAACTGAGCATATGAGTCACCTGATGTATTCCACACTGTGGTGATACGTTTTTCTATTTAAATTCTAGTAATTTAAATGAAATGTACATTAATTAAATTAAATTTGATTTCTTGTAATTGTACGAGTAATTTCATAACAATTATATCTAAATTTGCATATATACAAATAAACTAACATATGCAAATTTTGTGCAGACTGATAACATTTTAAAAATATTCCTTTAGGGCTGCATGGTGGGGTGCTTTTATTTTTGGAACAGGGCACTGAAACAGAAGGTCCCTCTCAGAACCTGGCCTAGGTTTCCAACATATATGTATGTATGAAATAATAGTCTATAAAGTCTCATTACATAATAACCAATTGTTTCACAGTTGCATCCTCCAACCTGCATCCTGCCCTTCTGCTAAAGATCTTGCAGAGGCAGGTCATCATCCAGGGTCTGAGGAAGTCGAAATCTGCTTAGGTTCTCCCCCCCCCCAAAAAAAACTGCACCAGGCAACTTCAAACCTGCTCAGGTTATCAAGTGGGGATTCCATCAGTCTGGTGAATCATGCACCTGCTGGTTAATGTGCATAGTCTCAGGACTTCCAAGCTGTCTTGGAGCTTTAGAGTAGGGAGTGTGGAGCCTGGGGCCCAGAGGCCAAATGTAGCCATCCAGCTCTCTTTATCCAGCTTTCAAGACTTCCTCAGGCCAAGCACACACCCCTCCTGCTTTAGCATGGCTCATCATTAATGCCTGTTTATGCATGCTTACCCCTAATAGATGCACTTTTGCATACCTGGTATGTTTATTGGCTGGAGTACTGCATTGGAAAATTTGGGGAAATATTCATGGCCTGTCTCTTTTTAGAAATAAGCCACTCATCTTGAGACATACAGTACATGGCATAAGCAGGAAAAAAGGGTCACTCACAATCGCAGGAAATGTTGCATTTGTTCTGTGAGGGCTGCCTCTCATTAAAGCACCATTCCTGGCCGCTCAGATGGAATAGCCCATAGTGTGGGACACCCTCTTCTGTCTCGTAGTATTTGGTGTTGTAATTAGCTGGGAATCCAGCCATACAGACATCTGGTAGGGAAGCAAAGTATAAAAACCAGGGACTCAGAATGTCCTTTCTTTCCTAAAATCAGTTCCCAAACACAGAAACAGAAAAGCATTTTTTAAACTTCTCCAAAAATCCTGCTGTTTAAACACTTTCAAAACATTGACATACCCTTTCTTGGGTTTGACACTGAGTTTTCATAGAATCATAGAGTTGGAAGAGACCACAAGGCCCATCCAGTCCAACCCCCTGCCAAGCAGGAAACACCATCAAAGCATTCCTGACAGATGGCTGTCAAGCCTCTGCTTAAAGACCTCCAAAGAAGGAGACTCCACCACACTCCTTGGCAGCAAATTCCACTGCCGAACAGCTCTCACTTCAAGTTTTGAAATGCTGTTGTTTCTATTTCAGCATTCTTAAAATAGCAATGCTTTTAACATTTTCCTAAACATTCTGAATTATCCAGTGCTACCTTTAATCTCACAAGTGATGAAGTTCATGAAAATTTATTATATCATAAATGTGTCATCCTTTAAGGTGCCACAAGATTCTCTATTTTCAATCTTGCCTACTGTCAGTTCTCATTTCCAGATATGCCACATTATTTTAAAATGGTCAAAGATAATAACAATAATACTGTAAAAAAAACCAAACAAATCCATATAAGTTGCTACACATCATCTAGAAATGAGAAACCAAAGGAAGGTTGGGATCCACAACAAATTGGATGTAAATTTATGCTAACAGTGAAGCCAGACATTGTACGTCCAACAAACAAGACTCACATTGTTTTACATCAATACCGCGAAAGCCATCCAGCCCAAGATCTCTCAGCTTGTAAAACAATTCACAATCCTCAAACTTCCTTGTCTCGTTTGCTA
>OFHU01003628.1:0-28155 GCA_900245905.1 Lacerta viridis | reverse complement strand
GGGACCCCTGACCATTAGGTCCAGTCGTGGATGACTCTGGGGTTCATCTCACTTTACTGGCCGAGGGAGCCGGCGTTTGTCCGCAGACAGCTTCCAGGTCATGTGGCCAGCATGACTAAAGCCGCTTCTGGCGAACCAGAGCAGCGCACGGAAACGCCGTTTACCTTCCCGCCGGAGTGGTACCTATTTATCTATTTGCACTTTGAACTGCTAGGTGGGCAGGAGCAGGGACCAAGCAACGGGAGCTCACCCCATCATGGGGATTCAAACTGCCAATCTTCTGATCAGCAAGCCCTAGGTTTTGTGGTTTAACCCACAGCGCCACCCGCATCCCTCGTCTTGTTTATTTAAGTGAAGTTAAAAGAACTTAATTCTAATTTCCATAGGTGTATAGTGTTCTAGAAGCATGTAGTGTTTTATTGTAGCATCTATTTATTTAGGAAAAAAATACATGCAGAATAGGAAACATGTACCCACATATGAAGCGAGGAGGAAAAGACTGTGGCTTCCAACAGCAGAGAAGTTCTGGAAGATGATATGTGCCTGATATGTGCCCCACCCCTTTCTTTTCTGCATAACTCTGGTTGGGCACTCAGGGGCAGCATCCAGGGATCCTTCTTGCCCTGTGCCACTCATCACTCCTGGTCATGCTTGAGCCACATTCCTCAGTAGTATGACACTGATAAAACGTGCCCATTTTAATTAATGTCGGATGCTGTGTTTCATCTCCTGCATGATGATGAGTTGAAGCAAAGCTTTGAACATGATGGAATTTCACTTGCAAATCTGCTCTCAAAAGATGTTTCCCCTCTTGAAATGAAGCCTGATTGACAACAGCAAAAGAACTCAAGCCACTGAACTATTACATCTTGGATATGGGGGGGGGGGTGTGTTTTGTTTTTGTGGGAGGGGGGAGTTGGTGGGGGGGGGGGTTCCTCAATGAAATAAATGTTCTCATTATGCAAATGCACAGAAGGGGAGGCAACATCCTTATGCTTATTTACAGCAAATTTTACAGGCAGAAAACATTGACCGGGCAAAAATAATAATTAGCCATTTTTCTTCATAGTAAAGTCAAAAGCTGATAGTTCTGAAGGTTGCACAAAATGCTTGACTTTAGATGTGTGTCCCCCCCTTCTCCATCAGTGGTTACACATAAGAAATGATTTCTTAACGATGCCTGGTTTCATTAGAACGGTAGCTAAAAACATTGTTTTAATTGACACGTAGCACATCCTAGGAAAATAACAGAGAAAACTCCCTAACCAGTCAATTACCATATAAATAGGAATGCATAGATCATCCCTCGTATCAGCATCTTGCTTTTTAGTTGATGAAAATATGTTAATGGGCAAATGCAGCTTTTCATTTGAATAATGACTTAACGCTTCTGTGAATTTCAGATTGTGGATTAAGCCCTCTCTGTGAAAAGTTTTAATATTTTTCCTATAGTTCACCAGCTGCCTTTGCTCAAGGAGGGGAAAAAAACGCCCCTGCATTTGGGGATCTTCAAACAACACGTGCCAGGATGCTGAGGTGGGGTGTGTGGGTGTGTGGGTGTGTGTGTGCACGCCTGCCTGTGTGCCCATGCAGAAGTCTCTTTAGGGAAAGGAAAAATATGAGCATTCTGTGTTTATCTTTTCTTTCAGAAAGGATACTTACTGTTCGATGGGCCAGCAGGAAAGATGAACAGCATTGCGTTTGACGGCTGCAATCAGTTTCTTTTATCACTCCTTGCAGGCCTTCTTGGATCCTTGCCATTTCCCCAACCAGCTGGACAGGAACCTTTGCTCATTTACATGATGTGCTTAAGATTTTATGTGATCACAGAGAGGAGAAAGACCAGTTTCTCTCTGTAGCTTAACTGTGTGCAAAGAATGAGATATGAGGCAAAGTTAATTAAACATCATTGGTACTTTCATGCACAAGTCCCATGAACTGAGCCCAGCAGTGATCCAAAGAGCAATGAACTGTTGTCACTTGCTCGCCTGGCCAAATCATGAGATACCGGTAAGTTAGCCAGCACAATTATTTATTTATTTATTTATTTGGTGGCAGGGAGGGGTTGGCTTTGGGCTACATTGATCAACATATATTACTGATGGGTTACTTACTTGTTATTGCTTACCTTATTCTTTCCCATAAATCCTATTTTGAGAACACAACATAAATTTATCTTCTCATGTGTGCTCATCTGAGGGAATTAAAGCAAATGAAGCTGCAAAGTTTTAGAGGAACTCAGAATTCTCCTCAGGGTATGTAATAGGTAAGAGGGTCTGGGGGGGATAAGCTTGAGACAAAAGAGACATCACACTCTGGACATAATTGGGCTGCTTTTCCTTTTTAAAGTTTAGCTACTGCCGAAATTTTCTTCTTGAGTAAATCTAGTAAAATGTAACTTCATAAACTTCATTTCTGTTTATGAAGCAAAAAGGCAGCACTCAGTCAATAGAAATGAAAAGAAGCCTTTTCACAAGTACATTTTATTTATGTATTTATTTTTATATTTTATATCCCACCTTCTGTCTAAGGAGCTCTAAGTGGTCTCCCCATTTTATCCTCACAACATCTCCTCCCAGTGAGGCACATCCAGCTGAGAGGTGTCAACTCATTGAAGGTCACATATGGCTGAGTTTTTAGTGCTTCGTGAACCTGCACTTGTTTCTGTATTTATTGCGTTAAACTTCACTGGGATATTATGAAAAATATAAAATGGTATTAAATAAATAAACAAACTAAAGCATGAATGTGACAAACCTGTGGCTTCGCTGCGCCTTGCTTTCCAATGGACACTCGTGGGCAGAGTCCCACAAGAACGTTATCACTTGATGGTACTGGTGGGCATTGATGGAGACGACTTGCTCCTCAGCAACCTGTCTTTACCTACTTGGAGAGCTGGCTGTGACAAAGCATAAGAATCACCATACGTTTAAGTGTTTTGTTATCATGCACGCAGCTAGGGGATTTTTCAAAATGGTGGATTATATAAGGCAAATTCTTACCCCTGTGCATTTCATACACCCTTTTGCTAGACTTTTCTCAGCTGGTGAAAAAAAAAACCACACCCACAGCAGAATAAGTTCTAAAAAATGTCACAGCTTACTTGATTTATTCTGTTTCAAGACACCTCTGAGGGTAAAACCCCTCTCTGGAGACGTCGTACTTTCCTTCTTTGCCACCCCTAACAGAGTAAATTACACTCTACAATTCTTACAGGCCCCAAGGCTGAAACTTTGCTCAAAGCCTGGTTCTTTGATGCTGTGAACGAATAGGGAAGCTGGTATGCATGTGGCTGTACAGAGGCCATTTTTCATTCAGCAAGAAGCTCCTTTTTGTTTGCTAAACATGTCCCTTCCTGTGAGGGGGGTCAGCTGGTGCACCCATGATAAAATTCATACTAATCATACGTTAAGGTAAAGGTACCCCTGACTGTTAAGTCCAGTCGCGGACGACACTGGGGTTGCGCCGCTCATCTCGTTTTATTGGCCGAGGGAGCAGGCGTACAGCTTCCAGGCATAGCTGTCAACTTTTCCCTTTTTTTAAGGGAAATTCCCTTATTACGAATAGGATTCCTCGCAAGAAAAGGCAAAAGTTGACAGCTCTGCTTCCAGGTCATGTGGCCAGCATGACTAAGCCGCTTCTGACGAACCAGAGCAGTGCACAGAAACACCGTTTACCTTCCCGCCGGAGCGGTACCTATTTATCTACTTGCACTTCGCGCTTTCGAACTGCTAGGTTGGCAGGAGCTGGGACCGAGCAACGGGAGCTCACCCCGTCATTGCGGGGATTCGAACCGCCGACCTTCCGATCGGCAAGCCCGAGACGCTCAGTGGTTTAGACCACAGCACCCCCTTAATCCTATAGTTCATCGGACCCATCTCCAATGTATCCTGTAACAGCTCTGCACCCCCCCCCCCCAAAAAAAAACAAACCCCAGAAACACAACTGTTGATACAGGAAAAAGAAACTGACCCTTTTAGAAAAGGCATGGCAGTTCGGTGGCTGAGTACCTAACAACCTGGAGCCACAACTGTCCCACCTAAAAACAAGGCACCATTTCCTTCATAATCCTTAGGTACACACAGAATTACAGTAATCTGTAAATTCAGTTGTCCCCAAAGGAGCACACAGGACATGAAGGGTATCGAAGGGGGTGGTCGGGGAAGAAGCTAGCAGCTTCTAGCAAGTATCCTGCAAAGGGGGTGATTCGTATCCTGCAAAGATGCGTCTCGTCGTGAGTCCAATGCCGATTTCCCAGGGCACGGGCAGGGTTTTGGGGCGAGAGGGCAGCCCAGGAGGAGGCTTGTGGCCCCTCAGCCAGAGGTTCACACGTGAGGGCATGAACTGCCGAGGAGGAGTTTGTCTAGTCCTCTCTGAGGTGCTCCTCCTCAGCAACAGGGCGGGTGCGAAGGAGAGCAACTTTCCTTTCCTCGCCCGCCGGCCGGCCTCACCCTCCTCTCGGCGTGGGAAGAAGAAGGGCCTTTCCCGGCCGGGAGCGGCGTGGCTCCTTCCTCCTGCCCGAGGGACGAGGGAGGCCCGTCCCACCTGGTTCCTGCAGCCCGGGAGGCCGGCCAGGCCCAAGAGGCGGAAGGAGCAGCGGGAGAGGAAGGAGCGCCTCGCCGAGGAAGGGGAGCCGGGCGACGACGCCAGGTGAGGAGGGGCGGCCGCCCTCCCGTCCCCCGTCCCCCCGTCCCCCCGTCCTCCTCCTCCTCCTCAGGTGGGCGAGCGGAGCCTCCACCGCGGCCGCCCTGCCTGGACGGAGGACCTTCCCGCCTCAAGTCCCCGGGGCAGGAATGGAGGCCGGGGAGGAAGTCCCACCGAGGGCTTCTTACTCCTCCGTAGGCCTCCGTAGGCTTCGGGACCTGCATTGGGTTTCCTCACCGAGAGTCGGTGGTGGTTGTTTGCAGGTGTGTGTGGGGGGGGGGGTCGGCTTTAATATTTGTCGCCGCCTTTGCCACCAACGTCTTGGGAGCAGCAGCAGCAGCTCCACAGTTTCGAAGGAATCTGTGCGTTTGGGTTGAGCCTGTCCTCAAATATTCTTGGAAATGCTGCCCTTCGGCCAGGAAGCCTTTTCCTGAACCCGGGATGCGAATTGCCGTGCACACGACGAGTGAGGGGGATCAACTCCGCTCTTCTTCCTTAGGGACTTTCCTATAGAATGGTAGAATTGGAACCCACTGGTCCAACCCACTTCAATACAGGAATCTCTGCTAGATCACCCATGACAGATGGCCATCCCTCCTCCCTTCTTAGAGTAGATCCATTGAAATAAAATAAGAGTTATAAGTCAAGACTAACTTAAACCCAGTTGATGTCAGTGCGTCTCCTCCCAAGTCTGGGTCCAGCCCAGAAGTGAACCAGGGCTGCTACAGACTCTTCTCCCTTCATTCCTTCTGGCAAACACAGCTGAGCCTCTGGAATCTCCTTCGGGGATAAAGGGAGCTTCAAGTGGGAGAAAGTCACTCTAAAGTCAAAACAAAATTAAAAAAAAAAATTCCAGTAGCACCTTAGAGACCAACTGAGTTTGTTCTTGGTATGAGCTTTCGTGTGCATGCACACTTCTTCAGATACATGCACACGAAAGCTCATACCAAGAACAAACTCAGTTGGTCTCTAAGGTGCTACTGGAAAGAATTTTTTATTTTGTTTTGACTATGGCAGACCAACACGGCTACCCACCTGTAACTCTAAAGTCAATGGGTCTTACTGCTTTGTTAACTTTTATATGACTAGCCCATGGGGCTGTCATCCTGTAGGCCTCTGCTTCAGAATAAGCCCTATTGAATTTATTTGGGTGTTATTTCAGAATAAGTGGCCCTCAAGGTACTTAGAAACAAGTTGCATCAAAGTTAATGGCACTTAACTTCCAGGTAACTACGGTTACGATCAGGGTTATAAGGCTGCAAATTTATTATTTGGTTGTGGTAAACTGCAAAGTGGTGTTTCCCTCAGTGTCTGAATTTGTCTGTAATGCGAGTTTACTTAGAAGCAAGTCCCACTGAGTTCAACATGACTTGCTTCCAAATATACTTGCAAATAAGTCCCATTGACCTGTAAGATTTCTGTCTAAATATGTTCAGTTTGTGCTGTAAGGTTGTAAACCTATACATACTTACTTGGAAGTTGGATCTTTTGATAATCAGATTTGTGTCCATTTTGGAGGACCTGGATAGAAAGGAGGACAGGGCTTCCTGTACATTTACTGGTGGTGTGAATGAGAAAAATTCAACAGAGGTGGTATTTGTCAGACCTCCATGATGATGCATGACTGCTGAAATTCTTATCTGTGCAAAAGACCCATCATTCTTGCCCAAACCACTCTGATTATTACCACCAGAGGTGGATTTAGGGGAGTGCGACCTGTTTGCCCACACTGGGCGCCTAGCTGAGAGGGTGCCACAGGGAACACTGCAACAGTGGTGAGTAATTGAAGGCAAGAGGTAGGGCATATGCCAAATTTTGGTATTGCACAGGGCACTGCTGAAATTTTAAAGCCCCAAGTCCACCATTGTTACTACCACAGTGGTTGCTGTGTACCAGTTCAGTACATTGAAAGGCTTCTGGTTCCTCTGATGTCACGATTTCCTTACCACACAAGAAACACACGTCCCAAGAGGCCAGGTGCTGCTTGTGTGATTTGGTAAACAAAACACATGAGGAGGAATCACATGCAGTGTGAACTCGTATTTGGAGCTGCTTGGGAGAACCTTGTAGGTGGAGAGCCTAACTGGAGAGCCTGTCAAGGAGGATTCTAGGCAGGCAAAAGGGGGCTGAGAATAAGAGGAAGGAGGACACCTTGAAAGGTGTTACGGAAAAATCCCAGGTGTGCTTGCCCACCTGGCCCTATGAGAGAAGCCCACGGGTTCTGCGGAGATCAAGGAGGAAGCCAGCCAGGAGCAAAGTAAAGCAAAGAAGCTTTATTGCGCAACAGGAGCAGCCAAGACTGTTCAACGGGGAAAGGGGTGACATGGACTTTTAAAACTTTACGAAACATCCCAGCATACACTTCAGAAACGTCATTGTCACATGGGGAAAAACGTCAGATGATGGACAGGAGGAAGGGGTTATGCGGGATTTACATATGGGGAAAACAAGTTTAGCATAACAGTCAAGGGTGGCAGGAACAGGTAAATGGTTTAAGGGTGGGTACAATACACATTGAAAGTTTCCACTGGGGAAGAACAATAGGGGATCCTTGGGAGGATGTCTGCCACCATGGTAACTGATGGATGGAACTTGAGTGGATTAACGGGAGGGGTGCATTTCCTCCTGAGTACGTGATCCGCCGCCTAAGGGATCATGGAAGTTACTGAGGTGAGAGCCCAAAATCATATGGTATCGAAATAATAAACTTCTGATGATCGGAGGATGGCGGGGACCGAGGGGTTAGAAAGGTTATTTCATAAGGAACAGATAGACACCCGAACCAAGCAAATCGGATACTGCGTTGTGGAGATATTGATTTTTGTATCAATAAATGCTTTGAGCTGTCAAAAACTGGTCACCCAAAGTGTAAGTTTGTCTTCTTGCAACATTGTAACAAGTTATAATTGATAGGTTCCCAAACTAGATACATTTTGGTTTCGGTTCTATTGTTCTCACAGCAGGGAATCTGTCAAAACCCACTTAGAGTGTAGCCAAGCGTGAAGGTGATGATTGAAACACTGAACGTTCCATTTTGGAGGCAGGGCTGGATGCACGCTCCTGATTGGTGGGCTTGCCGCTCATTGAGAAAATGGTGTGTAGTGAAGCGCTTTGACAAGGGAAGCGAGATGGGTTTTTCAGGCTTTATGTGCAGCCTTTCCGAAGGGCTCCGAAGGGAAATCAGTGTGCTGCTTGTGAGACTGTGTGGGACATGTGGAGGGGGTTTCGGGGGCCCCGGGGAGAGGGTCACCGTGGTGATCCGGCGCGTCCAGCTGGCCGTCTTGCGAGCGGCTCTCCGGGGAAGCACACCCCCCCCCGCTGGTTTCCGTATCATATCCCCCATTCGGAGAGAGGGTTGCGGCCCGTTCCAGAGGAACAGCAACCCCTTCTCTCCGCACTCTCACAGTTCGGTGATCTGGTACTCCCCTTCCCCCAGGTGCCGCATCTGTACATATTCGGGGAAGGGGACGGCAGTATGGGCATATGCTCTGAGGGGAAAGATAGCACTAGGGTTTTTCCGGGAGGGACAACGAAGCAACGAACAACACGGTCCCCAGCAGTGAGCAATACAACAGAAAGGTCACAATGCATACAGTGATAACCAAAACAATCACGACTAGTCCCTTCAGGAGCTGCTTTGCCCAGCCCAAATCTGGCAACCAGCCCCACAGGTCGAGCCCCGACAGTCCTTCATGCTGGATGTCATGCAGAGTCCCAGCAAGTCTATGTATATTATTTAGGTGTCCCGTTATATTTAGGGTTTGGTCGGTCACATACGTGCAGCACTCCGAACCAATCAAAGCACAAGTCCCGCCCTCCGACGACAATAAAAAATCGGTAGCAATCCGGTTTTGAATCGATAATTGGCGTACCTGAGAGAGCTCAGTGGTTAGAGCATCGGTGACTTGTTCGGTTTCTCGCATGAATTTGAGAAGGATGTCCGTGAGTTTCAAGATGTCAACGTGATTGGAACCCGCTCCGTAGGCAGGGAACAATGCTCTGCCCCACGTCTCTCCGTTGGCGGCCACATCGGAGAGATCCGAGAGAGCTTGTTCCTCCCTTTTGTTCCTCTGTCTCCCGGTAGGCAGGTCATGGGTGACTCGGATGCCCGGGACGATGTACCCAACATAACAGGAGCCAGACATGTGGGGGCTGACCCACCGATATCCGCGGTGGGCACAGATCCACCAGAGGCCCGCGAGGTAGGACTCCATTCGGCCCGAGGCAAAACTTTGCAGAAGAGCGGGGTTCGGAGTTCCCACGGGGCCAACAACGGTAGCCCAAGCGGCGGAGAGGTTGGAGGCAGTGTGTGTGCCCCTCGGGCTGGTGATTATGACTTGCCCTGTCTCACGGAGTTCCAGGTTGGTGTCACACACACTGGCCCCCACGTTAGGTCCCTGTCCAGTGAAGAGGCGGCAAAGGGGGCCCCTGGTTGGACCTGTCAAATACAGATATTGGTGAGTGAGATTCAAGGCTGTTAGGTTCCATGAGGCAACGTCCCCTGATCGGAACTGTTCCAGGGTGACGGCCACCGGAACCAGAGGTAGTCCTTGTCTCATATGGGTCGGGGAATGGGCGCAGATCCAACAGTCCCGAGTAGTGGTTTCCCTTGCCACCTTGCTGAGAAGCTGAATAAAGGAGTTCTGCTCCCAGGAAGAGAGGAGGTCCGGTTCTATCCCTGACCGGTTCAGTCCTAGTTGTCGGGGTGCGGTGCCTATCGGGTGGAGAGGGTCAGTGGAATTAAGGAGGCTGACGCTGGTGGCGATGCCTCCACATCTCTGGGGTCCTGTATGATCCCAAGCAGGGGGATGGGAAGGGGCTACTGGGTGATGCCATCCTTCTAAGTACTCCCCTCCCTTCCAGTTCCTCGTAAGTCCAAGGTCCCAGAGGCAACAAAACCTCCTGAGACATACGCCTTGCAGTTGGGATTTATGGGGTCCCGGAACCATGCGGAGGCATTGAAATCCAAAGAGGAGGCTCTCAGAGGGTTGGCGGGGGTCGGTGTAGACATGTGAGGCTCCACCAAGCGCCACCTCAGTCCAATTGGGAAGCCTTGTAACCTCCCCTCGTTCGTAGAGGAGGTAGGACCCATTCATACATTGTAAGCGGTAATGCCCATGGTCCAAGGCGAGGACAGCGGCTCCGACGCGATGGAAGTATTGGGTACGGATAAAGAGTTCCCAATACTGAGAGTCAGAGAGTTGGGGCACTACGGAGTGACGTAGCAGGGTCCGGGATTCAGGAACACAAAAGTCAAAGTCCCCCATTCGATCCCGATTGTCCCTGCCCCCTAAGTCAACGGCATGGAAGTCCAGGTAACGGTAGTCGGTGTGCAAATGCACGCAGTGGTTGGCTGCGAAGGTGATAGTCGCAGCCGTTAGAACAAGGGATATAAGACGGGGAGAGTAGAGAAATTGGGGCGGCATGGTGGAGGTTAAAGGTGGCTGTCAGCTGTCAACGAGCTGTCAGAAGGCGAAGCGAAGCGAAGGACGAGCTGTCAGCGAGCTGTCAACGAGCTGTCAGAAGGCGAAGCGAAGCGAAGGACGAGCTGTCAGGACGAACGCTGTCAGCGAGCTGTCAGCGACGAGCTGTCAGAAGGCGAAGCGAGGCGAGCTGTCAGGACGAGCTGTCAGCGAGCTGTCAACGAGCTGTCAGAAGGCGAAGCGAAGCGAGCTGTCAGGACGAGCTGTCAGCGAGCTGTCAACGAGCTGTCAGAAGGCGAAGCGAAGCGAAGGACGAGCTGTCAGCGAGCTGTCAACGAGCTGTCAGAAAGGCGAAGCGAGCTGCGAGCTGTCAGGACGAGCTGTCAGCGAGCTGTCAACGAGCTGTCAAAAGGCGAAGCGAAGCGAGCTGTCAGGACGAGCTGTCAGCGAGCTGTCAACGAGCTGTTGTCAGGCGTAGTTTGATACCGGTGCTGCCGGGAACGATCTCGGAGGTCCAGATGGCGTCCGGTCTGGTCTGCTGGACCCGATCCTGGTCCCGATCCTGATCCGATGGCGAAGTCTGTTGGACCCGATCCTGGTCCCGATCTGTTGGACTGGTCCTGTGGCGAAGTCTGTTGGACCCGATCCTGGTCCCGATCCTGGTCCTGTGGCGAAGTCTGTTCTCCGTCCTCGTCGTCTATATAGGAAGCTGCAGTGGGAGGTGGGTTATCGAAAGTATAGTCTTCCCCCCCGCTTTCCTGTGTCTCTTGGGGCGGTTGGGTGGCCTTGCACCTAGTGTGGTGAAGCCAGGAATTTTTCTCCCCCACTTTTAAAGCTGTGAGTGAGACGAGGAGGACCTGGAATGGCCCCTCCCAGGCTGGCTGTAGTGGGAGTTTCTGATAAACCTTCACTAACACCCAGTCTCCTGGTTGGAATGAATGAACGGGGGCATCGGCCGGGAGATTCTGGCCTTCTATGGCCGCATATTTATGGAGGCAGCGCAGTTGCTTCTGCAGTTGTATTACGTAGCTGGTAAGTTCAGCTTCCCCAATGTCCAATTCTGATAAGGGGAACTGGGTATTATAGATAGGAGGGGGTCTTCCGAAGAGAAGTTCGAAGGGGGAGAGTTTTAGGGGTCCAGTGGGGGCGCTCCTGATGTTGTGAAGTACTATTGGCAGTGCATTGACCCATTTCAAGCCAGTGGAGCTACAGATTTTCCCCAATTGGACCTTTATTTCTTGATTCATGCGTTCAACCTGCCCTGATGAAGCGGGGTGGTAGGGGGTGTGCAGTTCCCACTTAATGCCAAGAGCAGATGCCACGTGTTGGACTACAGCCGCTGTAAAGTGGCTCCCCCTGTCAGAGTCTAGTTTGCGTGGGATTCCAAATCTTGGGATGATTTCATGGAGTAGGGCCCTAGCGACAACCGAGGCCGTAGCTCTTTTAGCAGGAAAGCCTTCAGTCCATGAGGAAAATTTGTCAACTATAACCAGGACATGATGAAAGCCCTGGCACGGGGGAAGATCGATAAAGTCCAATTGTAGGTTTTCAAAGGGGACAAAAGCCCATGGTCTAGCCCCTGGTGGCCGCCTGGGCTCACGTTTAGGATTATAATTTTGGCAAGTGACGCAGTTCTTAGTAGCAGCGGCTGCTGCAGTGGCTGTCCCAGGGGCATACCAGGATCTTTGAACAAAGTCTATCAGTTTCCCTTTGCCCCAGTGGGTTTGTTGATGGAGGACTCTGACAAACTTAGGGGTCCAAGCTCTGGGCATGACAACTCTCCCATCTGGAAGGGTCCATACGCCATTGACCTTAGTCGCACCAATGGTGGTCCACATGGATTGCTCCTCCTCAGGGGCAGTCCTATACATTAGATCAAAGTCAAAGTCGGCAGGTATTTGAATGCATTGGAAGTCTGCTCCCTCTCGTGGGAGTTGCAAAGCTGCCATTTGGGCGGCGCGATCTGCCCTCCTATTTCCCTTTGAGACCGGGTCTCTCCCTTTGGTGTGGGCCTTACAGTGGACGACAGCGATGGAGGCCGGTAGGTGAATTGCAGACAGTAGTCTTTCCACTAGGGCAGCGTGGGAGATTTGTGATCCTGCAGCTGTTAGGAAGCCCCTTTGGAGCCATATCTGCCCCGTGGTGTGGACCAGACCGAAGCAATACTTGCTGTCAGTGTATATGGTGGTGCGCTTTCCTTCGCTAAGTTCACAGGCTCTAATGAGGGCTATTAGTTCCGCTGCCTGAGCACTGTACTGGGCATGTATGGGACCCGCTTCTAATACTTCGAAGTCAGATACTACGGCATATCCAGTCTTTCTTTCCCCATTCACTATCTTAGAGCTGCCATCCGTGTAGAGTATGAGATCTGGGTTCTCCAGAGGGAGGTGATCTAAATCCTCTCTAGGTTTTTCAGTTTGTCTGACAATTTGGGCACAATCATGGTGGGGGGTGCCATCTTCCGGCAGCGGAAGTAGGGTCGCCGGGTTCAAAGAGTTTACTCTTTTGATGACTACGTTTGAGGGAGCCAACAATAGGGCTTCGTAGCGGTTTAGACGCGGGTTGGAGAAATGGTGGGTGCCTTTCATAGATAAGAGGGTGGAGACTGCGTGGGGTACATGGATGGTAATTTCATGCCCCAGTACTGTCTCCTGCGCTTTCTGGAGGAGGATTGCTGCAGCGGCGATAGCCCTAAGGCAGCTTACGGCTCCTTTGGCGGTGTTATCGAGTTGCAGACTGTAGTAAGCCACTGGCCTTTGCCGATCCCGAAAAGATTGAGTTAGAACTCCCGAGGCCACCCCCATCTGTTCGTGGACATATAGATTGAATGGGATGCGGTAATCTGGGAGGCCTAGAGCGGGGGTGGAACGCAATTCTCTCTTCAGGCGCTCAAAGCAGGCAAAAGCCTCGTCGCTCCACAGTAACTTATCGGGGTGGTCCTGGCGGGTCATGGCCGACAGGGGCTTCGTTATTTCGCTGTAGGCTGCGACCCATTCCCTACAGAACCCAGCCATTCCGAGCAGTCCACGCAATTGTCGCTTAGTCTGGGGTAAGGGTATTTTAGTGACGGCCTCAATTCTGTCGGTTGCCAGGCTTCGGGTACCCACCCCCAAGATGTGCCCAAGGTACTTGACCTCCTGCTTGCAAAATTGTAGCTTCTTTGGAGAAACCTTGTGTCCTTTGTAGGCTAAGGCGACAAGGAGGTGTTTGGTGTCTGATTTGCATGCCTCTTCGCTATTAGAACAAATCAATATATCATCAACGTAAAGCAGATACTTGGACCCAGCAGGCAGTATTACATCCTGTAGATCCTGGTGCAAGATGGCAGAGAAGATGGCCGGTGATTCCACATACCCCTGGGGTAGCCTGGTCCAAGTAAGTTGGCCGGGTCCCCAGGTGAAAGCGAAGAGAAATTGACTTTCAGGGGCCAGGGGTATGCTGAAAAATGCAGAACATAAGTCCGCAGCGCTGTACCAGGAGGTGCCCGGTGGTATTGCATTTAGTAAGGAGTTTGGGTTCCCCACCACCGGGTGGCGCGGCACCACGAATTGGTTAACTAATCTCAAGTCCTGTACAAAACGATAACGGGTTGGGGCGCCCTCTGTAGCAGCCTTCTTAATGGGGAGGACTGGCGTGTTGCATGGGGAGGCGCAGGGCACTAAAATTCCCTGTTGTAGGAAATCCTCTATCATGGGTGTGAGTCCCTGTATTGCAGCTTGTGGTAGTGGGTACTGTTTAGTACAAGGGTATGGGAGATCTGCTCTATAGGTGATCTTGACAGGCACAGCGGATTTTAAAAGCCCTACGGAAGTGGATTCTGTCCCCCATAGCCAAGGGGGTAGTTCCAATTCAAGGTCCAAGGGGAGATCCGGGAATTGACGTTCCTGGACTGCTTCTTGTACGAGTCCCTGGAATGCAGGCACAGATTCCTCAGGCATGTGCAGATATATGCCGTCCTGTGAGCATTTAATGGTTGCTCTCAGCTTGCAAAGTAGGTCCCTTCCTAAGAGATTCACTGGGCTGCTGGTTAGCAAGAAGGTGTGTTCCGCTAATAGGGGTCCCAAAGTGACCTTGGCTGGCTGTGAGAGCGGACAGGTGCGGGGTATCCCATCCAGTCCCATGACCTTCCTGGTTTCCTGCCCAGGTTCCAGATGGCTGTTGGCCAAGGTGGAATAGGTCGCTCCGGTGTCGAGAAGGCACTCGTAAGGATGCCCATCGATCTCAATGGTGCAAATGGGATCTTCCGGAGAGAGTGCTAGGACTGGGCAAATGGCTTGGGTCTGGTTGGGATCCCCGGCTAATTGTCAATACTGATTCCCTCCATGCGGCTGAGGAGGTAACGTGGCCGGTAGTGCTGCAGAACTTTGGGTTCCACTTTGGTGGATCGGAGGACGCATATTGGATTGGGGGGCCTGTGGTCTGGAAGGCGGTTGGGGCCACTGACCCTGAATCGCTGGGGTTTGGTTCCCAAACCCTGGGGCGGCCTGTTGGTCAGGCAGGTAGGGCGCATAGCTAGTTCCTCTGTGGTGGGGAGGCCTGGTCTCTTGTGTCCAATTCGTTACCGGATTAAGGTATGGACAAAATTTGCGTATGTGGCCTTCCTCCTGGCAGTGGAAGCAGCCCCCTCCTGTATGTCCCCAGGGTCGGGTTGTGACTTGTGGCCCCCCTCCTCTTCCCCGTCCTCTTCCCCTCCTTTGATACTGAGCCGGTTCCATGCTGAGGGCGAGCACATGGTCGTCCTCTGGCCTGGGTTCTCTCCTCTTCTTCTCATCCCTAGTGTTGAAGATGGTTTTTGCGATGGAGAGGATCTCGCTAAAACTCTTTCCATCGTATCCTATCTGGAGGCTTAAAGCCTTTCTTATGTCCGGGCTGGATTGATCCTTGAAGAATCCTTTCACTATTACTGAGTGTTGGGGATTGTCGGGGTCTATCCCGCCCCAGGTCTTTATCGCCGATACCAGCCTAGTATAGTAATCTGAGGGGTGTTCGTTGGGTCCTTGTAGGACCGACTGGACTTTAGTCCAATTAACGGTGCGCTGGCCAGCCGCTTTAATCCCATCTAAAATGGCTTTCTTGAAGATTTTTAGGCGCCACTCGCCGGCAGGGGTGTTGTAGTCCCAAGCGGGCTCCGGTTCAGTCCTAAGATTTTGGGCTGTCAGCGGTTCGACACCGTCGGGTCTGTTCTCCTGGTAGTTTTCAAGCTGTAGTGCTTCTCCCGCCTTGGCCAAGATATCCGCTTTCTCCGCCTCGTTAAAGAGGGCATTAAGGAGAACATGCGTGTCAGCCCAAGTCGGATGGTGTGTGGAGAAGATAGCGCTTATTTGGCGATAACATTTATCAGGGCTATCTCTTAGAGACGGCATCTGGCTTGCCCAGGCCACCAGGTCCGCTGTATGAAACGGTTGGTGGGTATAAATCATACGGGGTGGGCCATTTGGTTCCGCCGGTGGTATGGGCAGCGCTCTCAAGGGCATCTGTATCTCTGGCTCCCCACTAGGCTTAGATGTGCTGGGGCCCGCGCCTGATGATGGCGGCGTTTGCTTCCCTTTTGTTTTATTTCCGCTACGGAGGGCCATTCCCTCCTCCCCCTCCGACTCTTCCTCCTCTTCCTCCCCTGAACTTGTCCCGGGGTCTGAAGCAGGGGCCGTTGCGCCCTGGTAGTAGAAGGGGATTAGGGTCCGATCTATAAGTTCTTCATTTGAACGTTCCTCGTAAGGGGGAGGAAGTGACTGGGCCGGTTTTTGGCGTCTCTTCTCGCTGGGCTGCCGGTTAGGCTTGATGATGGGAAGCTGCAGCGATGGGGCAGTTTGTAGGGAGCACAGGACCTGTTGGACTGCCTCGAAGGTAGCCAGATATTCCAGCTGGCGGGGCTTTTCCTCTAATAAGTACTTCTTCAAAGTATTAAGTCGATCTTTATTGAAAGATCCGTCCGTTGGCCAGCGGAGCTCGGGTTTTAAGGTGGCAGTAGCATTTGGCCATAGATTCCTGCAGAGGTCTCCTAACTTCTGCTTGGATAGTAGTTCGTGCCCAGGTATTTGCTTCCAGTGGGCCAAGACAAACTCAAGAGGGGAGTCGGGGTCCAGCTGAGAAACGGAAAGCTTCCGTGAAGCTTTCCTCCCAGAGGGAGCCCGCTCATGCTTCGAAGCTTTAGTTCCCATCTCACGACTCTGGGTTTTAGGTTCCTAAGAATGGGAAAAGAGGGGTTGGGGTTCGGGTTTCTTAATCGGATATCCTTAGTCCTTCCTTTCCTATTCCTAGCACTTAACTTCAACTCTGGCGCCTATTCCTTACACCGTCGGGGTTCCTTCCCCCAGACCTTCTCCCCTTTTAAACAACCAAGGGTTTCCTAACCACTCTGCCGTGTCTTGCCCCTCAGGCCAAGCTCTCCCTCCTGGCAACCTCCTACCTAACGCTACAACTTGAGAGAGGGGGCCCTACTGGACGCCCACTTAGCGTGGTGCCAGATCGGGTAGCCCCTAGATAGAGTTTTCGTTCCGGAATACCCCCCTTGCTTTTGGAAGCGGGTTCACACGCGACAAGCGCGCACACGTGTCCCGACCAGTGCGGCTAGGGTAACGATAGAAAGGAAGTCCCCCTGCCCCTCGGCTGGTAGGTCACCCGTTTGCAGGGAGGTGGTTGTTTAGGCCGTCCTCCCCGTCTTAACTCTCGGGTTCCACACCAATGAGGAAGACAGGAGTACGAAGAAGAACTCTGGCCCCTTGCGTTCGATAGGGTGCCCACAGCGGTGAGGTGGTTGTTTAGGCCGTCCTCCCCGTCTTACGTTCGGGCCCCGTCTCGGTGCGGCTGACCAGAGGTTTAAGAGAAAGAAAATAGAGCTCAGGACTCCCCTGTCGAGTTGAGCATGGGTCCACGCGTTGGACTGAGAGAAAGGCAAGGAATAACGATAGGTAAGAGGGCAGAGAATTAGTTGCCAGGAGTCACCACCCCTCTCCCACCGATGCACGGGGATTCAACCTATACTCACGTCTCTGGTCCTGTGATCCCGGGATCAAGAAGGTAGCCGGCGAGCTTTCCCTTTGCTCCCTGGTTGGTCCCTCGGAGACTTGCAATTACCGCCCGGAGGATGGCCGAAGGTCCGGAAAAACTTCCCAGGCAAAGAGGCCCGGTGCCGGCTGAAGGTTTTGGGGTCCCGCGGCCAGCCGCACGGGAGCACCGCAAGACTCCCGGGTTTCGGCACCAGCTGTTACGGAAAAATCCCAGGTGTGCTTGCCCACCTGGCCCTATGAGAGAAGCCCACGGGTTCTGCGGAGATCAAGGAGGAAGCCAGCCAGGAGCAAAGTAAAGCAAAGAAGCTTTATTGCGCAACAGGAGCAGCCAAGACTGTTCAACGGGGAAAGGGGTGACATGGACTTTTAAAACTTTACGAAACATCCCAGCATACACTTCAGAAACGTCATTGTCACATGGGGAAAAACGTCAGATGATGGACAGGAGGAAGGGGTTATGCGGGATTTACATATGGGGAAAACAAGTTTAGCATAACAGTCAAGGGTGGCAGGAACAGGTAAATGGTTTAAGGGTGGGTACAATACACATTGAAAGTTTCCACTGGGGAAGAACAATAGGGGATCCTTGGGAGGATGTCTGCCACCATGGTAACTGATGGATGGAACTTGAGTGGATTAACGGGAGGGGTGCATTTCCTCCTGAGTACGTGATCCGCCGCCTAAGGGATCATGGAAGTTACTGAGGTGAGAGCCCAAAATCATATGGTATCGAAATAATAAACTTCTGATGATCGGAGGATGGCGGGGACCGAGGGGTTAGAAAGGTTATTTCATAAGGAACAGATAGACACCCGAACCAAGCAAATCGGATACTGCGTTGTGGAGATATTGATTTTTGTATCAATAAATGCTTTGAGCTGTCAAAAACTGGTCACCCAAAGTGTAAGTTTGTCTTCTTGCAACATTGTAACAAGTTATAATTGATAGGTTCCCAAACTAGATACATTTTGGTTTCGGTTCTATTGTTCTCACAGCAGGGAATCTGTCAAAACCCACTTAGAGTGTAGCCAAGCGTGAAGGTGATGATTGAAACACTGAACGTTCCATTTTGGAGGCAGGGCTGGATGCACGCTCCTGATTGGTGGGCTTGCCGCTCATTGAGAAAATGGTGTGTAGTGAAGCGCTTTGACAAGGGAAGCGAGATGGGTTTTTCAGGCTTTATGTGCAGCCTTTCCGAAGGGCTCCGAAGGGAAATCAGTGTGCTGCTTGTGAGACTGTGTGGGACATGTGGAGGGGGTTTCGGGGGCCCCGGGGAGAGGGTCACCGTGGTGATCCGGCGCGTCCAGCTGGCCGTCTTGCGAGCGGCTCTCCGGGGAAGCACACCCCCCCCCGCTGGTTTCCGTATCAAAGGTAAGACTTTGTCCTCATGCAACAACCTCAACACTGAACAGCCTACTCAGTTCAGCTTTAGGTGAGATATAGTTGAATAGAGCATAGGAATGTTGTACCTGCTTCTCTCCCAGGAAATGCAGCAGCTCAGGGGGGTGATTTCACTGTGCTATAGGTAGAACAGGTTAAACTCTTCCTTCTTGCCTCCCATGGACCCAGTCAGGATTATCCCTGAGGTATTGTTTTCAAAGTAAAAACAAGACATGCTGAATGCATACACATATTTATCATTTAGCTTGGCACTGAGAAAATAATTATATGTTACCTGAGGAAAGAAGGTATTCTCAAACCTTCATCTCCTGTACTGTTTCAGGTAGGTAGCCGTGTTGGTCTGCCATAGTCAAAACAAAATAATTAATAATAATAATAATAATAATAATAATAATAATAATAATAAATTCTTCCAGTAGCACCTTAGAGATCAACTAAGTTTGTTGTTGGTATGAGCTTTCATGTGCAGGGCATGATACACTGAAGAAGTGTGCATGCACACGAAAGCTCATACAAACAACAAACTTAGTTGGTCTCTAAGGTGCTACTGGAAGGATTTTTTATTATTATTTTGTTTTGACTCCTATACTGTGTAAGATGAAGGAGAGGGAAGAATTGACAGTGGGAGGTGTGTGCACATCAGACAACTGCAAGGGTGGGGGTGGGTATTTGCATAGGAAGTGCAAGGGGTGTGTCTAAGGGAGATGCTTAACCTCTAACCATGTATGCCGATTCCACACATATACAGACACATATATAAACACCACACACACACACACACCCCTCTCAACCTGTCCTGCAGGATTTCCCCCAAGGACTTGGAAAGAAAGCAGATTAAAAATGTCCTTGGGTAGTTGACACCCCAGAGGAGATTTGGAGGGCAAGTACCCTCCTGCTCTCTCCTCATTCTTATGAGCAAGCGGGAGACCCTTATTTTGTACCCTTTACTTCAGTTTTACTAAAAGAATGACTCCACTGTGTCTGCGTTTTCTTCCCTGTTCTCTGCAACACAACAGCTTCACATGGGGCCTGAGTGGTGCTGATAAACATTTCCTGCTTTTTGCCTGAACAGCCGGTTGAAGTTTTATTGTGTTTGTTATCTCATTAAAACTAGATTCCTACGCATACTTGAAGTCCTGTTAAGATCAGTGCCAGTTTCTTCTAGGTTAGGGTTGGGTTGTGTGTTTCTGCTTCAGTTCACTTCTTCCATTTTGGTACTTAAATTTTCTATCTGCATAGCTTGGTGAAGGTCATAGGAAATCCGGAGAAAACACTGTGACTTTGCACAATGTCTCTCTTTGGTTCCTTTCCTGAGCAGGCAAGCTGCATAAGGGTCTCTTTTCACAATTTTAGAATCATTTTACCATTTTAAACAGCACTTGATTGAAATAAAGGTAAGGGTCTTGATCTAGCTCTGGTCACACTTTGTTGTGAGTAATTCGTAGCCCTGGACCAAGGTGCCTGTTCCCACCCACATGTAATTCATCTCATTGGATGAATTGGGCGAACCTTTCCATGTCCTTGTTGATGTGGGACTCTGCATTGTTTCAGTGTGTGCCAATTGCCATTGTTGTCTCATTTGCTCTGTGTTTCTTTGCTGCTATTGTGTGCTGTGCTTAAGAAACTCAAGCCTGTGTTATTTAATATATTAATATTCTTTATGAAGAGCTAATTTATTTGAGCTGAATGATTCCCTGTGGATCATTCTTGCAGTAAAAAATATGTAGTTACTACACACCAGACTATTGTCCACTAGCTTACCAGCTTAATTCAATTAAAGCTGCCATCTTAAAATATATTTCAGTCTAAGATCCAAAGCATTGTACTCTTGGGATATAATCTCTGCTTGAGTGTGGATTTAGCCTAACATAATTCTTTGTTGTTGCTTCCTTTTACAGTTAGTTAATTTAATAGAAAGCAGATTTCATAAAACGGTTGATCATTAATGTTTATTGTGATTAACAGCTAATCATCCTTACCCAATAAACACGTGGACTGCTTCAAGCAAATATAAGATTTTGCTGTCTGTTTTATGCCAAGCTCTGACTGTAATCCAGCCACCATTTAGACATATTTAAGATCCGATTCACATGACCCAAAAACTTAATGAAATAAAAATAATAGTGGCACTGATACTTGGTCTTGTGACCAGGAGGGATCACTTTTCAGAAGTGTGAAGAGGCACCTGTTTTTATCCACAGCTCTGCAGACTCAAACTAGAATAGAGCAGGCTAGGTAGTAACTACTGTCCTGGTTGCCTGTGGCAAATAAAATTGCTTCTAGATGACAAGGCAGAGATGCTTTTGAAAGTTGCTGGAGTGTCCTGTCCTTTCCATGTGCCAAAAATGACCAGCACACTGCTAACTTTTGTGAGCTGAACTAGACTCATAGAGTTGGAAAGGACATCTACCGGTAATCTAATCCTCTGCAGTGCAGGAATCCCATCCAATTTGAAACGATTCTGGACCCTGCTTAGCTTTGCAAAGGTGCTAGCAGTTTTATTGATGCACCACTAGGAGACACATGACAACACGACTGAAATAGTAGCCTGCACCTCTCTACTTCTCAAAGTGCACCAGAAGGTAAAGTATGAGGAGTCTCCCAGTCTGAACCAGGGAGTAAACAGTTGATAGAATGAGTTGCCTAACACTTTCCCCAACTCCTTTCTCTCTCCCCCCCCCCCATTATTAGGATGCTTTGAGGAGCCCGTGGTCTTCCCTGAAAATCTTTGAACTGTTGTTTTTCTCTATGAAGACCACTTCACATATTCCATTTTAAATACAATACATTATTTATTTTCTTTATTTATTTATTTACTATGTTTATATAAGACTGTTCAATAATATTGTTTTCTGGGTGGCCCACATAAACTAATATTATAAAATCACAGTTTGTAGCATAAAGGACTTTATGTCAGCAGAAAAGAGGAATAAGAACAAATAATTAAAAAGTATATATCCCGTGAGCAGTGACTATTTTTTTTTTAATTGGTCATTTGTTGTGATACCATGATGTCGCCTCCCAATCTTTCCATTTTAAACTTTAGAATAATAGTAATAACAACATCAATAATATGATATGACTTTATTTTTTTATTTTTTTTTAAACAGATTTTATTATTTTCTGCATAAAACAACACATAAATCCAACAATTAAACACTCCAACAAAACAACTAACATCAAATAAAACAAAAAGAATAAAGAAACATAAACACATTAAACAATATAAAAATAACGAAGAAAAAACCCATACATACCCAAACCAAAACATATAATTCATTGTTATTTTCTAGTTCCTCTCTTCTTTAAGGGGGGACTTCCCCCGTGCTCTCAGCTGCATTCTATATCAATATACTTTGGTAACTTTGTAACTAATTTCTTAACATTTACCACAATTCTTAATAATCATAAAGATACTCACTTACCATTTATAAGTCATCACTTAAACAATATATCCTTAGATAACTCTAAACATTTTACAGCATTCATAACGTTACTTCTTATGTATTATTTTCCTCTAACATCAACTAGCTAAAGCCATATAAACAAACAGATTCTGCTTCAAATATCTAACTTTTCACGATTTTTTAAATAGTCCTTAAATTTCTTCCAATCCTGTTGCACCTTCTCCTCCCTCTGGTCTCGGAGTCTCGCGGTCAGTTCAGCGAGTTCCATAAAGTCCATTAATTTCATCTGCCATTCTTCGACTGTCGGGATCTCCTCACCCTTCCAGTTTCTTGCGAGTAAGATTCTAGCAGCTGTTGTGGCATACATAAAAAACACTCTATCCTGACTGGGTATCTCATGGTTACACATGCTCAAAAGGAAGGCCTCTGGTTTCTTACCAAAAGTAATTTTCATTACTTTTTTAATTTCATTATAAATCTTCTCCCAGAAGGCCTTAACCCTTGGGCATGTCCACCACATATGATAAAAGGTACCTTCTACATCTTTACATTTCCAACACATATTACTTGTAACATGATACATCTTAGCTAACTTCACTGGTGTCAGATACCATCTATATATCATTTTCATGATATTTTCTCTTAGTACATTACAAGCAGTAAATTTAATGCCTTCCTTCCACAACTTCTCCCAGTCATCCATCATAATATTGTGCCCAATATCTTTTGCCCAGTCTATCATTGTGGATTTAACCAATTCATGATATGACTTTAGGGTGTGCTTGCTTTGGGACACTGTGGTACATTAGCTTCACACTCTTACAATATGTGTCCTCTACCGCAAGCATTAAGGAAAATGTGTCTCTAGGTGTACACCGTCCTGGAGGGATATTAATGTAACTTTTAGAAGCCCTTGTTGCATCATAGAATAATTCAGAAGGTATTTCAGGATGGTGTCTGTAACTGCCTGAGTTTAAACTCTGAAATATCAATGCCCAAGCTAGATTTCTTCCTTGGCTCTGGATAATATATATTTCTTGAAAATAAAACATTCTCTCTCTCTCTCTCTCTCTCTCTCTCTCTCTCTCTCTCTCTCTAAACTCAAATGTTGAATGAATGAGACTGGGAGAAAATTGGTTTCCAAAATATCTGCTCTGTCTGATCAGTGTGTAACCTGGAATGATAGCACACAAAAGCCTGTCTGTCTTGCTTTCATCCTGACTTTCCCAAGGCTGCATCTCAGTCCATCTCAGAAATTAACCTTTCTGTGTGCCCCTCTCTGTCCTGTATCTTATCACCAAAAGCCAAAGCTTAGAATCCACAAAACATCTAGCATGATGCTTTGAAAGAACATAAAATTTAAAAAAAGGAAAGAAACCTGCTATCTTTCTCTGGTGTGGTGTGAAATTTCTGCTTTTAGAATAATAATAAAGGGGCCTCAAAAGTCAGAGGTAAGCACTTAAATCCCACTGATTTCAATAGAAGAAATGTAAGCATATAGTTAACTCTTCATTTAAATCAATAGCAGCCTTCAAAACCTGGTGTGCTCCAGATGTTGAACTATAGCTGCCATCAGCCCCACCTAGAGGGAAAATAACCACCCTCTAAGGGGAGAGTGTATCAGGACTGAGGAGGCTACACCATGCTCTGTCCCCTGGGATCCATGCCCTCCACTCACGCCTGGCATCAGGGCATGGGCATGGGGGGCAGGACTTTTGTAGGGGGGGAGAACCAATGTGATTGGTCAGTTATTTCTATTTTACTTGATCTGGGGGAGGGGAGTTGCCCCCTGGTGCCCCCCCTGGACTATGCCTATGCATCAGGGGCATAGTGTGGGTTGCTGGCTCCCAGGGTGGGGCAAGTGTTGCACCCCCTGGTGGACTACGCAGCTGGGGTAGAGGCGAACACTGGGCAGCCACACTGGCATGGGCGGCTGCCCTGCTCCTTCCTCTCTTCCTCCCCAACTTGTCCCACCCCACCCCGGAGGCGTCTCGTGGCCAATGAATGGCACTGCCGTGTGGACAATGAGGCAGCTTGAGCCCCTTGTAGGAGAGGGCGGGCAGCGAGCAGGGCTGCAGGAGTTACGGGGTCCCTCCTTGCTTCCCTCCACTCCATGGGACTAGGAGCACCTGCCGTGCGTGCAGAGTGGTTAACTGCCAGGAGAAGCCCCTTGCTGCCCGCTACCACCTGCCTCTCTGTGAGAAGTGAAGTTACGGGGACAACTGATGCCAGAGCTCCAGTGCCAGTGAGGCAAGTGTCACAGAGGTTTCCATGGGGCAGGGAGAGACCTTCCAGGGCTGCCTCTCTTTTCTGCCTAACCTTTGAGTGGGAGATCTAGAGCATGCTATGACCCCTGGGGGGCCAGAGGATCGCAGCCCAGGAAACCTAGACATTAATTAGATAATTCATAAAAATGATATGCAAGCTCTTTTGCGCTCCCCCAACTTTTACTGGCTGCATCTTACTTTTCTTGGTACCTATAGTAAGCATGCAGGTTTAATTTAATATTGATATTTTTATCTTTTTTAAAAAAAACTCTGAAACTTGTGCTTTAGCTTCTCTCAAGATGTTGAAGAATGCAGAATGTACTTTGCATATTAAAGTAGCCTGATATTTCATGTTGCATCTCAGAAGAAACAAGGAGTTATTGGTGGAGGGCAGATGCATGTGGAGATAAGGATCTCCCTCCCTTTTAAAGATCCAGATCAATAGCTTTCTGCTTTACATTTACCGGTAAATAAGAGGTGTAGCTGACAGCCAGAGGAACAAAGGGAAAGCATCAAAGAGTTAACAAACATTGCAAGGAATCCTTTGGCTTTGTTTCATCTATCCATTGATGCAGGTTCTTTTATTTTTTTTAACTTGTGTTTGCAGTTTCATTTTTTTTTTAATGCATACACGGCAACAATCTTTCTAGGCTGTCAAAAGGTAATACTCATGAGTGATACAAATTGGGCTTTATTGTAGAAGGTTTCCAATTTTTTATTGTGGAACATTTCCCTTCGTTAGGCATTGAGGAAGAGTTAATTCCGGCCGTTCACTATAAACAGTAATACTTGGCGTCAAATGCTATTAAGGAGATTATGTTATCTCTTAGGAACAGAGAATGCTATGGTCAGGGGTAAATTAATTTCCTAGGGTGCTACAGTAATTTTTTCTTGTAAATGGAAACTTTCTAATTGGAGCCCCTCAGGAACAATATGCCGAAAACTGGGCAGATGTTCTCTTTTCATGATCCCATCTCCCTCCGTGTTTTAACTTGCTTCTGATTTTTTCTGCAGGGTCATTCTGGCACTGTTTAGAAAATCTGGGAAATAAGCTTAGGCTGAAGGATTTGCTTACCTAGACCTTTGGTGGGGCAGAGTCCATTTCCCATGTGGGTAGGCAAAACTAACCTCCCATTTGCCTAGCCTTGGTCATCCCACTACAAGGAGGCAAGCAAGAACATTTCTGTTTTAAGTCCACTTTGGGCTGTGATCTAGATATTTGATTTTTCTGCTGATCCCATATCTGCTCTCTTTTTGCTGCAGCTTAGGGTTTTAATGGTATTTTTATGTACATCAGGACTGGGCAGACTTTAGGACTCCGAATCTAGAATTCTGAGTTACACCAAGTGGATCAGGAAGGGGGACCTAGAATGGAAGAACAAGTTGCTTCAGAGCCCATTGTCAGCCCAGGAGTTTCCTTGCAAGACCAGAACTTTCCTCTTCTCTTCCCTTCCCTTCCCTTCCCTTCCCTTCCCTTCTCCTGCCCCAGTTTCCATCAGCCTAATTTAGCAGAGAGAGAGAGAGAGAATAATGTCTTTTCTCATCACCACTGCTAAAAGCATTGTGAGCTGGAAACAGTTGCTTATCCACTGCAGATCACTCAGACAATTTCCTGAAGATCCACTCTTGGAAAGGTGTTTGATGAATTTAATAAGAAATAAGCAGATAGGTGCCTTCTTTTTCCTACAAGAGAAACTTGCAGAAAGGTCATGCAGTGCTGAGTGCCTTGCACAGCTGCAACAGGATGGGTCTGGAACTGAGCCCTAAAATTATGCTCTGGTGAAGCTTTTCTCCCTCTCTCTGATTCTAATAATTTTTGTTTTGTTTTTTAGGGTTGATCAAGGACTGAAGAACTAGAAGATAACATTGTCTGCACTGGATAGCTTCGTATATGGAAGGCATGTCAGAAATCGATTTTGAAAAGTTAGCTGAAATAGGTAAATTATAGAGAGATCTATTACTGCCCATCAAGTGGTATCTTCTATATATTTCCAGATGATTTAGAAGACATTCTTCCCTAAGTGAAAAACTTTTGCCAGGATAGTGTAATATTTTTGAGTTACAACCGCTGCACTGGCATGTACCTTATTATCAAAAGCTATTAAGGTTGAAGGTTAGTTTAATACACACAGTTTAAATGAATTATTGGCATGTGCTCCCAGTGAAATTCTAGGCTGTTGGAATAATGCTATCATCACATATTGTGGCACAAATGGGAGTCATTACTCTAAACAGACAAGTATTGAATGAGGCTAGAGACCTTCTGATTGTGTGTTATCTTTTGAAGATGTTCCAATGAACATAACCATATGGCCAACTCATTAGGGGGAACAATCATTTTTTTTGGGGGGGAATCAATTCTAACATATAATAATATAGAAATTTGACTTTTGAAAACCCTGTTTATTCAGAAAACATAAATTGTACCTCACCACTTATACATAAAAGGTAGGAAATTGCACACAAATCATTGCGTGTAAGAACAATCCTCTGTAGTTGGAAGCAGTATACCTTTGAGTGCTTGGATGCCTGGAACAATAACAGCAGGTTGCCATCACTTCCAGAAGCATCTGGTTGGCTGCTGGACTAGAGGGATGCTTAATGTGAACGGAAATAATATAATTCTTACTTTTTAAACATACTAACAGTGTTTACTGGTCCATTAAGTAAGCATTGCCTATTCACTTTGATACACAATGACATAAGCTAATATTTAATATGAATAGATTTTCATTAGAGTTAATGCTGCTTCTTCCTTCCTATTAAAATATGTCACTTTTAACATAAGTGCAATGGCTTATGCTTTATGCAATGTGAAAGTCGGCATTGCTATAGTTAACTATTGTTGTATTAATAATTATATAAATTATTAATTAAAAGTTAACGATTAATTTGTTATCCAGGATCTTTACACTGCTCTTTAAACTTTCTAATAAATGCGACGTGCCAACAGCGTTAGTGCTGTTAATGCTAACCACCTCCTTCCAAAAATTTTTAGAGGGCCTGTTCACCAGATATGCAGAAAATCTCCACAGTAACAACTGTAACATCAATGCTTTCCATTAATTTGTACACATTCCTATTATAATGCTATGTTAAACGAGCAGTTTCCGGTGGTTTCTCTCTTCAGGAAGCCTTTCCCTCATTGTGGGAAAATATATTGGAAGCTGCCGTCTTAAGAAAATATATCCAGTCCTCTCTACTCACATTGTTGATTCCTACATCAGCTGTAGCCAGTTTGTAGGGCCATGGACTTAACTCTGGGGTTCACCATTTCTCTCCTGTGGGCGCACAGTACAGAGATTGGCAGTTGGAGACTGTTGTCTTTCAGAGCAACTAGTCTTCTCATTGAGAAGAAATCCTTAATGAGCTTCTAGGGAACTCCAGGAACACATTTTGAAAATCTCGATAAGGATGTGTTCCCATTACTAGAGTGAGGTTGTCCCCTGCCCCACTCCTGATACATCTCATAGCTTCACCCCCTTCAGCTGTTGATATCAGCACGGGTTCACTAGTGCCATATTCATCGCAATGCATCATAGATTTAGAATTTCAGGGTGGGAAGAGACCACAAAGGTCATCTAATCAACCCCCCCCCCAATGCAGGAATCGTCTGTCCAACTTGGGGCTCAAACCCACAACCCGGATATTAAGAGTCTCATGCACTACAGACTGAGCTATCGCAACATCAAACAGTAGTGTTTTATAACAAATACATAGGCATTTTGGATAACTGTTGTATGAACACGGATTCAATAAAAGCAAATAAATGTATGTGGGAGGGTTATTGGTTTTGTTTGTTATTCTTGTATGTATTCTTGTGTTTTGTATTGTAAACCACCCTTTGACCTTTGAATGAGGGCGGTATAGAAATTTCATAAATAAAAAAGGAAAATAGACAAAATTTAAAACCCATCACTGGAAATTCACTGCCATAAAGACACAATCAAAACAAAATCGAAAATTCTTTCCAGTAGCACCTTAGAGACCAACTGAGTTGGTCTCT
>OFHU01002833.1:0-238637 GCA_900245905.1 Lacerta viridis | reverse complement strand
GCATAATTACAAACATAACAAAAGTAGTCAAACAATAAATAAAACTCATCGAAAAGTAAACAACCAAAGTGGACATTTTCCACATAAATCTGAAAAAGAGATAAAAAATAAAGATACAAAAAAAATTATATCAAGAACAATCCCTCTGCCAATGAAACCCCTGAAACAAATCTGTTCCTCTGGTCTGGACCCCCTGAACTCTGGATCTGCTGATTTCTTCCATCACCGTCAGGCCACTGGTTCCTTTTGCTCACTATTGTACACAATGGCAGCCGTTTCCCAGGGACCCTTTGTATATCCGCCCTGGGAACGTGACGTGTTTACATCAAGAACCTAGGACCATTTGCAGATGTAAAGGATGTGCGCTACTACTGAGCCAAGCCCCTTCCTCAAAATTTCTAAAGCTTGATAAAATAGTTATGATCTCTTTGGAAGAAGGAATGGTTAAGCCTCTTAACCACTCAGGTTTACCGTTTTTGACTGCTGCAAGTTCTACCACTGTGCACAAATCTAATGTTGGGGCAGTGTTGGCTGTTCTTAGCAACTGTGCTTGACATCTGCGCTGTTATCCTTTTCTGTCCCACTGACTCAAACTGCCAGGCTCTTCCACATACATCCAGATTTCCCCAGACATTTCAGTGAGTTCTGCCAGGACACTGCTTCCGACTGCCAAATCCCAGTTGTGTCCGCAAAATTCCAGATGTATGGCAAACCTGCCTCCAGATATTCTGGATTCCAACTCCCATAACCCTCAGCCACCAAACAGTATGTCTGCCTGATTTCTCCCTGCTAGATTTGAGACTATATTATGAAGTGTCCGGTCTATGTTGGTTGAGGGATTGGATTTTGTTAGAGAATACAGATTTATTGGATTTGGAAGGTTATGACAATCAATATGGATGGCACGCATATTTATGGTATGATAAAATAAAAGTGCATAAAGGATTCCTGAATCACACAATAAGAAAAACAGATTATGAGGTGTGGAATAGATATAAATAATTATTGGAACGTAAAACTCCTTGGTGGCTCTCTCCAATTGAAGCAATAGCAGTAAAAAAAAGTTAAATATAAAAGGAGAGTGGGCCACATAGAAAGATTTATTGACAGAGGTAGGAAGTCAGTTAAAATTAAAAACATTAGAGGAAATAAAAGAGTTATTGACGGATTGGTTGCAATACCACCAGGTAAATGCCTGATTGTGTCCTGTGGGTGGTTGTGTCCGTGAGAGTGTGGGGAGCCCACCCCCCTTGTTGTCATGTGCCCCCCTCCAAGGTTGGCCATGGGTGAATGTGGCCTTGCTTTTGAGAAACATGGAAGAAGACATTCATGCCACACATTTAAAGCCCTATGGCACCACGTGAAACAGTCATGGCTTCCCTGCAAAGAATTCTGGGAACTGTAGTTTGTTGAGGGAGCAGAAAGTTGTTAGGAAGCTTCAATTCCCGGTTTCGTGGAAAGTGGGATTGACTGATAAACCACTCTGGGAAATGTAGTTCTGTGAGGTGGAATAGGGGCCTCCTAACAAACACCTGCACCCTTAACAAACTACAGCTCCCAGAATTCCTTGGGGGAATCCATGAATGCTTAAAGTGGTATCATGGTGCTTTAAATATCTGGAGGGAATGTGACTTATTTGCCATTTTCGCTCTCTGCTAATGATTCAGAGCGACAGACAGCGGAGCAGAGCAGGCGGAGAGGGTAACGCATGACGGCCTCCATTTTGGAAGGAGGCCATTGTGCCGCGGAGGTGGAAGACAAAACCAGACTTCTGGTTGCTGCTGATAAAAAGAAAGAAAGTTATGTTCTGTTTAAATGAAATTAGCTTAGCTGTTAAAAACGGCCGTGCTCTCCCCATCCCTTAATAAATAGAACACAATGTTCGGATGATAGATCTTCAAAACCCTTCCCGGAGGCGCTCAAGTTGTTAATGTTAACTCAGGAATTAAGCATTTACTCTGAGAAGGAGGAGGGGGGATGGATCCTGCCCTTCCCGACTCTGGCAATCACTACTTTGTAAGGCTGTTTAATAAGCGCCCCCATTGATAAAAGGCTGGGTGCCTGCTGCTTCGGCGGAAATCTTCAGAGAGAGATAACCCTGAGGTAAAAGCAATCATTTCATAAAGGAAAAAGGTGCCCCAGCGGAAAAGGGTCCTTAAAGGCTTTAGCAAAATAAAATAAAATATTTTTCCCCCCTTCTTCTTTTTTTTAAAGCAAAGCTTCCCTCTCTGGGCTCATAGCTCATTGCCAGCTCAAGGCGAAGTGGCAGAAAAACAGAGGAGGAGGAGGAGGAGGAAGCACGGGAGAAAAATGCTGCTCACACATATTTATTGCTGAGGAATCAAAGCGGAGCTGGAAGTTACAGCCTGAACTGGGTTTTCTTCAAGGAAGTTTTTCATTTTGGTATTTTGTGTTGTTTTTTTCTCTTGGTTTTAAGTTGCTTAAAAACAAAACAAAACCCAGTTTCTTTTTTTAAGGGAATCGCTTTGAGTTTTTGCTCATGCTCCTGGCCAACCACGTACAGTGGTACCTTGGGTTACAGACGCTTCAGGTTACAGACTCCGCTAACCCAGAAATAACGCTTCAGGTTAAGAACTTTGCTTCAGGATAGAACAGAAATCGTGCTCTGGCGGCGCAGCGGCAGCGGGAGGCCCCATTAGCTAAAGTGGTGCTTCAGGTTAAGAACAGTTTCAGGTTAAGAACGGACCTCCGGAACAAATTAAGTACGTAACCAGAGGTACCACTGTACAAATTAATTTCATCTTGTGAGGCACCACTGTACCACTTTTTGTTGTTCAGGCAAAGTTCATTCAGGACACATTTGCACCTTACATTTAAAGCTCTGTGACACCGCTTTAAGCAGCCATGGCTTCCCTCCAAATAATTCTGGGAGTTGTAGTGTGTTAAGGGTGCTGAGAGCTGTTAGGAGCTTCCCCCCCCATTCCCCTCGCAGAGCTGCCAATCCCAGAGTGGTTTAGCAATCAACCCTCCTTCACTTTGGAAATTATAGCTCTGCGATGGGAATAAGGGGGTCTCCTAACAACTCTCAGCACCCTCAACAAACTACAACTCCTAGGATTCTTCAGGGGAAGCCATGGCTGTTTAAAGTTTTAAATGTCTGGGGAGAATGTGGCTCATGTCGCCTGCCTGTGAGAGTTCATTCACGCAGGGCCAAAGACATTTTGCTGCCTGAGGCAGAAAAACAAGATGGTGCCCTCCGCCCCGTTCCAAGAAGACTGGCAGCTGGATTTTACTCTGGCACTGCTGAAGGGGTGGCAGTCTTGCCTAGGGGGTGCAGGGCAGACCCCCCACCCCCCGGAAAAAAACCTTATCAATGCACCTGTTAATCTGCTATTTTTGAAAGAAACTCTGCACAAGAATTTGCATTTAAATGTAAGCCTTGAATCATTTCTCTCTCCCACAACGCACATTTATGTATTTACTCTATTAAAAAAAAACCCCACATGTTTCTTTTCTTTTTAAATTATGAATACAGAACACAACTTATACGCCATTTGTCTCAGGGGGAAACACACAGGTAAGTAAACATTCATTAATACCTTTGTTTTACAAAACTAACGAGATAGTGAGAGAGAGGGAAAAAACAATGTACATCACTTCCAAATGTCTGGGGCGGCAACTCCTATCAGCCCCAGCTAGCTGCGGTTCAACACATAAATAGCCCAAAATGTATTTTCTCTCAAAATGCACATTTTAAAATGCATTTTGCTCTGCTTTCATAGCTAAGGACTGCTTCAGAACGTTTGGGAGGTGTAAAGGGAAGTTCTGAACTGCACATTAGTCTGGGAGATAAAGACCATATTGTTCCATAATAAAATTTGCAAAGATGAAATATCTCAGGTTTCTAGTCCTGGTGACTGCATGTCACCTCTAGAATGTTAGCAGAGTCACTTGAATAATGGAGGTGGAGTCGAGAGAGAAAAGCAGCTGATCATACTTTACTGGGGTAAACGGAAGAAAAGCAGCATATAAAATCAACATAGTTTATTATTTACAGGCCTTGTCCATGGTAGGAAGATGTTCAACTAAGCATACAGGGGGAAACTCCCTCAGAATTACACAGCCAATCAGAGCACGAGTGGCCTCAGCCAGTATCCTGCCATTCTGACAGCTTGCTAGACAACACCTCCACCTCTCACCTCTAACAATTAACCCTTAGGTTACTTACTGAATGATCCCTGCTGTTGGTACTTCAACAGCAAACCTGCTTGTTTGTTTTACCTGCCAATGAGGGTCAGTAGATGCCCAGCTGCTCACACCTGCACCATGCAATGAGAGCACACTCACGCCACTTCACGAAGAGTTCTGGGAACTGTAGCGTGTTAGGGATGTGGACCTCACAAAGCTACATTTCCCAGCATGCTTAAGCTGAATTGCAGTTGCTGGGAGCCACTTCCGTACCTGCAGACTGGAAAGGAGCCAATGCAGCATCAATTTCTTAAATGGGATCAAAAGGGGAACTTTGAAAAATGGAATTTTTACATACTGCAAATCTCTATTTGATGAAATGAACAGAGGGCTTCCCTGGTGCCAATGACGATTCCTCCTGGTCATGACAGACAGGGTCTTGAGTTCTTCGGCTCCTCTCTGGTGGTCAGGGAGAACTATGTCCCTCTCAACTGACAAAGCAAAGGCAAAACTCCTCGTCCCCAAAAACTACAACTTGAAAAATGGAATCTGTCCATCCAGAGGTGTAACTTCAAAGAAAGAGTGCTGAGAGACACAGAGGAAAGAGGAAACAGCCCTGGAAACATTTGAGGAGGAAAGGCAAACAAGGCAAGACAAGACACTAATATTCTAAACAACTTTTGAAAGCTATAAGGCACTGACAGAAGCCCTAAGTCATGAATACATGCTGGGGGACACACACAGAGGAAGGAGAGGTAGGCAGAATGTCCTCATCCTTATCATCAAATAGAAATTAATGATAAGTAAAATTTCCACTTTTGCCTGATAAGGATGGAAGACATTTCTGGTAGGCATACACCAGAGCAGTGTTCCTCAGTCCAAAGAGGTCTTCCTTTGCATCCACCTATTGTGGCAAGGCTCTCTGGAGGGCCTTCTCCTCAAATACTGCATCAGCAGATGAAAGTGAGCCTATTTTATAAAAGGTAAAAATAAAGGACCCCTGACAGTTAAGTCCAGTTGCAGACAATTCTGGGGTTGTGGCACTCATCTCGCTTTACAGGCCGAGGGAGCCGGCGTTTGTCCGCAGACAGTTTTTCCAGGTCATGTGGCCAGCATGACTAAGCCGCTTCTGGTGCAATGGAACACTGAAACCAGAGCAGCGCACAGAAACGCTGTTTACCTTCCCACCGGAGCGTACCTATTTATCTACTTGCACTTTTGGCGTGCTTTCAAACTGCTAGGTTGGCAGGAGCTGGGACTGAGCAACGGGAGCTCACCCCATCACGGGGATTCGAACCACTGACCTTCTGATCAGCAAGCCCAAGAGGCTCAGTGGTTTAGACCACAGCACCACCCGCGTCCCTGAGCCTATTTTATAGTGCTTTACAAAGCTTCACGGAGAAGCCCATGTTGCCACCCTACAAATATCCACAATGGGAAAATTACCATCACAGGTAGCTGTAGGAGCTACCTTGATGAAAAATGCAGAGTTGGAGGTCTGAAGACTAGGCCTCTTACTCTGAAACTCTTTGTGCTAAAGTGAATGCCACCAGCAACACAGCCTTAAACATCAAAATGTTAAAAGGGCAGGTAAACTAGGGTTCAAAGGGGAGACCTGTCAAAGGGGAGACCAGTCAAAGGGGGGACCAGACTAGCAGCTGCACGCTAAGAGACATGAGGTACACCAAAGTCCACTAACAAACTTCCCATGCCCAGCCAGGTGAAAGCAAAGCCAAAACATTCCTGTCTCTGTGGTGGAGATGGGACGGAGGAAGGAGAAGATGAGGACCCCAGGGAGCAGAGAGAACAGCAAAGGGAAATCAAAGTGGGAGACAGCGCTGAAATTAAGGCAGGGGAAGAAAACCTGCACCGTGGAAGATAACAGTAACAGAACAGAAATAGGCAGTGAACAAAGCAAAATTCAGAAGAAGGAAGGTGAAAAAACTTCACAAATTCAAGGAGGATGAATTTTTCAAAAAAAAGGCCCTAACTGCCACAGATCACAGGCAACGTTGGTTGGGAGAATGGATGACTCTTCCCCCAGTAGAGCAGCTGAAGAGCTCAAGACACAGTCTGTCACAGCCAGTAGGGGGAAATCATTCCTACCAGGACTGTTCTATCGAGCAAATTACAGGTGAGTTAGCTTAACACCTATTCTAGGAAAATGGTGGGAGGGGGGAAAGCAGGATAGATAGATAGATAGATAGATAGATAGATAGATAGATAGATATAGATAGATAGATAGATAGATAGATAGATAGATAGATAGATAGATAGATAGAGAGATAGAGAGATGATAGATAGATAGATAGATAGATAGATAGATAGAAGATAGATAGATAGATAGATAGATAGATAGATAGATAGATAGATAGATAGATGATAAAGATAGATGATAGATAGATAGATAGATGGATAGATAGATAGATAGATAGATAGATGGATAGATGATAGAGATAGATAGATAGAGAGATAGAGAGATAGAGAGATAGACAGATAGATAGATGATAGAGATAGATGATAGATAGATAGATAGATGATAGATAGATAGAGAGATAGAGAGATAGAGAGATAGATAGATGATAGATAAAGACTTCTTAACATGTTTATCCTGTACATTGCAGTTACAACTGAGGATAAGGGATTAATAGAATCTTCCCCCTATTCCCTCCTCCTCAAGTGAGATGCAAACAGTCCCATCAGCAAAATGCATAGTTGTTCATGTGAATGTGGTAGGGACCTAATTGTCCTATCAGTTGAAAAAGTCATAAATGGATACTAGAAGACCATGAAATCATGAGTGACATGAGTTCTGAGAGACATTCATAGCTTTTATCTGTTGGGTGTGCTTTTCCATTACTGCAGTTTTTCCTAATTTCCCCCAGTTCTTTGCTATCAGCTGCCAAACAGCCACAAGAAAGAACGTGATTAGTTATTTAAATTATAAATTGGAATAGGAACATTCAAATAGAGCAGTTTTGATATTGTAGTATTAACGGTCCATCCCACAGCCCTCGGACACTCCGGTGGCCTCCAGTACCACAGTTTCATGCTCAGAGACCATCAGGCAATTTCACCTGAAAACATATTAATGATGTGAGGTGTTCCATTTCTCTGGGTACTTGATTTTATCAGTGCTTCAACTTCCAATGCAAAAAGCAGTGGCAACAGGAGGCATCCTTGTCCAGCTCCACTTTGAAGAATTGAAATTTATCTGAATCTTCACCATGTACACAGACTGATGCATATATATATATAGAGAGAGAGAGAGAGAGAGAGAGAGAGAGAATGGTGTGGTTTGCATGGGCCAAAAAGATCGCTGAAGAATACCACAAAACGGATGTGATGTCTTTGAACTGTCAGTGAACTGATCATGAACTGTGTTGTATAAGCACTAATGGAATGTGGAAAAAATGATACTGTTTTGGCTAAAACAGTGTGTGCCGGGAGCGGTACGCACAAGGAGGCTTGGAGATGGGCTGTACAACTTTACACAACATTCAGATAAGGTAAGAGTTGTAAAATGAGGCCAAGGACATGGATGTGAGATGCCAAGAACAAGGAGTAAGACCAAGGTGTATAAATGGCAAAGCCTTACAGCCTCAGTTGTGTGCCAGACATTGACAGCTGTCGTCTGGTCACTCGTGACTCTGACTGGGTCTGATCAATCCAGTGTAGAGTGGTGAGTATGGGAGATGTATGGATGTGTGTGTGTGTGTGTGTGTGTGATTGTGTGCATGTTCCCTGTCTTGTTAATAAATAAAGCAATAAAGCAATGTTATAGAGAAAATGCAACCTTGGTTGTCAGAGGTTTACTTGTGCCTTCCTAGAGTGTACTGGGTCTCATATATGCTAAAACACCTAAACAGATTAAAAGGACCTATTGCTGTTATTATATATATATAATAACAGTAATAGAATTCCACCCTGTTTTTGCAGTGTTTCCCTTCTGCTCACGTCTTACTGCATCAAAATACACACTTTACATCCCAATCCTTTACTTAAAATAGTTTATAATTTTATCATTCATTATTTTTTTCCTTTATCCTTTTCCATTGGCGGTTCATATTTCAGTTACTGCTCATACTATTACTTAACTATAATGTATTCCTGATTAATCAAATACAATAACTCTTCACTTTGCCAAGCTACATTAGTTTAAAATTACTATTCCGTGAAAGAACCTCATCCCCTGGTAACCTGTGGATACAAAGTTCTAATTGTTTTATTGTTCTTGGTAAATCCTTTGATCCTCTTCTCTAGAGTGGCTAGGGCAACCTAGTCAAATGGGCGGGGTACAAATAATAAATTATTATTCAACTCCTTTCCTTGTTCAGCAAAAGCAATTCACAACAGTTCAAGGACTCCTTGTAATGCTGATCCTTGCCAAAACATCATGCAGTTTTTGTTCTCATGCTTAGCCACCTGGCTTCAATTTAAAAACCCAAAACCACAACCTCTTTCTTATACAGCGGCATGGATTTTTTTAAAATATTTTTTTTTATTCCCTTGCAAATTTTAAAAGTTTAAAAATCAAAATATCTTTTCCTCATCACTCAGCCATGCTCATCCGTAGAACAACATTTCAAAATTACTATTTTCCTTGCAACAATTTATACAAAACTTTAGTAAATATGAAAACAATTTGAGGATAGGAACAGCTTAAATTTCAAACTGTCCTTCAGTCTTCCAAATCCAGATGCTTTAGAATGATCAACCCTCTCCAAGTCCAGTTGAATCCTTTAATTTTCATAAGGCTGAGAAGGATAGGGAATAATTCCAATTTATGAAGCACGCCCTTTCTCCTGTTTTTGCACATCTCCCAATCCCAGCTCTCCTCAATCCAGCAGAATGTGACCCATTTTTTTTTCTTGGCAGAGTTGCTTATATTCCAAATTAGCTTGAAATCATTCAGAGCCGTTATTTGAGGAAGGGTATTTAAATGAAATCCTTTGAAAAGCAATCTACCCTCCTCCTCTTCACAGTCCCAAATGAAGAAGTAATCACCCTTCAAAGCCATCTGGCATGGAGTCATGCTAAACACAGCTACTTCCACATCTATAGCTGGAAACAAGTCTCAGCTATTTTGATATAAATTTTGCAACAGTCAGGTGGCCATGCTGTGTGTTTCATTCTGTAGCAACAAAACTATTTGCTAACCAAGATAGGAAGCAGAGAATAAGAGTTTGGATTTGATATCCCTAAGGAGTCTCAAAGCGGCTCACATTCTCCTTTCCCTTCCTCCCCCACAACAAACACTCTGTGAGGTGAGTGGGGCTGAGAGACTTCAGAGAAGTGTGACTAGCCCAAGGTCACCCAGCAGCTGCATGTGGAGGAGCGGAGACGCGAACCTGGTTCACCAGATTACGAGTCCACCGCTCTTAACCACTACACCACACTGGCTCTCTTTTTAAGAAGCACGAATAAGCACTGAATAATACTACAGTACAAAGCCAACTGCATGCATTTCATAAAGTGAAGCCAAAGACATTCCAAAAAACACTGGGAAGCAGAGGTCAGGAGAGGAAGGGGATCAAGGCGACACCACCCACCCCGGGGTCACCTGGAAGACTGCAGAATATGAGTGCAAAGAAGGAAAGGGTGCTACAAAATAATTTTGTTCAGAGACTCACGTGCGTTTAGGTGCCTGGTCATCAATACATTTCCATCCCCCAGTATTATAGACTCCAACCCAGTGGTCCTTGTATGTAGGAAAGACTTGTTTCTCTATGAATTCCTACAAAGAGATCAGAAAGTATTTCCTAGGAATGAGGGGTCAGAATCTGTTTGAAAATCCTTTCACACTACATATTTTACCTAGGAATTCAATAGCACCTTCCAGACATTCTGCAGGAGTGAAAATTGCATGGAAAGAGAGAAGGGTGCATCAGAGACAGGCTCTCCCCTCTCCCCTGAACAGGTTATACACACCGCTTGTGCAACGACCTAAAAAAATAAAAATATGTGAGGCCAATTTGTTTAATTTATTAGTTAACAGAACCATCAGAAACATATTTATTCAGAATAGGTATCTCTGCAATCACTGCCATTTCTTTCTTTCTGCCTCTTTCAGCTCTCCTCACAGCAGTTTCTAAATCAGCTTGAGTTTGCAAAGAGGCAGGGAGTGAATAATGAATTGGAAGGCCATTCTTTGTTTGTCTTCTCTTGGGGTCTATAAATAGGGAATACTGGTGGTGACTGACAGTCGTATAACATCCTTTTTCAGTACAGTCAGGCACTCCAACTATGAAAGTATGTAAAATAGATCACTATAATCAATAACCTGTTTGGCCAACACAACCCTCTGACTCAGAATGGTGCTGCACCAAGTACCCAGGTGGACACAGCTGGGGCAGCATAGGGCCACTGAGCTCATCCACCCAGGTCTCAGGTATACATGCTAAGTTCTTGACCTCTCTGCTTTGCCTGCTGTATTTCAGAATTTGGAGATGCCAGTCAACCAACCCAATGGCCTGGAGGTGGTGTTATGAAATGCAGGGTCAGATTTGAAATTGTATTACGAGGCTTCATGCCTTTGTTGGTTAAGGGATTGGATGCTGTTAGAGACTACAGATCTCTTAGATCTGGAAGGATTCGATAACAGATTCGGATGGCATGAATATCTATGGTATGATAAAGTCAAAGTTCATAAAGGATTTGGAAACCACATATTTCGTAGTCACTGTATGAAGTATGGGATAGATATAAAAATCTATTGGAACGTAAAACACCACAGTGGCTCTTACCATTAGAGGCAATGAGTGTGAAAAAGATAAATATGAATAAAAATTGGGCCACCTATGAACAGTTAGTGATGGAGATGGAAAACCAATGGAAATTAAACCAGTATGAAGAGGTTAAAATTTTCGTGAATGTTTGGTTGCTTTATCGTCAAGTCAATGAAATGTTTAAAGAAGATAAAAGGAAAAATGGATTTGGATATATTAAATCGAGATTTGAATTGGAACTGTTAAACAATAAGTTTAAAATATTATCTAAAATGTATAAATTACTATTGGAATGGCATCTAAAAGATGAATCATAGAATCATAGAGTTGGAAGAGACCACAAGGGCCATCCAGTCCAACCCCCTGCCAAGCAGGAAACACCATCAAAGCATTTGTGACAGATGGCTGTCAAGCCTCTGCTTAAAGACCTCAAAGAAGTCAAATCAGTAATGATACATTGGGCTAAAGATATAGGGCATAATATACCAATAGATGATTGGGGGAGGTTATGGAGAGAGGGAATAAACTTTACTGCCTGCAGTGCATTAAAATATAACGAAAATGATGTACAGATGGTATATGACACCAATGAAACTAGCCAAAATGTATAAAATGAATAATAAATGTTGGAAATGTAAAGAAAAAGAGGGCATGTTTTACCACATGTGGTGGGAATGTAAAAAAGTGAAAGACTTCTGGGAAATGATTTAAAACGAAATAAAAAAAAATGTTGAAAAAACCCAGAAGCTCTTTTATTGGGTATGGTGGGTACAGAAATTCATAAAAATGATTTTAAAAAACCTGTTCTTATATGTGACCACTGTAGCAAGAATACTATTAGCCCAAAGATGGAAGCAAGAAGAAATGCCAACAAAAGAGTAAAATTGATGGACTACGTCAAGCTGGCGAAACTTACAGGGAAAATCTGAAACCAGCAGGACCAGACTTTCCTAAAGGACTGGAAGAAATTTATGTTGTATTTGGAAGACAACTGTAACTACTTAACATCACTTGTAGGATTGCAAGAAGTTTTGTAAGGAGGACTATCCCAATTATTGTGAGAAGTATTAAGATTAGCTGATGTAAGATTGGATCTAAAACAATAAGCATAGTAATAAAATGCATAATTAGAAAGGAATTCAGAAAGCCATTAGAAGGGGTTGATGGAAGTCCTAGGCTATGACATGTTGTGTTGGAGATGTTGTGCTGGAAAAATTGTGTAAAATTTAATAAAAAATTATATTTTTTAAAAAAGAAGAAATGCAAGGTCTGTCCAGAATAAAACACTAGCAGTAAAACACCAGGGTGCTTATTAATGCATATGTTACAGAAAATAGCATACAAAAACATTAGGGGAAATGCTGTGCAAATTGTGTACGTTGGGCAAAATTGCATACAAAAATGTGTATATCAGAGAAATACACACTACCATGTGAATAAATTGAATGATTATTGTTTTGCGAAAGTACGGAACTGAATTTAAGACTGGGGGGCAGGGCATAGTCCTTATGGCATAGTCATGATCATCTAGGGATGCCACTTCTAGCCATGTGAACTGGAAATAGGCATTGGATTTTCAACTGTGAAAGTGGCCCAAGAAAGATTTGGCGTTTTCAGTGGGATTTTTGAAAAACAGGCGTCCGTATTTAATTCATTGTTTGTTTTTAGTTGTGTCTGTATTTATTCTTGCCGTGAGCCACCTTGGGACTGCACAAGGTGAAAGGCAGGATGAAATAAACAAAACAAAACAAGAGGAGGAGTTATAGGTCTGGAGCTGGCAGAAGTTCACCACAATTTCTTTACATCTGCTGGATAGTAACTGTGGCGGCCTTTGTTCACAGCTGTCAACTGGGTCTCCTCTTTCAACCACTTCCCCACCTGTCACCTGGGGAGGTAAAGATTGCCACTCCACCTTCAAGCCCAACATGCACTCACAAGTCTGAGATTGCACCCCTAATGCACTGCCTCTTTGCCCCTTGGCCGAGTCCTCCTCCTGCTTTTCCTCCCCTACTTCATACCATTTTCAATCCACTAT
The DNA here is from genome assembly GCA_900245905.1 of Lacerta viridis. NCBI lineage: Eukaryota > Metazoa > Chordata > Lepidosauria > Squamata > Lacertidae > Lacerta > Lacerta viridis. The sequence continues at coordinate 225,725 of OFHU01002833.1, read as the reverse complement.
CAAATCCACTGGCATTTTTGTTGTTCAGTCGTTCAGTCGTGTCCGACTCTTCATGACCCCGTGGACCAGAGCACGCCAGGCACCCCTATCCTTCACTGCCTCCCGCAGTTTGGCCAAACTCATGCTAGTCGCTTCGAGAACACTGTCCAACCATCTCATCCTCTGTTGTCCCCTTCTCCTTGTGCCCTCCATCTTTCCCAACATCAGGGTCTTTTCTAGGGAGTCTTCTCTTCTCATGAGGTGGCCAAAGTACTGGAGCCTCAACTTCAGGATCTGTCCACTGACATTAGCAACATAATAGAAAATGCCATCACCTGCAGATGATGTAGTTTGGATCAGAGAGTCAGTCTTCAGACACCCATGGGCTTCACCTCCTCTCTTATCTGGGGTAGTGTAGATAGACACCTATGCAAGGAGACCTTATGTCCCCTGTTGTGAGCTCTCACCTCACACAGCAGCTAATAATCTCCTTCCACACTCTTCAGCCAATCAACATACATTCATCCAGGCTTGAGACTCTACCGTCTCAGAAGATGGTGCCCTGGCTTTTATTGCATTCCAGCGTTCTACTCACCTCCTCAGCTTCAGTTTCAATGCAAATCAACGCGGCTTTTTCATCTTCACAAAAGTCTCTTGCACCTTCCCATGTCCTTTCATTGTTTTCAAGGAAATAGAGGGCTCCTTTATGGTGTATCCACTTTAACTGCATTTTTGCATGAATCTCATCTTTAAATCAAGGCAGGAATAGGGTGGGGGAATAGGGTGTGGGGAGGGGGTTATGATTCATTATACTCCAGCATAATTTATAGAAATTACAGGATATCTGACTTTCTGAAATGTTTGTTCTGATAACGAATACACTTATTTAAATGAAGTTCATCTATTTATTTCCATCTTTGCCTTCATCAATAGATTTGCAATCATTTACCTCATTTATTTATTTAACAAGATTAATATATTGCTTAATGAAAAAATGCCCCTAAGTGTTTTACATACAAATAGTAAATAATAATAATAATAATAATAATAATATAATAATAATAATTTATTATTTGTACCCCAGCCACTCTGGGCAGCTTCCAACAAATATTAAAATACATTAAAATAGCACATAAAACAGATTTTTATAAAAAGCAGGCATATTCAAATTATCAAAATATAGATAAAACCCCATACATAATAAAATTGCACAACTTGCCTAAACAAAACTGTTTTTCATAGGCACCTGTCTAGTATCAATGGGCAGAGAGTTCCACTTGTACGGGCTGCCAGGTTGAAGGATCAGTTCTTGCAAGTGAAGAACAAACATTATGTGACACTATTGTGCATAAATGTCAGTTCCAAAGACAAGAGAGAAGTGATCCTTCAAGTAACCTGGTCCCAAAGTGTTGAGGGCTTTGTATACTAAAAGTTACACCTTGAATTTCCCCCAGTAACAGAGTGGCAGGCCAGTGCAGACGTCTGAGTGGGGGTGCAATGGACTCCCCCTCCATACACCTTCTCTAGGGGGTGGGTATTTGAGACTGATTGGCAGTATAGTCAAAACTGTACCTTCAAGAAATATGCAGATGAGGGAATCTCAGTAAGTGCAGTCTTCCTACTATGAAATTTAAGCACCGCTGTTTCAGAGTAACTTACCAATTCCAGCTTGTACTTCACGTGCTTTGGCATCCCATACAAGCAATTCTTCTGCCCACTTCTGAGCTGCTTTAAGTATTACAGAATCTAAAAGATTCAAACAATTCAAGGCAGTTGTATCTCGACAGCTATACAGATATATTAGAAAGTCTTTTCCCAGATTCTGGTGGCTTGTCATATTCTACTTCAAGTAAGAAGAGCAGAATTGTAATACAGTACCCATATAGGAGTAATCCTGGTTCACGTCACCAAGGACAGAAAGCAGTTCAAACTTCCACCCAAATGGAGCCCCCAAGTATATACTTTTGCATTTTACTGAGCCCATGCCAAAATACTTGCGTCATAAGGTGGGAAAGATGTGGCTATCTAAACTACTGACCAAAGTTGTGGTATCTGCAAAAGTTTTAGTCCTATGAACAACTGCTGGGGGAACAGCTGCCCCTCTTTCTGGAGCTAATCATTATATTGTAAGATACACAGATTAATTAAATAGTATTCTGTTGGGGAATTGTGTGCATCAAGTTTGGGAAGATCTGGCTCACAGGCCAAACTTGGCCAATTTTGACCTCTCCATGTGGCCCATGAGGCTGTTTGGGGCAAGCCTCACCCAGTCACCCAACCCCCAACATACATGACATCAGATGTGGGGCAGGTAAGGGTGGGGTTTTCCTGAACTGGGTTTTGCAAACACTGTGGTTGTCAGTCTCCATACTCTTGTCCGAAAGAACAAGGACAGCTGCTCTTATTTGCAAGTGAAAAAAGCAAGCTTTGCCCAAGCAAGTTTCGGTACATGTTCAGTGACAGGCATGTGACTCCCAAGCTCAAGAGCAGGGTCAGAGGTTCAGAACTGGACGGAAGCAACAAAAACATCCCCCCAAAATCCTCCTGCCCTGCTTTTAAAGGTGGCAAATAACAAACAGACAGTCACGGAAAATATAAGCAAACACAAAACAAAGAGCCGTGACAATAGACAGTGAAAAATGTATAAATATGCTATAGCAACAGTGAGAATAATAGCTACAAAATATAAAATGCAAATGGAATGGCCTGACACGTATATTCGATGGTGCATAAACACTACTAATCGCTGCCATTCTGTAGTGCAATAAATCACTTAGGAATCATAAATGTTCCAGGTAAGCATAAAGTTGATATTCAGTAATATTCTGTTCCAAGCAAAATTCCTCGTCTTTCCTAAAATCAGTTTGATGCGGCAGAACTTTGCCAAGTGCGCCTAAAAAGGGAGGACTTTCCCCCGATGCCTGTGAAGTTTTTTTTCCCCCTGAGAGCGGCGAAAGCAAAAGTTGGCTTCATGCCGCGGCAAGGCTGTGTGCCAGGGACTGTGTAGCTGCTTTAATTTACTCGCTACAATGGGGAGGAGGCGTGTCCCGTCCCCCCCCCCCGACGCTGGGTGAAGTAGCAGGCTTGGACTTTAAGAAGACAGAGGATTCATCTGAGTTCATTCCCCACGAGAGTTTGGGAATGTGGGGGAGCTGTGTTTTTGTTCCCGAAGTTTGTTTGCTGTGCCGCAGAGGCCAACAGCCGCAGAGAGTGTGTGTTCGGCAGGACTTTGAAGCTGCGTCACACGGTTGACTTTCCAAGATGGCCACAGGCTATCTAGGATGCTGGAGAAGATCGGAGGGCTGGGCTTTGCTCTCTCTGACGCCCACATGAGGCGGGAGGTTGCAGCCAAAAGCCTCAGTCGTGTTTGGAGGCGTTTTGGAAGAAGATGGAACTGTTTCCTGTTCTGAGGGTTGTGACGTCATCCCAGTCATCACTGCAACCTGCAGGTGGCACTGCTGAGGTCGAAGCAGTGGAAAGTTTGTCCTGTGAGACGTTGGGACAGCTGCAATGCGTCAAGAAGCGCCGGCAGCAAGCAGCCGAGTTTCAGCAAGGGAACTTCAGCTAAGAGCACAGTTTTGTGACAGAAGGAACTAGTCCACCAGTCAAGTGGGGACTCCTTGGGGGTGCATTGCACCTGGGACAGTGGAACTGAAAAGCTGTAATGTTTTGATGTTTAACGTGTTTTTCATTCAAGGCATATGCGCAGCGTGCTGATGGATTTCCAGTTAACGCGGCGTGCTTGTTCTGTTTCAGGCTGTAAACAGAACACTACCATTCAGGAAAATGGAAGTGACATTATGAATGGCTTGTTCTTACCATGTTGTGTTGTGATGTGAAACATGGGGATGGTGGGAAGGTTAGAGATGACATGTGATGTTTGGTCTGATAACCATGTTTTCCATGCAGGTTGTAAGCCTGAAGCTCCCAGATGGCTGATGGCTGACACAAGGATGGTCAGGTGTACCCAGTGTTCAGGACACAGTGAAAGGGGGAGGCAGGATGGGTATCTCACAGAGGGACTCTCTTGGTAATGGAGATGGTGATGATGACAGTGACAAAGTGAACTGGGACAAAGCCAAGATGCCAGTGATTGGAACTGACATGCGGGTTCCAAAGTCACAGAGTGATACACTCCGCAAACATAGTTTGCAAGGTTTTTCCCTGGACAGGGAATCCGGAAAAAGCAGGATGCCAATGGATGGGTCTGACATGTGGGTTGAGATGTCACGAGATAGGAAGCATAGATTCTTCCTGCGGTAAGGAGGCATGTACAGAGTACTAAGGCCTCTTACCGAGCTTATTTTACTCACAAGGGATGTTGAGTGCAGTGCAGAATGGGAAGGAAATGCGGGTATTTTCCTAGGCAACCCCATTGCTGGAGACTTGGATAGTAAGTCTGTTGCTGTTATAAACAGCAGGTGCACTGAGGTGAGTTCCACTGATACAGTGGAGGAAATGCGTCAGGAGGCGCTACAAAAGGTGAGAGGCTCACCAGGTATGCTCAGGAGTTTGCTAACACAGCTGTTGCAGATTTCACTGTGGTTAGTGGCTCGACACAGGTCTTGAAACCCGGAGTCTTGAAAGGGGTACAGGGTTTGTCCACAAGGGACGGGAAACCACACCCAAAGGCTGTAAGGGTAGACACTGTTTCCTTGGAGAAGGAAGATGGACCATGTCCAGAGGCCATGTGTGCCAGCACTGATTCCTCAGAGAGTAACGAGGCTAGGGTTCAAGTCCCAACAAAGCCAGATGTGAGGTTTCCTGACAGTCAGAAAGGTTATGACACCAAGACTAGTCAGAAGTGCAAGATGACAAGGCCCAAGGCTAATCCAGTTGCAGGTCGTTCCAAGGGTGGAACAGGTGATACAGAGGTATACTGTGTGTATGATGTCTGTATGATTGTTGCAGTTACACTGATGACAGATGACTGCAGCACAGTGCATGAATCGGGGGAGGTTGTTGGGAGATTCATTCCCCTGTGTGCAGTCATGGGTTTATTGTTATTGTTTAAATTGATTGTGTTTGTTTTTTGCTGTGATTTTAATTGGTGTTAGCCGCCCTGAGCCCGTTTTTTTTTGGCTGGGAAGGGTGGGGTATAAATAAAATTTTTATTTATTTATTTATTTATTTATTTTTATTATTATTATTATTATTATTATTATATTATTATTATTATCACATGACTGGGTATGTGTTTTGATTCCACAGAGTGGGAAGTGACGGAAGACAGGGTGTTTTGTCTTACTGTGTTCCCAGAAGTGGGACTATTGTCCATTGTTCTTTCTCTTTGCTGTGTGATGCTAGAGAGAGAGGGAGCCATGTTGAAGAGCTCTGTGTGTTTATATGTAATAAAGTAGGTTAGCCAACATGCTGGTTGCTGTGGTCTGTTACGCAACTACGCAAACCTCTGCGGATGCCTAGGCGTGTGTTGATGTACTCCCACATCAATCACTGAGAAATCCGGGGGCCGAGGAAGGTTGAGAAGCTCCTGAATGATCGCCCAGGAAACAGGGAACATGCCAGTTGGGCATGTGTCTCTGCCATGGTCCTACTTGTGAGTAGGCCGTTTCCTGACAAGACGGACAGCAAACAACTCATTGCTTACCATTCTTGCGTTTGAGGGATGGTTGCTTTTTGATCATAAACTCCCTAATCTTCTCAACTGCTGTTCGTAGGGAGACTATTTTTTTCGATCGCTCATGATCTAGAAAAGAGGAAAGAGGAAAAGAAATGGTGTTCCAGCACACTGGTACGTGTATGGCTGCACTCCTACCTTGGGATTACCAGGGCTGATAATGAATCAACATGCCCTGTGCCTTATCCCTGAGCCTCTTTTCAACACCAAATAAAGCAGTCCCTTCACAACCAGATCTTCAGTCTAGAAGAGCGGGTAGCAATTCAGCAAAAATTTACAAGGCCTGGCATTAAATCTACAATGCCTGGACAAGTAAAAAGGTCTTCACTACACAATTTGTATTAATCAAAACTGTCTCTCTTTTGCTTGGAGCCTAAAAACAAGGTGAGCTCTCTTTGGTTTCAACAATGCTGAGCTCAATGGACCCACATTTTCACACGGCACAAGTGTGTTTCCGAAGCCCAAAAGCTATGTTGGCCTATGAAGTATCTAAAGCAGTGGTTTTCAACCAGTGTGCCATTCTGTGTGCCACTCTGGAGTGCCTTGAATGATGGTCATGGGTGCTGTGGGCAGCACTGGCCTCTGTCCCTCTTTTCTTCCCTCCCCCCTCTGATGCCATCTTTCGTCTTTCAAAGCAACTACTTTATTCCAAACTTAAAAATGGAAAGCATAAAGCTGCTGGACAATGAAAGAGGTTTAAAGACTTTCTCAAGGCAAATCTAAAAGGTTGTATAAACACTGACAATTGGGCGACACTGGCCTGTGAGAGCTCCAATTGGAGAACAGTCTTTACCAAAGGTGTCATGGACTTGGTAGATGCTTGAACTCAGGATGAAAGGGAGAAACGTGCTAAGAGGAAGGCACACTTGGCAAACCCTCACTGGGATCAGCTCCTGCCTGGAAACCAATGTCCCCACTGTGGAAGGATGTGTGGATCCAGAATTGGCCTCCACAGTCACTTATGGACTCACTGTTAAGACTGTGTTCATGGAAGACAATCTTACTCGACTATGAGTGAGTGCCAAAGAAGAAGAAGACGCTTCCCAGGCCCCTGTGGGGCAGTGAGAGGAGGCACCTGTCTTTGGGGCAGGGGGGCAGCTCAGAGACCAAGGGCAGCAGCTGCTGCTGCCCAGAGGACTCTCAAGGAGAGAAGAAGAAGAAGAATTTGGGCTTGATATAGAAGAAGAAGAAGAGTTTGGATTTGATATCCTGCCTTTCACTCCCCTTAAGGAGTCTCAAAGCGGCTAACATTCTCCTTTCCCTTCCTCCCACATCAAACACTGTGTGAGGTGAGTGGGGCTGAGAGACTTCAAAGAAGTGTGACTGGTCCAAGGTCACCCAGCAGCTGCATGTGGGGATGCGAAGCCGGTTCACCAGATTACGAGTCCACCGCTCTTAACCACTACACCACGCTGGCTGGGGAGAATGGGAGAAGAGAGGAGGGAATACTCCTTAAGGGAGGGTGTTTGATAAGGGGTGAAGGGCTGCCAGCTCTGCAGGCAAGGGGTGACCTAATTGGGCTCCTGAGCCCCACAGCGGAGCCGCAGAAAGAATGTAGTTGGTCAAGAGAGCCATGGACTCAAAAAAGGTTGAAAACCTCTGATCTAAAGTGTCTAGGGACAAGATATCAGGGGTGTTTATTTCAACAGGCGAGATTTAACGACACCTTTAGCTCACTCTTTGAAATTAAGAGTATGTAGAAGGTCTTAGAAGAGGCTAGATTGATAGTCTTATTCACAACGAAATAAACCAAGTCAGGATAATTCTAAAGGCTTTTGTTTGCAAAAGGAGTTGAACTTACAAAAAGCAACAGCTCCAATGGTGGCGAAGAAAAGGATCAGGCACATCATTATTGTAATAAATGTACCAATAGGAGTTTGAAGAGCAGCTAGCTTCCCTTGAAAGACAAAAAAGAAAGAAAATTTGGCTTTAACTACAATGAGCCAACATAAGACTTTTGTTTCAGTTAGTAATATAGCTTGGTCTGTGTGTGTGTGTGTGTGTGTGTGTGTGTGTGTGTGTGTGTTGCAATACTTGCTTATACAGTGGTACCTCAGGTTACAGACGCTTCGGGTTACAGATGCTTCAGGTTACAGATTCCACTAACCCAGAAATAGTACCTCGGGTTAAGAACTTTGCTTCAGGATGAGAACAGAAATTGTGCAGCGGTGGCGCAGCGGCAGCAGGAGGCCCCATTAGCTAAAGTGGTACCTCAGGTTAAGAACAGTTTCAGGTTAAGAATGGACCTTCAGAACGAATTAAGTTCTTAACCCGAGGTACCACTGTATATACTGTACTGTTATTTGCATATATACAACTATATTATTTGCTTTAAGACTATATAACTTTAAGAAACAATGACCGCTCCCCACTTTAAATGGGGGGCGACGTTTGCGTGGTCGCGCACAGCCCCCTGAATTCCTGGGCGACACCTGGTAGTTCGGCTGGCTGCGCCCTCCCCCAGAAGGGATACCTGGGGTCTCCGCCTACCCAGCTAACTGTCCAATCCCGCCTGGGGGAGGCGTTGCCAAGGGATTGGCCAGGTAAGGGGAGGGACTACCCAGCCCACACAATAGAGAGTGTAGCTTACCAGGAAGCAGCATTCGGCTCCAGAGCTTCTCCCACCCTCTGCTCCCTCAATTAACGCTTACTTTGCAGGTTAACATTTTTTCAGGTACGCAGGCGCTGCTATGCCAAGGCTGCTGTTGAAGGGCCAGAAAGGAATTTCCCTGCATTGGCAGGTTTCGCCTTTCCCATAGCAATTCGTCACAACTTTGGCGGTTTCAGGCCTTGGGTGGAATCCTTTAGTCATCTTCCTAAATGGGGGGGGGGCATGGGGCGGTGACTCCATGCCCCCAGTGTGGCGGCGATAACAGGGTTCCCCGTTAAAGGGGTATTGGGGGAGGCATTGTCCATACGCCGAGAGGTTGTCATTGCTCTCCCCCACCAGTGGTGGCAAATGGGGGGCGGGCTATCTGCTTGAACATATGTTCTCCAGAGCTAGCCCAATCCCCACACATTCTGGATAACCCTGACGTTTCCCAGATCCCCGGCTGGGGGCTGGGAAGGATAAATGCCCAATGCCTGAGCCAAGGTCTCCCTACATCTGAATCTTAATAAAGTTGTGGCCAATTTTAATCCCATAGCACGTTGTCTTGTGTCATTATTCTGCTCAGGGGTTGCCTGGGGTTTGGGGGACTCTGCCTGTCCACGCAATACATATTGAACGAATCCATACATCATCAGGGCGTTTCCCAAACGTATCTGTCTTAAATAATCTATATCTTCCCCGAAACCATGCCCGCATTCCCCAAACCTGACATCATATGCGGCTGCTTCCCTGCAGCAGAAGTCTGGAAACAACCAGTTAATTAGGATTAGCAGTACTGTAGTATCAACTGAGTTGAGAAAATGCAAATAAACAGATGAAGTTAATTAAAGTTCTTGAAGCCAGGTAATAAAACTGATTTAAAATGAGAAACATTTGGGTCGACAGTAGTTCTTAAGTAGAAGAGTATATTTCTCTAAAGGAATTTATCACTCCCACCTCATTAATTAATTAATTAATTTCATCTGTAGATCTCAGCATGGTTCATAACATAAAAATAAAAAGCACAAAATATGTAATGGAAACAAGAAAAAGAGCAAATGAAAGCCGTAACCTCCCCGTTCCCCCAAGCACATTTCAAAGTAAAGGTTTGAAACCTTGACCAGAAACCTCCCCTTTCTGTGCATCTCATTACAGGATGAACCAACTACTTCTAGGTGTGCAATGTACATACCTGCCATTTTTTGCTGCCGTTTTCTCATTCCTACATTTGATCTGGAACCCACATTGGATCTAGACCCCACATTGGATCGGGACCCTATGGTGCTTTTTGATTCCATATTAGTTCTGGAACTAAACTGGGACTTGGAAGCTCTTTCTTTAGCTGCATCCTGTGGCACTGTAAAATAACAACTTCTCTTTAAAATCTGCATCGAAATAAATACAAAGCAATTACACAGCACTAAGTAATGTACATACACAGCAGACTACTTCCTAAATATTGCAGGGGGTGGGGGAGAGACTTCTGACAGTGAGTGATCTGATCAATATGACCAGAAATACAATGGGTTGGATACAGGTGTATACACTGCATGGTGACTTCTTTTTGTTGCATGGATTTCCTGTTTCCTAAAGTGGTTTATTTTATTTTATTTTATTTTATTTTATTTTATTTTAACCCCACTTTTTCCTCCAATGAGCTCAAGGTGGCATACATGGTTCTCCCCACTCCTCATTTGATCCCCAAAACAACCCTCTGAGGTAGGTTAGGCTGAGAGGCAGTGACTAGCCCAGTGTCACCCAATGAATTCAATGGCCAAGCGGGGATCTAAACCCTGGTCTCCCAGGTCCTAGTTCCTTAGCCTTTTCTTGGCTAGGATCTTGAGGGTTCTTACTACTGAACTCATAATGCTTCTGATCTTGATATGTATAGTCTTATGCATTTTTCCTTAAATGTTCAATTCTACTGGTTTGGTGGAAGAGCAATCAAATCCAAATTTCTGCTGGGGTCATGATGGCAGGGCAGAAAATGGGATCTGGCTGCTCTCCTCCTCCTCTCCTCCCATAGGCATTTATTTAACAACAACAACAACAACAACAACAAACCTGCCATTGATTTGGTTGGAGAGCGGGGGTATTGGAAGAAGGGGATTTTTTTTGATTTTTTTTTTTATCAAGAAGATCCAAAGTCTCAGTGATAATTTTTTAAAAAATCTTATTCTATTCCACCACTCCCTGAGCTGAACCTTTTAATCCCTTTTACTGTGAAGGAAGGACAGCAGCTAAAGTTCCTGCAGATGCAACAAGGCGTTCATGGAGAGGAAAGTCCACAAAATCCTATGGCTGTGGGATAACCTCACAAGGACTATAAAATTAGATACTTGGCTGGGCACTGTGAGAACAGAATGTTGAACTAGATAGGCCTTTGGTTTGATCCAGTAGGGTTCTAATTGTTGAAGATCCATTCCCCGTGTCTGCTGTCATTGGATTGTTGTTTATCACATGATGGTGTGTTTTCATTCCCCAATGGGAAGTGACGAAGACAGGATGTTTGTGTTACTGTGTTTCCTGAAGTGGGACTATTGTCCTTTGTTCTTTCTCTTTGCTGTCTGATGCTAGAGAGAGAGGGAGCCATGTTGCAGTGTGTGTTTATATGTAAATAAAATAGATTAGCCACAATGTTGAGTTGCTGAGGTCTGTTTACATATGTTGGGTAAACTCTGCGGATCCCTCTCTGGATGCTTCTTGGTATCTGTCACTGTGATGTTTGGGCAGAAGAAAGCTTTTGAAGCTTCCAAACGATCAACCAGGAGGGAGAGAACATGTGTCTCTGCCAAGCTCCTACTCATGTGTAGGAAATCCTAACACTAATGACCTTCAAAATACTCTGCCAGATGGTTCACATCCTGAAAGCAGAAAGGTGGGGCACCACATAACCTTCTGTCCCCCCTTGATATCGCACTCCCAAGGTGAAAGGACAGAAGGAGGACAGAAGGAAGGAGGAGTCAGAGGGGCAGAAGGGGCATATTTGGGCCTCACTCCCAAGAGGAGAGTGTGGGTCCTGTTGTCCTGGGTTCCTCTGAAGAGAAAATACAAACAGAAACAACTTGCCTTCTGCGAATGTCAGACCTCCTGCCATTTTAACTGCTCATTCGGATTGGCTCCTCACGTCATCCTATGTTCAGAACCATATAATGGAGTAGACCGTTAACACAGCTTTTAATTAAGAATGTAGTGGTTAATGAGCAGTTGGAAAAGCAGTGAGCGTAAATAAAAGTGGAAAGTGCTTACATTGCTTCATTGATGGGGACTTTTCCTTGGCTGCCATTTTACTTCCTCATTTTAAGTGGTATTTCATCTTGGGTTCCTTCACGTGACAATGTAGTGGAGTAAACCCTTATAACAATAAGGAAAAAATAGTATTTAAAGATACTATCCTGCCCCTCCCACCACTCAGTATTTAAGCAAGATTGTTACTGCCACCAGAGTACTCTATTTATTATTTTATTTTTTACTCTAGGAGATTACAGCTCTCCCAGCAGAACAGGAGAACTGAACTTTGCGGGTAACACCTAAATGACAGACCAGATGCTCTGCAGGATAAGATCCAGTAGAACTGGTAAAGGACTTCTTCCTGCTTGAGATCTAAGGAAGCTGCTGGAAATCATACTAACTGGGCAAGATACTCAACGAACTGATGCAGTGGGTATAAAGTAGTTCCATATGAATAACATTTATAACATTCACTGTGATACCGTGGGATACTGCTGGGATACTGTGGTGCCTCAGTCAGTTGTTCTCTTTGCCTCTCCGTTTGTTCCTGCAGCTGTTTGTTCCTTCAGCGGCTCAACCACCTAGTCCTTTGATGCAGAACATTCCAGAACTCTTCTTGTTCAGGTTCTGCTTCTCCCTGATTGGGCACGACAAGCAGCCAATCAAGATTCCACAAAGAGCGGCACCTTGCTTTGGGAGCAGTGTTATCAAGGTTTCCTGCCATGATTTGGGAATTCTTCCTTTTTCCAGGATGTCATCCAAGACAACCTTTAAATTGGGTGTTACTATCTCTTTAATTTTTTTATAATATATTACCGGTATCCCATCTGGTCCTGGGGATTTTCCTGTTTTCAAATTATTTATTACCTCCTCAATCTCTTCTATCTTAATTCTTGCATTTAGCATATTATATTCCCCCTCATTAATATCTGGTAGTTTTTTCCCATTTAGGTAGTTTTGCATTTCACTTTCTTCCTCTCCTTTATCCTCATAAAGGTTTTTATAATATCTCCAAAAGCTCATCTTAATTTGTTCAGAGTCCGTTAGTTCCTTTTCCCCTTCCACTATTTTATTTATCACTCTATCTACTTGTCTTTCTTTAGTTAACCATGGTAACATTCTGCCCGGCTTGTTTGCCTGCTCAAAATACCTCTGTTTTGTCCACAGAATCTTCTTTTCTACCCCTTTGTTTATCATATTTGATAGATGTGATTGTAAATTTTTTATGCTCAATCTTAATTCTTCACTTTTTGGATTTTTGACCAATTCCATTTCCTTATCTCTAATTTGTTTATTCATTTCCATGAAGTTGTTATTATTTTTTCTCCTAATTTCTTTCATTTGCTGAATCCCATACCCCCTCATATAAGCTTTGCTGGTATCCCAAATCACCATATTATCCATTGCTTGGTTTTCATTTAGTACAAAAATTCCTTTAATGCCTCTTTAGCTTTATTTGCTCTTTCCTCATCCCTCCATAATTCTTCATTCATCCTCCACCTCCCTCTTGTACATTTCCTAAATTTCATATATACTGTCACTGGATTATGATCGGAAATGGATTTGTTTTGTATTTCTGTTTTATCTACACTTAACATTAATTTTTTCGAGGCCCATATCACATCGATCCTTCCTCCAGATTTATGCACTTCGGAGTAATGAGTGATGTCTCTCATGTTTGGGTTTTTGGTTCTCCAAATGTCATATAGATTTAAGTTTGTAACCAAATTGAAAAAGGATAAAGGAAGTTTACCAGAATTAGACTCTTTCCCCCTATCAGTTCTGTCCAAATCGTTGGAGATCACCCCATTTTTGTCTCTCATGAAAATAATATCTTCCCCTATATAATCCCAAAGCTTATCCTCTAGATTTCTATAAAATTCATCTTTTCTGTTATTGGGGGCATAGAAGCCTACCAGAACAATTTTACCCACTTCTGTTTGTATTTCCACAACTAATATTCTCCCCTCCTCATCTTCAAATAACAGTCGTGGTTTTAACATAGGGTTGATATACATCACTACACTTCTTTTTTCTCCTCTCCCGCAGATATAAATTCTTTCCCCAATCTTACATTCTTCAAGACTCTTATATGAATTTTGGATATATGAGTTTCTTGCAAACAGATGATATCCCATTTCCTTTTTTTCAAGATATACTCTATCCTGTTCCTCTTCAGCTTACTATTCAAACCATTTACATTCCACGAAATACATTTCAAATTCATCATTGTACTTCTACCTTTATTCTCCCTTTATAGGGTTACAAAGTAAAAAAGAAGAAACCAAAAAAGAAAAAGAAGAAACAACAACAAAAACCGGCAAAAAGTTTTTAAAAAGTACTTTTCTTAATTCAGTTTGCTTTCGAGACGGGCCAGATAGAGGAGCTGGATAACAGAGGAGAGTCAAAGAGAATTTAGTCCTCTATTATTTCTCTGTTATTTCAGCCACCACTCTCTTTATTTGTTTCAGTCACTTTGGATACTTTTTTCTGGGCGTCTCTCACCTCCCAGCTCTTCCCAATATTTTCTCCAAAAAATGTCAGTGTCTTTAACTGACTTAAAAAGTCTTCTCCTGTCCTTAAAAGTAAACGAGAGCCCTTCAGGGAACTCCCACTTAAACATGATTCCATTTTTCTTCAATGCCGACGTTAGAAATTTGTAATTCTCCCTCTTTTTGAGCAGACGGGTCGGGATTTCTTTCATTATTTCTATCACATTTCCATCTATTTGAAGCGGTTCCACTCTCCCCTTTAGCAAAAGTTTATCTCTCAGCAGCCTTGAATTTAAGAAGATGAGGCAATCTCCTGGACCCTTTCTAATCTTGGTTTTATTTACTCTTATTCTAAATATTTTTTCTATGTCCAATACCAACTCCTCCACTGACACTTTCAGCCAATCCGCTAATGATTTTGTAATTATTTCTGAAATATCTTCGTCTCAATTTTCTTTAATACCCCTCAGACGGAGAATCATCTCTTTCTGCCTCATCTCTAAGACAGCTAGAGCATCCCAAGTGTCCTCTTGTATTCTCTTTAACTCTTCTAATTCCATCTTATCTTTTTCCTGGTATCTTTTCATTCCTTTTTGTTCTAGTTGCGTCTTTTTGATACTCTCCTCTTGTTTCTGCATCTTTTCTTTGACCTCTTGTACTGTTGTGTCTAATTCTGTCTGTTTTACAGTCATTTGATTTACTTGACTTGACAATTCCATTATTAAACATGAATTTTTCTCGATCTTATTCCCCATTGTCTCCATCTTATTCCCCATTGTCTCCATCTTTCCATCCAGGATCTTGATATTTCCATCTAACGTTGTTATCTTGCCACCTATATTTTTTTCCATTCTCTCCATTGCTACCATTAGCTCTTTCAGATCCATACTGGTATCACTTTCGATTACTGAGGTCCTACATTGGTGGTTCAAAGCTGCTGCGTGGCTGCTGGAAGTTGTTACTTTTTTGGATCCCATCAGAGTTGTCCTTCAGGTTATATGGTTATAACTTCTTTTTCTTTCTTTAATATCCCACGTCTTTCCTTTTACTGGGAGTTTCCCTAGGGGTTGTTATTTAGCAACTGTCCATTTACCCACTCTCAGCCTTCTATTTTTTTTTTAAATATCTTTTTATTTCTCTTGTAGTTCTCAGGTCTTCCTCTGGGTGGCGGAAAACGCGTTCCAACTTTCTCTTCCTTTCCACTGTAGTAACAAAGAACTATAGACCAATATCGTTATTAAATATAGACTACAAAATTTTTACAGGAGTATTGGCCAACAGGATAAAGAGAGTATTAAAGAGAGTTATAGGAAAGGACCAAGCGGGCTTCCTTCCTGAAAGACAAATTAAAGACAATACTAGAGCAATAATTGATATATGGGAGTATGCCGAACTAAACCCCAGTAAAAAATAATCGCAATGCTATTGGTGGATGCAGAGAAAGCTTTCGACAGTGTTTCCTGGAAATTTATGCTGAGAAACCTGGAGAAGTGGGAGATAGGAGAAAAAATCATGAATGGAATTAAAGCTATATATAATAAACAGAATGCAAGGTTAATTATAAATAATGATCTCACTGAAGGTTTTGACATCGAAAGAGGAGTCAGGCAAGGCTGTCCTTTGTCTCCACTGTTATTCATTATAACTTTGGAAATTCTCTTAACTACATTAAGAGAGGACAGAGAAATTAAAGGGATAACTGTTGGGAATTATAACTATAAAGTGAAGGCATACGCGGATGATGTAATCATCATGGTAGAATCCCCGTTAGAAAGTTTACAGGAAACTTTGGAAAGAATTAATGAATATGGGAAGAGTTCAGGCTTTAAATTAAATAAAGAAAAATCTAAATTATTAACAAAAAACATGGGGGGAAAGGAGAAAAAAAGATTAGAAGACTTAACAGGATTAAAAATTGAACCCAAAGCAAAATATCTAGGATTGTGGATATCAAATAAAAATACAAATTTATTTAAAGATAATTATGTCAAGTTATGGAAGGAAGTTAAAGAATTATTGAAAAAATGGGAGAAACTAAATCTATTCCTGCTTGGTCGAATATCTATGACAAAAATGGTGATACTCCCAAAAATTCTGTTCCTTTTTCAGACAGCACCAGTGATAATCGGAACCAAGTACTTAAAGAACTGCCAAAAAGACCTGGCAAATTTTATCTGGCAGGGGAAAAAAGTGAGGATAAAGCAGGAAATTATGATTAGTTCCAAAGAAGTGGGCGGCTTCGGGGTTCCAGATTTGATAACATACTATGATGCAGCGGGTTGGATGTGGCTTAAGGATTGGATAATACTAGAGAATAAAGAAATACTAGAATTGGAAGGATGGGACAAGTTATATGGATGACATGGGTACTTATTCTATGAAAAATTAAAGATGTATAAAAGGTTTAATAATCATTTGGTAAGGAAAGCCTTGATGGAAATATGGGAAAGAACTAAAATAAGAATGATACAAGAAACCTCATGGTGGACCTCGCCGGTGGAAGCCACGTCAACATTTAAAAATATGACAAAAAGGAAATGGCCTATATATAAAGAATTAGTAGAGGAAGTAAAAGAAAACCCAAAACTAAAAAAATATGAAGATTTAAGATCTTTAGGAGTAAGTTGGTTAGAATATATTCAGTTAAGAGCAGTATTTGAAAAAGATTTAAAGAATAGAGGTTTTGGAAATAAGGAAACAAAATTGGATGAGGTTATAGTATGTAAACAGAAAATGCTATCCAAAATATTAAGTGCAGGACAACTGGAGTTAGAAAGCAAAAATAGAAGTATGATAAAATGGGAACAAGATATAGGCCATGAGATAGAATATGGAAAGTGGAAACAGTTTTGGATGAAAAATATTAATTTTACGGCTTCCTACCAAATAAAAGAAAATTTTTATGAAAGTACACCATAGATGGTACTTGCCACCAGAGAGAATAGCCAAGATAAATAAGTCTGGAAATAATAAATGTTGGAGATGTAAAGATCAAATTGGAACGCTGTTTCATATGTGGTGGACTTGTCCTGAAATTAAAAAAAATTGGAATATGATTCACGAAGAAGTTAAAAAGTTGATCAAAACATCATATAATAAAAAAGCTGAACTATATTTATTAGGAATATTGAACAACGAAATTCCAAAAGATAGAATAAACATCCTTCTCTATGCGACAACAGCTGCAAGAACCCTTATAGCGAAATACTGGAAAGGGAATCAAATACCATCAAAGGGAGAGTGGCTGAGTAAAATATCAGAATATCTGGAACTAGCGAAGCTGACAGATATTATTAGAGGGAAATCAAGAGATATGGTAAAAAATCAATGGAAGTACCTTAATGATTATTTGAATAAACAAGAAGTGAGTGAAAGATACTGGTTGTGTTTAGAATAATAAGATGAAATATGGTTTAATAAAGCAGGTTCTCCCTTAAGAGAGAGCATGGGTTGCAGGGGGGGTTAAAGGAGCAGCTCCCAGTTGCTGGGCAGTTTTTGGTTTGGCCACAGCTAGCGATTGGTTGGGGCGAGTCGCTGGGGAGTTGGGTATGTTGCCACTTTGATGATTGACAGGTGCTGCCTATAAAACCTGTGTTTGTGAAACTCTAGTTTCACTTTTGCTGCGTGCAACGGATCTGGGTCTGTTTGCTGCTGCTGCAGAAGGAACCTTGATACGGTTATATTGGCTTTTTTGCTTCAGTCCCTGCTTATTACCCTAATTCCCCTTTGATTTAGTTTATTGCTCTTCATGCCCTTAAAAAAAAAAACGCCCCTGTCCCTCACCCTCGCCCCTTCTCCCCTCCCCTTCCTACCCCCCCACCCCCCGTATCGGTCCGTTCCCGGCTGTACGGAAGGGGTTTCTTACCTCCCCCCAGCTAGTAGGTTTCGCGTGAGCCGTTGCCGCCTCCGGGTGTCGGCCCATGTTTCGGTCCTTCCCCGGCACCCCCCATGGTCTGCAAGACTTTTGCCGGTGCCGGGGGCTGGGGTGCGGCCTGTTAGCCGTGCACGGGGTTTCTACCACCCCCCCCCCGCGTGCGCTGTCCACGGACGCCTGTTTCTCGGACGAGCATGCCGAGAGGAGCGCGCCAATCGATGCTTTTCCCCGGCCCCGGAGGCTTCACTCCGCGCCTAGCGGCTCCGTCGCAAGACGGGGCGCAGTTAACTCCGCGCGCGGGCTGCTCCTGGGGGGGGCGATTCCCCCCCTTTGGTCCTTTGCTTGTTCGTTGCCGAACGCGCCAGTTGGAGCGTGGTTTCGGCGTTTTTTTCTGCCCTCGGCACCGGAGGCTTCTCTCTATTGCCGGCAGCCGCAGCGAGTTTCGGAGCCTGTCAGCGCTTCTCGTTGGCCCGGCGGCCGACCTCTGGGCTGCAGAGGGCCTTCCCTGCTGCCTGGCCGTTTTTGTTTGTTTGCCCTGCACAGCGGCCACAGGGCGCTGCCGCTGCTGTACCCGCTCCTTGGCAGGTACATGGTGTGCACGCAGCCTTGGGGCTCTTTTTAGAGCCTGGTTGCCGGGCGGTCACAGATCCTCGGAGAGGCGGGTTGTTGCTGCAGGCGCCCCCCCTCACCCCCGGCCTTAACGCAGCGGCCCCAGAGAGGCTTCAGCCTGCGCTGCAATCCCAGCGCCGGCTTGTGGGCCAGAAGCGATATTCGCGGGTGTGCCGCGTTTGCAGCGCAGGCAGCAGAGCAGGACCCAATAGCTCGGCTGGCTAAAGCACCTGCCTAGCAGGCAGGAGGCCCTGGGGTTTGAGTACCAGTGGTGCCTCTGTTCATTTAAAGGCCCCCCTTGCCTGGTGGATTGGGGCCTGGTGGGCTAGGAAGAAGGGGGCGCCTAGGCCTGACTCATTGTGGCAGCCATTTTGTTGCGGTGGCCATTTTGAGAGTCGGTGCTGGGTGCGCCACCTAGAGATCACAGAACTCATTCATTATATATAGCATTTCCCAGCGCGTGAGGGTTCACCGCCAGGGTCTCGTCGCTTTCTTGCTCTAACTTTTGTTGTTTCTGCAGTTTGGGATGGCTCCACGCAAAACGCCAGCTCAGCCAGCCTCCTCCACTCTGGCGAAGAGGGTGATTAGGGGACCGTCCCAATCACTGTGTTCGCCATCCCTGGCGTACCAGATGGAGCTGGTAGACAGCCGCCCTGGACACAGAATTAACCTGTGCCTCCATGGACAGCTGTGAGTCCAAAATGACTCCCAGGCTGCACACCTGGTCCTTCAGGGGCACAGTTACCCCATTCAGGACCAGGGAGTCCTCCACACCCCCGCCCCCTGTCCCCCAAAACAGTACTTCTGTCTTGTCAGGATTCAACCTCAATCTGTTAGCCGCCATCCATCCTCCAACCACCTCCAGGCACTCACACAGGACCTTCACTGCCTTCACTGGTTCTGATTTGAAAGAGAGGTAGAGCTGGGTATCATCCGCATACTGATGAACACCCAGCCCAAACCCCCTGATGATCTCTCCCAGCGGCTTCATATAGATATTAAAAAGCATGGGGGAGAGGACGGAACCCTGAGGCACCCCACAAGTGAGAGCCCAGGGGTCTGAACACTCATCCCCCACCACCACTTTCTGAACACGGCCCAGGAGGAAGGAGCGGAACCACTGTATAACAGTGCCCCCAGCTCCCAACCCCTCTAGCCGGTCCAGAAGGATGTTATGGTCGATGGTGTCAAAGGCCGCTGAGAGATCCAGCAGAACTAGGAAACAGCTCTCACCTTTGTCCCTAGCCCGCCGGAGATCATCAACCAGCGCGACCAAGGCAGTTTCAGTCCCATGATGAGGCCTGAATCCCGATTGGAAGGGATCCAAATGGTCCGCATCCTCCAGGCGTGCCTGGAGTTGTTCAGCAACCACCCGCTCAATCACCTTGCCCAAGAATGGTAGATTTGAGACTGGGCGATAGTTGGCCATATTGGCCGGGTCTAAAGATGTTTTTTTAAGAAGCGGTTTAATGACCGCCTCTTTCAGCGGGTATGGGAAGACTCCCTCGCAGAGGGAAGCATTCACCACCCCGCGGAGCCCATCGCCCAGTCCTTCCCGGCTCGCTTTTATTAGCCAGGATGGG
This sequence comes from Lacerta viridis, assembly GCA_900245905.1. NCBI lineage: Eukaryota > Metazoa > Chordata > Lepidosauria > Squamata > Lacertidae > Lacerta > Lacerta viridis. The sequence goes on along the minus strand of OFHU01002833.1, from coordinate 205,729 downwards.
CAAGGATCAAGGAGACAGGTGGTCGGTTTCACTCGTCCAAGCAGCCTGTCCACATCCTCGGAGGTAACAGATTGAAATTGATCCCATGAAACATGACTAGACAGAGCTCTAGCACTCTCCCGCCCCGGCCCTGCTCCCACGGTGGAATCTACCTCCTTCCGAATCTGAGCGACTTTATCTGCAAAAAACTTTGCAAAAGCATTGCAGGAGATCTTGGGGTCCCTACCAGGCCCCGATGACGAAGGTGGTTCTGCTAGATTGCGAACCACCTGGAAGAGTCTCCTGCTGCTGTTTTCTGCAGATGCAATAGAAACGGTGAAGAAGGTCCTCTTCGCCGTTAGATAGATGTTTATTCGGCATTTGCGCCCATCATACAATACAATCATACAATACAAAACAAGCAGTCAATCAAAAATCAGATAAAATCAAATAAAACGATAACCCAATACAGGCCGCGGATATAATAACACAACTCACAGGGACCAATATTATCACTTCGATAAAACATATATAAAAAGAATTAAAGTTAAAATTTAGGCACCCAAAACTAAAACCAATGTCTAATTCTATTTTTGAAAAACATATCTAATTATCAGTAATCGGCTGACATCCCATTTTGTCTCTTGTGCGAGATGACGGCTGTTAGGAATCTAGCAACCTGTAGAGTTATATAAGGGTCCACATCTTGGAGAACCCAAGCAAGACGTAGGTCAACTGGCTTATCAGCAATGGACTGAATTATCGGATTTAATATACTGGCACGTATCGATCTGTACATAGGGCAATTGAACATTACATGCTGTAGAGATTCAGTTGATTTGTTTTCACAGGCACACATAGGAGAAACTTGGCCCTTAGTAAATCTATGACTCAGCACGTTCGATGGAAAAACATTAAACCTAGCTCTAATGAAGGCATAACGATGTGAAGCAACCGTGAGTGATGTTAAATAAGATGGAACTCTGTAGATAGGGGTAATGCCGATATTTAACGGTGAACAAACTCCCCCACCAGTTAAGAGATTTTGATATAGCTCCACATCATCCAGAATTTGGTTTATACACCTTTTTGCTGCAGTAAGATCTAATTTGAGTAATTCAGAAGGTGAGATCTCATAGGTCAGCAATTTGGCATGGATTTTTCCAGCCCACAGATTTGTGAAATCATCCCGCCACATGCACTGAATAAGATAGTGGTTCGGGAGTTTATGCCAAAGGGTTAGCCAGTAAATCAAAACTCGCCTCCACAAAACTGACTCCACTGAGGGGATCTTCATTTCTAGGCGAATGGCTGCATTACTTACGCATGATGGTAATTTTAAGAGTCGACGTAAGAATTGGCTTTGAAGCGACTCTAAAGGTGCGAGATTTGCAAAAGCGGCCCATAAAGGGGCAGCGTAGGCCATTGTGGCCGTCACTTTAATGCTGTACACTTTCAAAGCCGCAGGGATGTATAACGCCCCCTCAGAAAAGAAAAAACGGAGGAGAGAGTGAGTGAGGGCTTTTGTCTTATTGTATAAGTATTCAACTTGTGATTTCCACCCCATATTATACTGAAAATAAATTCCTAAATACTTGAATTTATACACTTGTTCAATTTTCCTACCCTCCAGTTTCCACGAATAGATTTTCCGACTCCTTGAAAATATCAATACTTTGGACTTGGAGTGGTTAATAGACAAGTGGTTTGTATGGCAGTAGGTCACAAGAATCTTAAGTGCCCTCCTTAAACCCACCCTAGAGTAGGAGAGTAACACCGCATCATCTGCGTAGAGAAGTAGTGGGCAACGATAATCTGCTATGCGCGGAGCGTGGATGAATTTGTGTGAGTCAGCTAGAGGCTTCCTCATGTCACTGATGAAAAAACAAAATCGAAAATTCTTTCCAGTAGCACCTTAGAGACCAACTGAGTTTGTTCCTGGTATGAGCTTTCGTGTGCATGCACACTTCTTCAGAAGAAGTGTGCATGCACACGAAAGCTCATACCAAGAACAAACTCAGTTGGTCTCTAAGGTGCTACTGGAAAGAATTTTCGATTTTGTTTTGACTATGGCAGACCAACACGGCTACCCACCTGTAACTTCATGATGAATAGAGAACGGTGAAGAAGGTCCTCTTCGCCGTTGCCATTGCCACTTGGTAGGCTCGAAGTTGAGCTCTAGCCTGTGTCCGGTCTGATTCAGAATGAGTTTTCCGCCACCGGCGCTCTAGCCGTCTCAGCGACTGTTTCATCGCCCTCAGCTCCGGGGAAAACCACGGGGCTGTCCGGGCTCCATGCAATCGGAGAGGGCGCTTCGGAGCCAGACAGTCAATAGCCCTGGTTAACTCCACGTTCCAGCGGGTCACCAGGGAATCAACTGAAAGGCCATCAACATGGGATAAAACATCCCCCACCACTCTCTGGAAGCCCATTGGATCCATTAAGTAGTGGGGGCGGACCATCCTAATTGGTCCTACCTCCCGGCAGAGGGGAAAGGTCGCGGAGAAGTCCAGTTGGACCAGGAAGTGATCTGACCATGGCACTTCTTTTGTTTCGCTTTTACTTAATAGAGGTGAATACCAGGTCTAAGGCATGTCCGCGGCTATGAGTTGGGCCAAACTTATTCAGGGACAGCCCCATGGAGGCCATGCTTTCCACGAAGTCCCGAGCGGCCCCTTGTAAGGTCGTGTCGGCATGGATGTTAAAATCCCCTAAGACAACCAAACTAGGTGTCTCCAGGAGCACATCCGCCACGACCTGAAGCAGCTCGGGCAGGGAATCCTTGGTGCAGCGGGGAGGTCGGTACACCAAAAGGAATCCTGTACTGCCCCTATTGCCCAACTTCCAGAACATGCACTCAGAAAACTCGGTCTTCCCAATAGGACGCCTGGTGCAAACTAATGACTTCCTAAAAATCACTGCAACCCCCCCTCCCCGCCCAGATGGCCTGGGTTGCTGTGCGTAAGAGAAACCTGGTGGACAAGCAGCGGCAAGGACAGGCCCATCTGCTTCATCCAACCAAGTCTCTGTTACACATGCCAGGTCAAGTCCTCCATCCACAATCAGGTCGTGGATGGCAGTGGTCTTATTCATCATTGACCTGGCATTACACAGCAGCACTTTCAGGTCATGTGGGTATCCCTTGTTGATTCCAGTATCCGTCCGGTCAGGACCAGACCCGGAGGCAGGGATAGTCCTCAAACAACGACTAAGCCTGCCTCCTCGGTAATGACATGGTCTGGTCTTAGCGTGACTCCTCCTCCTGCCCATGATCACTGAGATCGGGTGTACCAGTGCATCCCCCCCTGTGGAACATGCCCCAGCCATTCTGTTGGCTGGAGGCCCACTCCCAGGCAGCCCTGATCCCACCCCTTAAAACAATACAAAACTATACAACAACCATTAAAACAAAAACAGAACAATTATACTAAAATTAATCCCCAACAATATATCCACCCCACCCAGCCACCCCCCCCCAACAACCCAAAAGGGAAAAAGGAGGGAAAAATTGAAATGCCATCGACAGTTTAAGGACATTTTCTTACCCCACTCTCTAAGCACTAAAGTGTCATTTTATGGCTGGGAGTGTCAGGTTTGGGCCCCGCCCCCTAGGCCAGCTGGAAAAGGCCTTGGAAGAGAGCAGGCCCTGCAGTCCTCACCACAGCCGATGATGGTACCACAGCCGATGATGGTACCACAGCTGATGATGGATGATGGGCTTGAGGGCATCCTGATCAAGTTTGCAGATGACACCAAATTGGGAGGGGTGGCTAATACCCCAGAGGACAGGATCACACTTCAAAATGACCTTAACAGATTAGAGAACTGGGCCAAAGCAAACAAGATGAATTTTAACAGGGAGAAATGTAAAGTACTACACTTGGGCAAAAAAAATGAAAGGCACAAATACAGGATGGGTGACACCTGGCTTGAGAGCAGTACATGTGAAAAGGATCTAGGAGTCTTGGTAGACCATAAACTTGACATGAGTCAACAGTGTGATGCAGCAGCTAAAAAAGCCAATGCAATTCTGGGCTGCATCAATAGGAGTATAGCATCTAGATCAAGGGAAGTAATAGTACCACTGTATTCTGCTCTGGTCAGACCTCACCTGGAATACTGTGTCCAGTTCTGGGCACCACAGTTCAAGAAGGATACTGACAAGCTGGAACGTGTCCAGAGGAGGGCAACCAAAATGGTCAAAGGCCTGGAAACGATGCCTTATGAGGAACGGCTTAGGGAGCTGGGTATGTTTAGCCTGGAGAAGAGAAGGTTAAGGGGTGATATGATAGCCATGTTCAAATATATAAAAGGATGTCATATAGAGGAGGGAGAAAGGTTGTTTTCTGCTGCTCCAGAGAAGCGGACACGGAGCAATGGATTCAAACTACAAGAAAGAAGATTCCACCTAAACATTAGGAAGAACTTCCTGACAGTAAGAGCTGTTGACAGTGGAATTTGCTGCCAAGGAGTGTGGTGGAGTCTCCTTCTTTGGAGGTCTTTAAGCAGAGGCTTGACAGCCATCTGTCAGGAATGCTTTGATGGTGTTTCCTGCTTGGCAGGGGGTTGGACTGGATGGCCCTTGTGGTCTCTTAATCCCAGAACATGGATTTCCCCCAGAGGGCTAAATTTCACTCCCTCTTGGTCTGTGACTCTGGGAGGGAGGGAGGCCTTGCATTCTCCAGTGTCTATTGTAGGCTGAATCAAGTTAAATATAACACATACAAATCACCACTCAAATGAGAAAAAACACAGAGAAAAAAAGCAAAGACAGAACCAAGGAAGAAAAAGAGTGAATTAAACCAGGCTCCCTCTGGCCTGCTATTAGAAGACACCACGTCCTTGGGAGAAAGATTACAGGATCAGTTCATTCTTCTTAAACAGTTTAACCCAAAACAACACATGCTCTCAGCAGAATGGAAACTTACTTGTCATCTAAAATGTTCCAGGTTTCACCAGCTAGAGAAAGCACCAACTTCTAGCTTTTGTCACCCAGAGAAAATACCAGAACCTTCTACTTGAATCAATGGGTAAGAAATGATCTCTACACTTAGATTAAGGCTTTCTGTACATCAAAAATGCATGCTATCATACTGTGATCTTTGAGTGATCTTTGAGTGAAGCGCGTTATAGAAATTGAAGAAGAAGAAGAAGAAGAAGAAGAAGAAGAAGAAGAAGAAGAAGAAATAAAATTACTACTAGGATCTAGGGGTCTATGGAGACCACAAGCTTAACATGAGTCAAGAGTGTGATATAGCAGGGGGACGGGGAACTTTTGCTCTTCTAGGCTGCATCAACAGAAGTCTAGTGTCCCATTAAAGGGAAGTAATAGTACCACTCTACTCTGCCTTGGTCAGACCACACTTGGAGTGCTGTGTCCAGTTTTGGGCACCACAATTTAAGAAGGCTGTTGAAAAGCTCGAAGGTGTGCACAGGAGGGCAACCAAGATGATCTATGGGCTGGAAACCATGCCTTATGAGGACTGGTTGAGGGAATTGGGGATATTTAGCATGGGAAATAGGAGATATGATAGCCATCTTCAAAAACCTCCAGGGTTGTCACATGGAAAATGAGACCACTTCCAGAGGGAAGGACACAAACCCATGGTTTCAAGTTACAAGAAAGGAGATTCCAACTAAACATCTTCCTGACACTAAGAGCAGTTCGACTGTGGAACTCCTTCAATGGAGCTTTTTAAGCAGAGGTTAGTTGGCAATCTGTCATGGAGGTTTCAGTTTGAGATTCCTGCAATGCAGAGAATTGGACTAGATGACCCTCTGAGTCCCTTCCAACTCTACAATCCTATGATTCCAACTCTCAAGCATGTGGTCAAGCCACATGACAGGATGGAATCCACCCAGAAGTTCTGAAAGCCAGCTTCAGATCTTCCCTCATGAAACACCTTCATGACCTCCTCTTTCAGAGTTAGGAACAAGGGTCCACTGCACAAGACACAAGTATCATATATACCACCAAGATGATATCATTTTGTCAATAAATAATTAAAATACCAGTTCGCCTTGGTTGGGTATGCAGGACAGATTGAAGCAACCACAACCACTTCCAGCCATCAATCATGCAAGACGTGGCAATACAGACCGAGCTATACACACCTTGTAAAGGTGTGATTCAGGAAAGCAGAGTCTAATTGGTAACTTAACTCAGTTGACGGCCACTGTGCATAGGAGCCAACTCCTAGAGGTAGAGGTCTCTTGGCCCCCTCCCAATATAATATTTGCGAGGGCTGTCAAATATTTGATGGGCATTGCCATTCAAATGATGTGTGTGCACTGTCTCTTGATCGATTATGCAGGGGGGAGCTTACCTGCTCCACTCCCAATATTTTATTCAAGTTGGCACCCCTGCCACCATGAATGCCATGAAAGCAGCATCACATGCTGCCAGTGCTGTTCCAGCACTGGTGTGGACCCCAGTATTGCCCCCTGCCAAGTTCTGAAGAAATTGAGAGAAGTTCAATGTGTTTGTTGCACAATGTTAGCTCTATATGAGAGCAAGGGTGCCAGAATTTCTCAGTGATGAAGCCAAAGTAGTATTTGTCTGCTAGAAGGGGACACCAGACGCTGGGTGGCCCCCATTTCCATTACCTGGCATGCATGGTTATCCTTATGTGCCTTGTAAGGTGGCAACCATGGAGATTAGAAGGGGCAATGGTGCATCAAACACATAGAGTAAGAAAACAAATATTGGTATGCATTGCAAATAAATACATTAAACAGAAAACAGGCTGTGACTGGACCCTTCCATTCTTTATTTTTGTTGCCATCTGTGTCTGAGTTTGCAGAATAAGGTCTTTCCAATGTGTTTTTGAGGGCTGATGCCAGAAAGTCCCATAATCTAGATGGCAGAGTGTTGCTTGTGCATTAAAATAGTGGGGTGGGGTGATCTCTTTGTTTTGTTTTTGTGTAGTGATCATGAGATCCAGTTTCGTTCATCTTAAAGTGTCTTCTTAGAGCCAAACATCATTCGGCACCTTCTTGCAAATATACTTATTCACTTCCTCACACTTTAATGATGACCAGCAATTACTTCGAAAGCAATTATGGACCATGACACCACAGTCGCGATTCGGGGCGTTCACTTGGAAACTGTCTTTCCAGTAGCTGAAAAAAAAGTAACAGCAGCAGTGGTTCTTGGATGTCTACTTCTTCACCCGCTCCCCGTGCCTTCTACCATTAAAAAAATGTTCAGCTCTTTCTCTCTTAACATCCACTCACAATTGTGATGGATTTTTGTCCCCAGATTATAGAATTCTAACCATGTAAGGAAAACAACAACCAACGTGGATCAAGACTGTCTGTTTTCTTTTCACATGAATTGATTTCTCACAGGAAACTACAAAAAAGTGAGGGTGTCACTTTGGAAGGCTCAGTGGTACACACAATAACTTTCAGTTAATTTAGCTTGGGCAGTATCCAATGCAGTTTTTCTGCTATTGCCAGGATTTCCATTTCTGCAACAGAACTGGCACTTTCTCCTCTCCATATGCACCCACATCCTCATCAGATCTGCCTTGGACCATTGTGGGTGTTGGAGAGAGAGTTTTGGAAGAGAGATCCTTACTCTCTCGTAGCAAAGTTAGCACAGTAGTGATTGTTCTGAGCAAATTAAAACCTTAATAGATTTGCATCCACCTTCATCCACCTAATCTCACATCCATCACCCACCCCATGCATGAGGATAGCAATGACACTATACAGAAACAAAAATAGCTAAGGGGGCCTAGGACAGAGTGAGCTCCTGTTGCTTGGTCCCTGCTCCTGCCAACCTAGCAGTTCGAAAGCACGTCTAAGTGCTAGTAGATAAATAGGTACTGCTCCGGCGGGAAGGTAAACGGTGTTTGGCCACATGACCTGGAAGCTGTACGCCGGCTCCCTTGGCCAATAAAGTGAGATGAGCACCGCAACCCCAGAGTCATCCGCGACTGGACCTAATGAGTCAGGAGTCCCTTTACGTTTACCTTTTACAACTGAAATACAAAATATAATCTATAACCACAAAGCCATTATAGACTTGATTGAAATGATATGATCTCTCTCACATATCTGGCCCTCGCTTATTGTTACTTTTGATGAGGTCTTGCATTATCCAGTGTCCATTGTTTATTGAATCAAGTCCCACTACACAGCACTAAAATTATATGATAAATGTATTCTATAACTCCCGCATTTTAACTCCATGAATCTTTTAAATTGATATTAGTTATAATGGCGTAGCAGGTGTTTTATACTTCCATGAGATGTTTGGGTTGGATCCACCGTTTGATCAAGTCTAAGTTCACATACAGTAGTGGTTCCTAACTGGTGGTCCATGAATCCATGAACCATCCACCCAGGAGCTCCATGGTGCCATTCACAAAACAAAAACTGCCACAGAGATACAGTGATACCTCAGGTTAAGAACTTAATTCGTTCTGGAGGTCCGTTCTTAACCTGAAAGTGTTCTTAACCTGAGGAACCACTTTAGCTAATGGGGCCTCCTGCTGCTACTGCGTCGCAGCCACACAATTTCTGTTCTCATCCTGGGGCAAAGTCCTTAACCTGAGGTACTACTTCCGGGTTAGCGGAGTCTGTAACCCGAAGTGCTTGTAACCCAAGGTGTTTGTACCCAAGGTACCACTGTATGGATAATTGATTAGAATAAAGTTAGAACCATCATGTTAGATTTTGATAAGATATATATGTGAGAGATATCAAATCATTTCAATCAACTCTATACAGTGCTACCTTGGGTTAAGTACTTAATTCGTTCTGGAGGTCCGTTCTTAACCTGAAAGTGTTCTTAACCTGAGGAACCACTTTAGCTAATGGGGCCTCCTGCTGCTACTGCGTCGCAGCCACACAATTTCTGTTCTCATCCTGGGGCAAAGTCCTTAACCTGAGGTACTACTTCCGGGTTACCAGATCCTGTAACCTGAAGCGTCTGTAACCTGAGGTGTCTGTAACCCGAGGTACCACTGTATTCAAATGTTCAAAGGTAGCGGGGGCTTGGCTTGGCTTTTGAAAAACAAGGGGACTGCAGTACTTAGCTAACTAGGAACTCCTGGCATATAGGGTTTAGGTTCCCAACTACAGTGGTACCTCTGGTTACGTACTTAATTCAGTCTGGAGGTCCGTTCTTAACCTGAAACTGTTCTTAACCTGAAGAACCACTTTAGCTAATGGGACCTCCCACTGCCACTGTGCCGCCAGAGAACAATTTCTGTTCTCATCCTGAAGCAAAGTTCTTAACCTGAATCGTTATATGTGGGTTAGCGGAGTATGTAACCTGAAGCATATGTAACCTGAAGGGTATGTAACCCGAGGTACCACTGTAGTATTATTCAACCCCACTGCCAGTTTGTAAAGTTTACTCAATACCAATGCGAAAAAGGATTAGTGGTTGGTGTTGGGTGCATCAATGCAGACGAATGCCATTGGATTTTGTTCCAGGAGACCTGGCACAAATAGAAAGTGACCCTCTGTTAATCCAGTCTTGATAATAAATGCCAGACCAGCTCACTGTTCTGCTACCAAGCTGTGGATGAGTGAAATCTTCTCTGACTTTATCAGTGTATGAACACAGGTTGAAAAATGTTGTTAGATACTTAAAGGGAACCATGAACTGTCTTAAATTGCCAGATGACAGCATCCCAAACTATTAGGGATATGTCATGGATTCTTCAGTTGTGATTACTGATTTGTAGAAGGTTGGATTAGATGACTCTTGGTGGTCTCATCCAACTCTAAATTTCTATGTGTCTATGTATTCAAATTTCTATCCAAGAGAGTGAAGATTCATCTACCCTTTCTCAGACACTTACTTCATCTGCTCCTCTTATTTTAGGTTTGAGATTATTGGTTATTCAGATTGTTTAACTGTAGAAATATTTTCCTAAAGAGAGCGTTGCTCAGCTTTACGTTCCTGCAACTCCTTTGGAAGCTGGGCTAAGCAGCACAAGCCATTTAAAAGCATTCCTTCAGCTACTTCCTAATCACCACATTCACTAGTGAGAAGCAGCAGTCACTCACCTGGACAATGATATGGTAGAGAAAATGCATGGCAAAATATATTTGGAGAGGGAAAGGATCGATTATGTAAACAGAATCTACAACTTTTTGGAATGCATGCCATTAGCAAATGTTTCTTCAAAAACTTACTGGTCTTCAGGTATCTTGCCTGACAGCCATTTCCATGTCCCTTTCTTGTCTTTATAGAGTCCAAGCCAAAAAAACTTTCTTGCGTTTCTTACACGCCTCATCACAAATTGCTAGGGTAGGTGTGGGGAGAAAGAAAAAACAGAAAATCTTCTGTAGGAATGAGGAGCAAAGCACTTCTCTCAAAGCCTTTCTAGACAATGTCCCTTTACAATAGCCCTTTACAAACATTCAACAGGCATAAAACAAACACATTTCAAAAGCTGCCGGTGTCACCTTTGAAGGCCAAATCCATATTTTTGGGGAAAGCAGTGATCAAAACTATACATAGTATTCCAAGTATGGTTGCATCAAGCACCAAGAATAATATTGTAATGATGATGCCAACTTATGATGATGCTGATGATGGAATCAAAGAGGAAATGTTGTAGTGAAGGGTAACTTCACCTGCACTCACTGAGACTGGCTACATATGTGTTCCAGTCATGACACGAAGTTAAAATTTCCAGATACTATAAATGACTGTGCCATAAAACAGTTCATCTTGGAACCATCTAGCGGGACAGTGACCCTGTGTGGCAAATACTCCACTTTCAGCATCTATGCTTGTTTGTTGGTTCCAGAGTTACTGGAATCAGTCTGGCTGTGGCATGTCTGATGGGTTGAAGAGGGGGTCTCACCCATGTCTGTGCCCTGCAGCACCCCACTAGCCCCTCTACCTGGGCTAACGGGCTGGGAGAGGGATATACCTTGCAAGCTTCTCTAGAGTCATCTCCATGATACCCTCATGTTAGGGTGGCGAGGGAAGCCTTTGTTCTAAGCACTCAGTACATCTCAAAGAGCAGAGGAAGAATTTACGGACAATCCAAGGGATAGATGACTCTCAAGTATCTACTCCTCATCTTCCTTCAAGACCTCCTTCCTGACTTCCAACTTCATTCTATTAGAGCTCAGCAGCTCCAAAAAACCTTAGTTAGTCCCAGGTGGTAGCAGCTGCTCCCTGCCCCACCCACCCCTTGGCTTGACTGATGGAGTTGCTGTATTGCCTGCATACAGGTGGATAGGACCTTCTTAAATGGATGGTGATAATAGGAGCCCTTTGGCTCAAGAAGATCCCCTACCTTTTCATTACTCGGCTTTGATGCTCACCTGTTCTGCCTCTGTTTCCAAAGAAATTAGCTCGGCGCCTTCCTTCTCACAACTTTTTTTGGAATTCATCCATGATTGTTGGTCATCAGAAAACCAATAAAACGCCTTTGAAGATAAAATCCAACCATCCTTCACGTTTTTAGAAATGATGTCTTTGAGTCAGCCAGATATGGAGGAAGAAGTGAACAAGAAAACAAGATAGGGGAACCACCTTGTATGTCTGTGCAGATTTCAATTATTTTTGTTATGTTCATTTCTCTGGGCACATGATAACATATATTCATCTAGGAAGCTCAGAAATCTTAAAAAAATAACAACATTAACTCTTCAACCCATGCTGATGCTGCAGTTAATAGCTGGGTGGGCATAGCTGGAACAGGGAGAGCAGTCAAGAACCTCACCTACTTGTTTCCACCTGGATACTCAGGGCAGCATCAGGGCAGACTTGAAGGATGGAGAGGGGGAGTAGCTGTGGTTTATCAAAATTCTCTTTCTCTCTCCAGGCTCTCTGTCCAGTTGCGGAGGGGGAGGGAGCAGTGCTGTCAAGTATCCCGTTTTCCCCGGGAATCTCCCTTATTTCAAGCAGTTTCCCGCTGCTATCCCTTATTTTTTATATCCCTTTAATTTCCCATTTTTTCAAAGGAAGCAGCTCCTCTCCCTCCCCCTGCTGGCCAGGGACTGGGAAGACCTCGCCTCCTTGCAGCCTCAAAGCAAGTGGGAGCCATTTCCCATGCATACAGGCATCGTAACCCACGGGCAGTGTTTCCAAAATACAGTAAGCCTACTACGCGCGTTCACACCAGTGTCGCCCACTTTTGCTTCTGGCTCCGCCCACCACTGCCATGTGACTGTCCCCGGGATAGGTGAGGCTGCTGATCCCTTATTTTCAAATCTGAAACTTGACAGCTATGGGAGGGAGGGGAATCTAGAGTGTATGCAGGGCCGTCTTAGAGGGATTGGCCACCGTGGTACAGCGATCCCTCGGTGCCCCCAGCCTGCTGCCTCTCAGCCCGCATCCCTCCTGCGCTGGCCGCCCCTCGGAAGGAGGGGTGGGCGAGCGGGGGATGAGGGGCGTGGCATTGGAGCGGGCGCTCGTGCGCCGGTGGGCAAGGGATGAGGGACGGGCGGGCACTCACGCACCGGTGGGTGGGCGGGCTGCAAGCCGGCCGCCCTTGCCTCCCGGAGCCCCAGCTGGAGTGCTGGAAGGGCGCGCAAAGCTGGGGCTCCGGGAGGTGAGGGCGGCCGGCTTGCAGCTCGCCCGCCGGCGCGTGAGTGCCCGCCCGCCCATGGGGGTGGGTTGGGGAGGGGGAGCCCGGTATGCCGGCGGGCTTGCGGGGGCGCCCCTGGGGGCCCGGCGCCCTGGTGCGCCGCGCCACCAGCCCCTATGGATGAGACAGCCCTGAGTGTATGTTGCTGGCATTGGACAATTGGGACAGATGAGGGATTCTGCTAGTTTACCACCCACGTTGCTGCCCAGCAGTCTCCCTGCCTGAGCTAACAGGATGGATCCAGTGGGCCTCCATATGCCTCTGGGGGATTTTCCAGCTGATCTGAAAGTGGGTGGTGCTCCTGCCAAGCTTTGGCCAAGCTGTGGAACAACTGAATGATGATGATGATGACAACAATACAGTGGTGCCCCGCTAGACGAATGCCTCGCTAGACGAAAAACTCACTAGACGAAAGGCATTCGCTAGCAGAAGGCTGTCTCGCAAGACAAATTTGTCAATGGGCTTGCCTCGCAAGACGAAAAAATTGCCGATTTCCTCTCCCACTTCATAGAGCCTGTTTGGCCCCTTGGTAAACTGCAGAGGTTAGAGTGAAAAAAGAAGCTGGGAGATGGCATGAACGCGATTAGAGGAAAAATCCGGTTGAATGCATTCAACCGCTGGTGAGGGCTCATCCTCAAGCCTACCAAGTGGCAGTGAAGGATACAAAGAAGGCTTGCTTTGCATTCTTCATTGTGCCGTCCAGCAGAACATTCCTGGGTAGAACAGGGCCTGCTACAGTCTGGCCTGAAGGAGATGGTAGAATGGAAAGCAGCTTTCGGTGATTTTTTTGCAAAACATTTTGTGGATAAAATTGCTTGCATCTTGACCCTGCTATTACAGCTGATAAACCTTGAAGGGTGTCCAGAGCAGAGTCTGTTTCTTTGGTTGAGTATGTTTCAGTCAGTAAGGTTCAAGAATGCAGACAAGGTGCTTGGATCGGTCAGGACAACCAGTTGCACTCTGGCCCCTGCTCCATGTGGCTGATGGATAGTAGCAGGGAAGGAACAGTTGGCTGGACTAAAAAGATGATTAATGCCTCTTTAACAGAGGGGTTGGTACCTGATTGCTTGAAGGAGGCAGAGCTAAAATCACTACATAAGAAACCCACCCAGATGGGCAGAGCATAAATAAATTTATTGTTGTTGTTGTTATTCCCTGGGCTCAGAAAAATCTAAGTAACTGTCCATCAGTTGCTAATCTCACCTTCCTGGGCAAGGTTCTGGATTGGGTGGTCGTGGACCAGATCCAGGTGCTCTTGGAGGAAACTGATTTTCTACATCCATTTCAGAGTTTAAGCCTGGTTTTCGCATAATGTCTTTAAAGGCAATCATATTTCCCAGGGTCAAAGAGAAAGAGGGGAAATGGCATTATACAACTTCCACAAAATGTGTGTTTTGGTGCTGACCATCCTTTGCTTTGTCCATGGAGTTTTCTTGGCAGGGATACTGGAGTGGGTTGCCAGTTCCTCTTCCAGGTGGATCACGTTTGGTCCAAACTCTCCACTATGACCTGTCCATCTTGACCTGTCCATAGCTTCCCTGAATAATTCAAGCCCCTTCACCATGACAAGGCAGTGATCCATGAAGGGGTATAAAAGTTATGACGCTGGAAGATGAGCCCCTCAGGTCGGAAGGCGTCCAACATGCTACTGGGGAAGAGCGGAGGACAAGTACAAGTAGATTCAGAGCTGATGAAGCGGCTGGGCCAAAGCCGAAAGGACGCTCAGTTGCGGATATGCCTGGAAGCGAAAGGAAAGTCCAATGCTGTAAAGAAAAGTATTGCATAGGAACCTGGAATGTAAGAACCATGAACCTTGGTAAGCTGGATGTGGTCAAAAATGAGATGGCAAGAATAAACATTGACATCCTAGGCATCAGTGAACTAAAATGGACGGGAATGGGCGAATTCAGTTCGGATGACTATCATATCTACTACTGTGGGCAGGAATCCCGTAAAAGAAATGGAGTGGCCCTCATAGTCAACAAAAGAGTGGCGAAAGCTGTACTGGGATGCAATTTCAAAAATGATAGAATGATCTCGATACGAATCCAAGGCAGACCTTTTAACATCACAGTAATCCAAGTTTATGCACCAACTACCAGTGCTGAAGAAACTGAAATTGACCAATTCTATGAAGACTTACAACACCTTATAGAAATGACACCAAAGAAGGATGTTCTTCTCATTATAGGGGATTGGAATGCTAAAGTAGGGAGTCAAGAGATAAAAGGAACAACTGGCAAGTTTGGCCTTGGAGATCAAAATGAAGCAGGGCAAAGGCTAATAGAGTTCTGTCAAGAGAACAAGCTGGTCATCACAAACACTCTTTTCCAACAACACAAGAGACGACTCTACACATGGACATCACCAGATGGGCAACATCGAAATCAGATTGATTATATTCTCTGCAGCCAAAGATGGAGAAGCTCTATACACTCAGCAAAAACAAGACCTGGAGCTGACTGTGGCTCAGATCATCAGCTTCTTATAGCAAAATTCCAGCTTAAACTGAAGAAAGTAGGAAAAACCACTGGGCCAGTAAGATACAATCTAAATCAAATTCCTTATGAATACACAGTTGAAGTGAAGAACAGGTTTAAGGATTTAGATTTGGTGGATAGAGTGCCTGAAGAACTGTGGATGGAGGCTCGTAACATTATACAGGAGGCAGCAACGAAAACCATCCCAATGAAAAAGAAATGCAAGAAAGCAAAGTGGCTGTCCAATGAGGCCTTACAAATAGCGGGGGAGAGAAGACAAGCAAAATGCGAAGGAGATCGTGAAAGATACAGGAAATTGAATGCAGATTTCCAAAGAATAGCAAGGAGAGACAAGAGGGCCTTTCTAAACGAGCAATGCAAAGAAATAGAGGAAAATAACAGAATGGGAAAAACCAGAGATTTGTTCAAGAAAATTGGAGATATGAAAGGAACATTTCGTACAAAGATTACCACAATTAAGGACAAAAGTGGAAAGGACCTAACAGAAGCAGAAGACATCAAGAAGAGGTGGCAAGAATACACAGAGGAATTATACCAGAAAGATATGGAGGTCTCATACACCCCAGGTAATGTGGTTGCTGACCTTGAGCTAGAAATCCTGGAGAGTGAAGTCAAATGGGTTCCGTGATCACTGCAGATGGTGACAGCAGTCACGAAATTAGAAGACGCCTGCTTCTTGGGAGAAAAGCAATGACAAACCTAGACAGCATCTTAAAAAGCAAAGACATCACCTTGCCGACAAAGGTCCGTATAGTTAAAGCTATGGTTTTCCCAGTAGTAATGTACGGAAGTGAGAGCTGGACCATCAAGAAGGCTGATCGCCGAAGAATTGATGCTTTTGAATTATGGTGCTGGAGGAGACTCTTGAGAGTCCCATGGACTGCAAGAAGATCAAACCTATCCATTCTCAAAGAAATCGGCCCTGAGTGCTCACTAGAAGGACAGATCCTGAAGTTGAGGCTCCAGTACTTTGGCCACCTCATGAGAAGAGAAGACTCCCTGGAAAAGACCCTGATGTTGGGAAAGATGGAGGGCACAAGGAGAAGGGGACGACAGAGGATGAGATGGTTGGACAGTGTTCTCGAAGCTACTAACATGAGTTTGGCCAAACTGCGGAGGCAGTGAAGGATAGGCGTGCCTGGCGTGCTCTGGTCCATGGGGTCACGAAGAGTCGGACACGACTGAACGACTGAACAACAACAACAACAAATCCTTTGCTTGTTTTTATGTACAAGTGACGCAATCTACATTCGTTCCCCTGCTCTGCTTTAGCATCTAGTTTTATAATTTTAATCACTTTACCTATTATGCATTCAGTGCTCTGTGCTTGCCTAAATTTGAAAATGGACTAAAGATTCTGAGCCTCTGTGTTCTGATTCAATACATGATATCCAATCACGCCACTCCTTTCTTCCACACAAGGCTGCAATTGTGGAGGCCCTGCACTGGCTTTTGGACAAGAAATCTCCTTGGATCTGGGGCCATGCTCAGAGTGCTGCTTTCAATGTTGTCAAACACCTGCACTCCTCTGACAGCGTCCTTACCCATTTTGATGAGACCAAGCTCGTTATGCTTGCCTGTCGTACCTCCCCATATGGAATTGGCGCAACCTTGAGCCACCAGCTGCCATATGGCTGAGAGGCCCCCAATGCATTCTACTCCAGAACTTTGTCCTCTACGGAATGCAGTTATGCCCAGATTGAGAAGGAGGCCCTTGCTATTGTGGCAGAAGTGAAGAAGTTCCATGACTACATCTATGGCCACCACTTCTTGATCATGAGTGGCCAGATGCCTCTGGTGGGCCTTCTGCTGCTGATCGGAAGATGCTCCAGATCCTGTCCTCAAGGATGCTAAGGTGGTCCATCTTTCTCAATGCATATGACTACGTGCTGCACAACGTTCCTGGCAAGAGCCTGGGCCACGCAGATACCCTAAGGTACCTGCCATTACCAGACATAGACGTTGACCCTTTGCCAGCCCACAGGGTGATGCTGCTAGAGACTCTGCTCCAGCTGCCGCTCCATGCCACGGATGTCACCACACACTTGGTGAAGGATTGCACCATCACCCGTGTCCTCAACTGGGTGTGGAGGGGGTGGCCAGTGGGTTGCCTTGATGCAGTAATTCTCCTCATTTGTCTCCTAGCAACATGAGCTGTCGGTTCACAAGGGATGCCTGCTGTGGGGAAACTGAGTCATGATCCCTGCTAAGCTGTGGACCAGAGTGCTGGAGGCTCTCCATGTGAGTCACTCAGGCATTGTCCATATGAAAGTTCTGGTCAGTAGCCACATCTTGTGGCCAGGGAGTAATGCAGAAGAGTGGGTCCAGCACTGCCAGACCTGACAAGAGTCCTGACCAGCCATGCCTCAGGCCCCAATCCAAAGGTAGGAGATGACAAGCACACCATGGTCAAGACTTCACATCAATTTTGCTGGTCCATGCCAAGGTCAGACATTCTTGATCATTGTGGACTCCTTGTCAACGTGGCTTGAGGTGGTGCCAGTCTCAGCAGAGACCTCCAGGAACATCATCTGGGCCCTGCTGCGGGTCTTTCTTCACCATACATGGCCTGCCAGACACCATCCTGTCTGATCATGGAGTACAGTTCATGTCAGCTGAGTTCCAGAAGTTCATGGTTTACAACCTAATCCGGCATGTCACAGCAGCACCATTCCACCCATCAATGAATGGACGGGCTTAGAGAATGATGAGGACCACCACGGAAGCCATCACCCGGATTGCCCAGGGGACTGGAACAAGTGCCTAGTGGATTTACTGCTGCAGCAGCACATCAAACCCTGCATTGCCACAGGTTCAAGCCCAGCAGAACTCCTCATGAACCGGAAGCTGGCATCACTCCTGGATTAGCTGCACTCCAATCTTGCATCTGATCAGCCTCCTGGCCAGGGGGGCTCCAGTCGCCAACAGGTCCTTCACACCTGATGACCCTGTCTATATCCAGAACTATGGGGATCACCAGGGCGACAAGTTTGCCACACTGGATGTTCAGCTCTACTGCCAGCATGTGGACCAAATATGTTGACACCTGTCCAATGCCCCAGTGCCATTCACTGCTACCATGCCAGATCACAAGGACAAGGTGAACAATCAGCCTGGCTCACAAACTGATGCACCTGACGAGAACACTGCAGCCCAAGGTAGCTCTGAGAAACAGGGCCCCAACACTGCAACACCAAACAGTGTGGAGGCAATGACACCAGTATCACCCATGACACCAGCTACAGCTCCATCGGAATCCCCAACAACACAAGGGGATGAGCTCCACCAATAGGAATTGGAATAGGAATAAGAATAATTCATTGGCCAAGTACCAACATACTTGGAATTTTGCTTTGGCTACATTGCAATGAAAACGTACCTTATACAAACACTGTTCCACTCACAATACAATAACACAGCAAAGGAACCCCACCCATAACTGGCCTCCCCTTCCACTACACAACTACGAATTTAACAATTTAATGGCACAAGGGAAAAAACTGTTCCTGTGCCTAGCCGTTTTTGTGTATAAAGTCCTGTAGCGACGTCCAGATGGAAGTAAATCAAACAGATGATGACCGGGATGCAAAGGATCTGCGACAATTCCCTCTGCTCTCTTCCTAACTCGGGTAGCATAGAGTGTCTCTATTGAAGGCAAGCTAGCACCAATTACCCTTTCTGCAATTCTTACTGCTCGTTGGAGCCTTTTCTTGTCCATCTTGGAGGCTGTGCCGTACCAAGCAGTAATAGAATTATACCTCTGTAAAATGATACCTCTGTAAAATTGGATCAACACTTCCTGGGGCAATTAAAATTTTCTTAGTTGACGCAAAAAATACAACCTCTGGTGGGCCTTTTAAATAATACTATTGATGTTGCCTGACCAATTTAAGTTTTGAGAAATTATAGAGCCCAGGAACTTAAAGGACTCTACTACAATCTCAGCGGGTGGGGCACTGCCTACACCACTTTGATGAATATTTGTGTTGACAGGGAGGAGTGTTCATGCCTAGGGGGGAAGAATGTGGTGTATTCAGTGGTCTGTGTTTGCCTGAGCTTGAGTCTGGACTAAGGATTCTGAGCAGCTATGTTCTGATTTGATACATGATATCCAATCATAGAATATTTCAGAACTCATTCCCCTTCTCTGCTTTCACATAAAAAGCTTTATAAACATCTTTATAATCTCTTTATCTATAAAGGAAGTGTTCCCAGTGAAGGAGAGCCCACCTTAGAGACCTGTGCAGATAAATGGAGGACCCTATCCTGACCTAGCTTTGGCGGTCTGAGTACTTGCCGTGGCACCAAAACAGGCCTGTGGGTAGAGTGAGAGTTGCTATGGTCTGCAGGTATTTTATCCCACATGCCAATGAGCCAATTCACTATGTGAGTGGGCTTGAGGGCTTCTTTCTGATGATGGGCTTATGAAACAGAGGAGAGATTTTGCTGTTGCACCAATCACCCCACTGCCCAGCTCTCTCTCTCTGACCAAGTTGGCAGAAGTTGCCTCAGGAGTGCTATTCAAGAATCTCTCTCCCATGGATGACCTGTTTTGATTGTCTCTGTTATAGCAAAGAATGGCTTAGTCTTTTCTTTCCTACCCATAGAAACTAAATCATTTCAAAATTTCAGGAAAGCTGAACCGAATATCTCTGATTTTTCCCTAGGGTGGCTGGATGCAAAGGAGGGCAGCACTCTGCTCTGGCTCTAAGAGTTTTCAGCTAGAGGAGGGGCTTTCAGCTGGTGCAGACCAAGGGCAGGTTCCCACTGACTGCAGTATAATTCTTCAGCATCATAGGGTACCTTACCAATTTCCTTTTGCAGTTGATCATTTTTGTTGGCAAAATCCCGAAATTCGTTTGATTTGTTTTCAGCTACAGCAAGTATTTGGAAGTCTAAAAGATTTAAAACAGTTTAAGGCAGGAATATCTGAAATAACAATCTGCAAATATTAAGAAACAATTTTCAAACATTTTGGAACACTCAAGCCTAAAACAGGAAGCAGAGCTCCAGGGTGGGGTTCTGATGAATATGAGGGCAGACTTGATTCTCTGTGGCTGAGATCACCAATGGAAAGCCTCAGAAGAATCCTGCAGCTGGATCAGACCAAAGACCCATGCAATCCACTATCCTAATCTCATATTAAAAGTGGCTCTTGAAGTATATTTTATGTTCCCCTCCTATGTCCTCCTTTTCTGCTGGGAATCACAGGGTCACAAACCAATTCCCCCCTCGAGTCCCACAGTAAAGCCAAATATACAAAGAATACTTCACAGTTTTCAATTATGCTTTGTGAGATCTAAGAAAATACAGGCACCCAATCTCTTTTTCTGATGAATATTGGGTTGCATTCCACATACCGGTAATTCTAAGGACATTATGTCAATGCAGGAATTTCTCCTTGTGCAATGCAATCTTCAGCCCCTTTCCCTCCAATCTGTTCTGAAGTTCCCCCCCCCCCAACCTGGAGAGCAGGTTGGGTGATGGCATGCAGGGAGAAGTGGGGGCAAAGTTCATTTGTGCTAGTGCTAAAATCTAGCACTAGCACAAACATTGTGAATTACAGTGTGATGGGGAAGGACAGCATTTTTAGTGAGGAGATGTGAAAATCACAACAATCTGCCTTTCTTCCTGCTGAGCAATGAAAAAGTGAAAACTCTATTGAGTGATAACTTCCATTGAATGTATGTATTGCTCACACAATATGAATCCCAAATTGAACTACAGGAATTGGAGTCTGATTAAATTAAACATGTTCTGGCAAAAGTGAGGATTTGTATATAAAATGCTTACCATCCAAGTCTTTATATTTTGGATCAATCCCAACAACAACGCTTCGAATCATATCCATTGCCCTTAGAAGATCAGCTCTTCTTTTCAGTTCCTTCTGATCTAAGAAGGAGGTAGGGAGAAAAGAAATGAATAAATTGTGTTCTAGCACACTAGTGTGGTGAGCTGAGGGAGGGGATACTTGGTTTCAAACAGATTTTAATATTTAATTTATATTCCTGACTTGTAAGGTGCCCTGAGAGTTTAGGGAGAAGGGCAAATAAAAAATCAAATCAACAAAAACATTAATATGACTTCTATTAATATTTTCTGCTCTCAGGCCTTATATTGAGGTTCCCTATGCCTTGATTGTGGCTGCCCTGGTGGTCTGAAGTCCTGTTTCCATTTGGCCTGTTGCTTCTGCCATCAGGGTGTTGGCCTTCCTTAGAGAGCTTTAGAGTTTTGTTTGTCTAGATACACCTCTCCTCTTTGTCCTACACACTTGCATTTGCCAAGCTGACTCATGCCCTACCGTATGCTTAAAATATGCAAATTATTGGATCATTTGGTTCCCTCCCCCTGAGCTTTGCTTACTTTGGAGTGCCCTTTAAAAACGAATTAGCTAGGCAAAAAGGTCATGAGTTCATCTATCCTGTGCTATTTTTCTAGAAAAAGAGGCAATGGAACTCACCATGAATGCCCCTTTGTTCTCTTAGAATGGCAATGGCACCCACCTGAGAAGGGCTGGAATAGAGTCCTGATGAATTTCGGCTGAAAAAAGCCCTGCATATATCTCAATATTTAGGTAGGCTGTGGACCCACCCACTTTGGCCATGGCCTTATCCGCTGCAGTCTGTTTTTTCCAAGAACTTGCCTTCAGGGGACTGGAGCCCTAACAGAGGGCAGGGTGGCAAGGATCAGGAATGGGGGCTGTGGCAACGCAATGGCACACTCTCTCTCCCTGGCACCACTGCGCCAGCCCTCAGTTTCCCTTCCCTCAGGTGAATTACCCCAATGGAGAATGAATCACGAGTAACAGTGGGTTTTTCTTTTGGGGAAACAGGTTGCAAACAAAATTTATTATAACAGATGTAAACAAGGAGTTTTGGTTCTTCCACAGAAATGTTACAACAGTGAAGTTATTCAATGCATGATGATGTTGCTTTTTATTAAAACATATACTGTTTCAAGCTATAGGCTGTATGCTGTGCAGGCTTAAGGTTACTTCCTTTTACTCATCTTTCATAGATCAGACTTCTCCACACACATTTCAGGAACTAAGGATTTTAACTAGACTGTTTCCTTAAAGATAAAAGGTAAAGGGACCCCTGACCATTAGGTCCAGTCGTGGATGACTCTGGGGTTTGCAGCGCTCATCTCGCTTTATTGGCAGAGGGAGCCGGCATACAACTTCCAGGTCATGTGGCCAGCAAGACTAAGCCGCTTCTGGCGAACCAGAGCAGCACACGGAAATGCTGTTTACCTTCCTGCCAGAGTGGTACCTATTTATCTACTTGCACTGTGTTCTTTCGAACTGCTAGGTTGCCAGGACCAGGGACTGAGCAACGGGAGCTCACCCCTTCACAGGGATTCGAACCGCCGACCTTCTGATTGGCAAGCCCTAGACTCTGTTGTTTTACACCACAGTGCCACCCAGTTTCCTTACAGACCCTCACATCCTCCTTGGCCTTGGAATCAATACTGCCCTTTCCTGTCAGAGTATCCCCTCCGAGGACCCCTTTTTCCTGTAAACAGCTTGTGGAACTGTGTCTTGTCTATTTTAACAGAGTTCTGCGTTTCAGAACCTTAGAGCATATCCTGAGAGTTCTCGGCTCTCCTCAGCTCTACCACCTGTCAGAACAAACTCTCCTGACAGAATCCAACTCACAGACCGAATTCCTCTCCCACTCCCTCACTCCACTTGGAATGCTGGCCAATCAGGAGCTGTTGTTAGTTACCGGTAAGTGTTTGCTGGCGAGGGGGGGGGGCACTCCATGACTCAACCTGCTCAGAAAAGAAACTTTTAAATCACAGGGCGCTCCCACAAGAAAATGAGGATTCGTTTGGAAAGGAGCAGAGAATTGCAACTGGGAAAAGGAATTGTCCAGGGTGTCCCAGGGACTCATGTTAGCCTATGCTTCTGTTCCAAGTGCTGGAACTCACTTATACAGGGAGAACAAAACAGTGCCATTGCTCTCAATGGGTGACAGCTGCAACTCTTCCCTGGAAACCAAAGAGAGATGAAAGGGGTAAATGGAAGGTGGATCCTGCCATCTCTTTTTGGAAATGCTATTGGCACTGAAGCAAAGCCCGTGACATTAGTTGCAAAGTATGCTAATTATGTACTTACATAGAAGGTAAAGCAGCAGTGTCAAGGCAGTAAGGATGAAAATCTCAAGTACGATAAATCTTTCACCCGTTGGAGATTTTAAGAAGGTAACTGTGTCCTGAAAAGCAGATGCTTGAAGAAAGAAAATTCTGATTTAGCCATCAGTAGCCAACAGTGTTTTCGAAGCTACCAACATGAGCTTGACCAAACTGCGGGAGGCAGTTGAAGACAGGAGTGCCTGGTGTCCTCTGGTCCATGGGGTCATGAAGAGTCAGACACGACTAAACAGCAACTAGCCAACATACCATTGCCACTCCAGGAAAAAGGGTTTCCATATGCTGTGGCAGCCATCAGCCAGAGACGGGTGGGGGGGGGGTAATCTGGGTGGGTAAGCAGGTGGAGGAAGCTTTTCGGACCAATGTCTGGATCAGAAGCCTTTGATACTAAAGGAGCTTCTGCCCACTAGGCAAATGACAAGATGCTCCCTCCGTACACATAAATCCACATACAGAAGCTGAACTGGGCTGGCCATTGGCTCTGTTTTTCAATGCTGCTGACGGGGCAGCAGACTAACTGAGAAGGTTCAGTGCAGCTTGTGTGGTCTACACATCTCTTCCCACCCCAGCACCTGCTACCTGAGGCAACTGTCTCGTTCTGCCTAATGGTGGAGGCACTCCTGGCTGCACACAGTAAGAGTTTGGATTTGGATTTGGATTTGATATCCCGCTTTTTCACTACCCGAAGGAGTCTCAAAGCGGCTAACATTCTCCTTTCCCTTCCTCCCCCACAACAAACACTCTGTGAGGTGAGTGGGGCTGAGAGACTTCAGAGAAGTGTGACTAGCCCAAGGTCACCCAGCAGCTGCATGTGGAGGAGTGCAGACACGAACCCGGTTCCCCAGATTACGAGTCTGCCGCTCCTAACCACTACACCAAACTGGCCAGCAGCAAAGAGTGGGCTGGATCCTGTGGTCCCTATGAGGCTTTGTGGATCTCTGGCACCCAAAGAGCTGTTTGGGCTTTTCTCCACACTCCTCCCTGGCACAACATGACTGGTTCCACTCCCTGCCTGTCTCTCCATCCCCTTTCCCATGCATTCCTCTACTTTATGAGAAACCTCATCCCATATGACTGTGCTGTATACAGACCTTTAGTTTGTTGTACTGTTTGTTTGTTTTCCGCTGCTCCATCATTTCTGGACGCTCCCTTGCTCTCAGTTGCACCTGTGAAACAACAAGCTATTATAACGACTATGAACGCATTGGTTGGATGGTGTGTGTTTTCCCTTCCAAGCTCCAAGTATTAGTCTCTTGTCAAGCATGAAAGCTCACAAAATTGGCTTTTGTTGTCCTGCACTTAATCTCCCTATTACAGGAACATAATTTTTAAAATAGATGCACATCTACAAATGTCAAGGAATTCATCAGTACAAAGTTGAAATGGACAACACCTTCTGGCCAAAAATATGTCTCAATGAGGCGTTTCCAACATTAAACTTTGGCGTCTATCAGTAATAGACAAGCATTTCCCGTAAAGACATTGTTGAGTCCAATACATTACCAGATGTACACCATTTAATAGATTCGAAGGAGGGAAAATGCTTGTCTATTACTGTCTATTACTATTACTTTAACTTGATTGAGGTATGGAGATTTAAACACCCACTGGATAGAGAAATTACATTTTTTCAGAACCAAAGCAATCTGCTGGACAAACCAACTTGATATGGATATCTAATGAAATATCATTGAGAACAAAAAAAAGATACAACCAAGGATATGTTCAGATCACAATCCAGTATTACAGGAATTGAAAGGTGAAAAAACCCACACATTTAGGTGAAGATTAAATGATGGACTCCTTGATAGCCAAACAATTTTACGCAAAGCTGAAAAAGCTTTGAAAGACTATTTTGAGTTAAACATAAATCAAGGAGTTGATCTGAAGGTTGTCTGGGATTCAAGTAAAGCGGTAACGTGGGGTTTTTTTGATCCAACAAAATGCTTTCCAAGAAAAGATGAGAGAACAAAAACAAACAAACAAATGAGAACTGCTGGAAGAATTGATTAAAAATGAAAAAGAATTGATTAAAAAACCTGGAAAAGGTTCAGTAAAACAAACCATAAAAATGTTCTAAACACAATATTTGATGAATTGAATAGAAGATTAAAATGCTAGGGCAGAATTTTTTTGATTTTGCCAGCCAGCCAGGCAACCTGCTGTAATTTAACAGAAGTGGATAAAAAGGAATTATCTCAAGCCATAGAAGTAGAGATCCACAAAAAGTGAAATATTTAGGAATTTGGCTCACAACTAGGAATATTGATATTTATAAAGATATTTATGAAAGAAGTTGGAATGAATTAAAAAGGAATCTTGAAATATGGGGTAGAATGAATTTATCATTATTAAGAAGAATTGCAGAAATTAAGATGAACACATTGCCAAAAATGTTGTTTTTATTCCAGACAATACTGGTAATAAGTAACACAGTATGCTTTAAGGAATGGCAAAAAGATATTTCTAAATTTATCTGGAAAGGGAAGAAACCAAGGATAAAATACAAAATACTTACAGATAATAAACATAGAGGAGAATTCTCCCTTCCAGATTTTAAACTTTATTATGAAGCGGCTTGTGTTACCTGGATCCGGGATTGGATCAGTTAGAAAACACATATTTGTTAGATCTGGAAGGACACAATAACATATATGGATGGCATGCGTATCTATGGTATAATAAAGGAAAGGTACATAAAGGATTCCATAATCATATAATTTGGGAATCTCTTTTAAAAATATGGGGAAAATATAAAGATCTATTAGAGTAAAAGACGCCATGGTGGGTGTTCCCAACAGAAGCAACTTCAAATAAAAGGATAAATAAGGAAGGGGAATGGCTTATATACAGAGATCTACTAAGAGAAAGAGAAGGAAAACTAAAGCTTAAGGATTTCGATGAGATAAGAGAATATGTTAATGATTGGCTGCAACACCATCAATTAAATAAGCTTTTAAAAGAAGAAAGGATTTAGTTACACCATATCTAGATTTCAAAGAGAAATTGTAGATGATAATACCAAGCTTTTGAAGAAAACATATAATTTATTATTAGAATGGGAGACCAAAGATGAAGAGGTCAAATGTTAGCACAAGATTTAGGACATAATATACAAATGTAAGACTAGGGAAAATTATGGAAAGTGAAATTAAAATTTACAAATTCTATATTTTTAAAAGAGAATTATATGAAAATGATGTATCAATGGTGCATTACACCTGCAAAAATGGCAATAAGTGTTGGCAAATAAGTGTTGGAAGTGTAAAGAAAAAGAAGACATGTTTTTTCATATGTGGTGGAATTGTAAAATAATTAAAAAATACTGGGAAATGATTTATAATGAAAAGAAAAAAAATGTTGAAAAGATCAGAAGATTTTAATGAGGCATTTCAGGTCATGATTTGCCAAAAGAGAAAAAAGAAGCTTTTTACGTATGCTACAACTGCAGCTAGTATATTGCTAGCCCAAAGATGGAAAAGTGATGAAATACCAGCTAAAGAAGAATGGCAAGAAAAAATGATGGAATGTGCTGAAATGGCAAAGCTAACTGAAAGACTCAGACAAGGACAATAGAGACTTTTTAAAAGTCTGGGAACCATTTATGTTGTACGTACAGAAACAATGTAAAGAAATGGACTCACTAGCAGGATTTGAGTAAACACTTACAATTATTAAAACAAATACAGAAATTACAAAGATGATGTTCAAATGATAAGAATATAACAATACAATATAATAATACAACATATTATTAAGGTACAATAAAGCAACCAGGAGAAGTTAATATGAAGAAAAAAATCCAGAAGGGGAAGTTGAGAGAAGTCGTGGGGGAAGGGGTAAAATTGGGGATTAAACTTGTTGTTATTTGACATGATGTGATTATGATAAAAATGGAAAATTCCATAAAAATTATTAAAAGAAAAATTATAGACTGATCTCTCTTTTAAATAATGACTATAAACTGTGTGCAAACATATTGGCAAAATGCATGAAAGTGCTATTAAATTACTTAATTCATCAAGACCAGGCTGTTTTTTTACCAGGCCACCAGATGAAGGATAATATAAGGAATATAACTGATAGAATATCTTGAGATCAGAAATGATAAGCAAGCAGCATTGAGAAGGCCGTAGATAATGTTTTATGGACTTTTATGAAGAAGACTATAGACTGAAGCAAAGTTCTTAACCTGAAGCATTATTTCTGGGTTAGCGGAGACTGTAACCTGAAGCGTATGTAACCTGAAGTGTATGTAACCCGAGGTACCACTGTAGATTCTAAAGACAGAAGTGGATTCTCCCTACCAGCTTTAAGACCAGGGGACAGCAAACTTACCACACCTCGGGCTGGTTTCTCCAGCGCTGACCGCGCAGTGGGCTGGAGGGTGGGGGAGCGCATGCCCATATGCATGTGCACAAGATATTTCCAGTGCACTTCGGGGTCGGAGGTTATTTCCGGTGCTCCTCTGACCCAGAAGTGGGCAGCCGCGCCATGCCACACCGGTAAGAACGGGTGGCGGGGGTCTCAGCAGGCCGGATAAATGAGTCCCTCAGGCCGTATCTGGCCCACGGGGGTTAGTTTGGAGACCTCTGTTTAAGAGTATACTCTGAGGCATCTTGTCTATGCTGGCTAAGGGAAAGAATATTATTAAAAATCTCAAATGTTTTAGACCTTGAAGCTTCTGACAATAGGTATGTTTGGCATACATATCTGTGGTATGAAAAGGTTAAAATACATAGAGCTTTCTTAAATCATGATGTAAGAAAATTGGTTTATGGGGTATGGGGAAAATATAAAAATATACTAGAACAAAAAGCACCATGGTAGCATTCCCCACTAGAAGCGATACCATTAAAAAAATTGAATAAGAGAAAAGACCGGGGAAAGTATAAAGAGCTGTTAATTGAAGTAGAATTCCAATTGAAATTGAAGATGTTTGAGAATTAATAACTGACTGATTTCAACACCATCAAGTAAATTATATATTCAAGATGGACATAAAGAATGGCTTTTCTAATGAACGCTCTAAATTTGAAAAAGAGCTGTTGGAGAACAAAAATAATTTACTCTGAAGAACATATAAATTAACACTAGAATGGTATACAAAAGATGAGCAGGTTAAATCAGCAATGATACACTGGGTGAAAGATTTCGGGTATAATATACAACTTGCAGCATGGGAGAACTTAGGGAATTGGAATTTAAAATTCACAGCATGTTGGATGCTGAAAGAAAATTATATGAAAGTGATTTATCATTGGTATTTAACTCCCAGTCAATTAGCAAAAATGTGTAAAACAGGGTCAAATATATGTTGGAAATGTAAGGAAAAAGAAGGTACCTTTTTATCAAATGTGGTGGACATGTAAGGTAGTAAAAGAATTTTGGGAAATGACATTTAATGAATTGAAAAAAAGGTTTAAACTCCCCCCCCCCCAAAAAAAAACCCCAAAGCCTTTCTTTTAGGAATTCCAGGTGCTGAAATCCCAAAGAAGCAGCAAAGACTATGTACGTGACCATGGCTGCATGACTGTTATTGGCTCAAAGATTGAAAGAAGATAAAGTCCCTACCAGAGAAGAATGGCAGATAAAGTTGGTGGATTATGCCGAAATGGCAAAAATGAACGGAAGAATCAGAAATCGGGAAAATGTTAAGGAATGGGGAAAGCTTATAATCTATCTTTTAAACCATTGTAAACAGCTAAAATTCTTAGTGCGGTTGGAATACCACTTGTAGTTTAATGGTGAATTTTGGACATAATAGAAATGTAAAAGATTTGGATTATTATAAAAGATGCAGGAGGAAATGACTAACAATTGGTCCCACAAAGGAGAGGAGGGAAGCCCTGGAGATTCTTTGGAATCTTGTTTTTATATTTTATGTTGATATGTGATTGTAAGGTTTTAATTTGAAAAACCAAATAAATAAATTGAGAGAGAGAGAGAGAGAGAGAGAGAGAGAGAGAGAGAGAGAGAGACTTTGGAGACCACAAGTTGGTCCTGGAAAAGAAGCAGATGGAAGCTGTGCATTTCCCGTGCATTCCTCAACTTCATGAGAAACCTCATCTCGTTTGATTGTGCTGTATACAGACCAGCAGTTGTAGTTGCAGGTGGTTCTGCTGCCGATAGTGTTTCAGGGTTTGCGGGTGCTGGCTGCTCCATCCTCTCAGTTTTGCTTGTGAAACAAGCTAGAATAAGACAACAACAAATGGAGAATAAGATTACAAGCACATTACTGTAGGTAGAAAGTGGCGTCTATCAGTATAAGACCATACTTTCCCGTAAAGACGTTGTTGAGTCCAATATAACTGAATCAACTTTCTTTTTCTTTCGCTGGATCAATCTCAGTTTTAAACCAAAAGAGATGTTCCATATGGATTCCAAGGCATTTTTAAAATTGTTTTAGGTAATATAGCACATTCTCATTTTGCATCCTATTCCTCTCTAAACTCCTGGACATCTAGATTACAGGACTCCAGTAAGATGTTCACCATTTAATAGACAGTGTGGGACCTATGAGGTCTTTGGATGTTCCTGGGTGCCAACTTCCTCCATCACAGGCATCGTGGTCAATGGTTGGGGGTCACAGGAATTGTAGACCAATAACATCTGGAGGGCCATTTGTTCCCCACACTTGATGGAAGGTTGATACATTTAATCTCTATCTCATGATCATCATTAAAGAAGAGGAGGAGGAGGAGGAGGAGTTTGGACTTATTCCACCTTTCACTCCCCTTAAGGAGTCTCAAAGTGGCTAACAATCTCCTTTCCCTTCCTCCCCCACAACAAACACTCTGTGAGGTGAGTGAGGCTGAGAGACTTCAGAGAAGTGTGAACTAGCCCAACGTTACCCAGCAGCTGCATGTGGAGTAGCGGGGAAGTGAACCCGGTTCACCAGATTATGAGTCCACCACTCTTAACCATTATGCCACTGCTGGCTCTGCCTAGTACTCAATTTTAATTCAATTAAAGATTGAGTACTAGATCTTGTCTCTGTTGGATGCATATAAATGTAATTGAATCTAGCAAGACTTTGGAGACCATGACTTGGACCTGGAAAAGAAGTAGAGGGGAAGCTGTTACACAGGCTATACCAGTGTGCCATTTTGTTTTCTTTTTGCAAAGACCCAGCCTGACATCTGATGCTATGGCTTAAAGAAAGAAAGAAAGAAAGAAAGAAAGAAAGAAAGAAAGAAAGAAAAAGAAAGAAAGAAAGAAAGAAAGAAGAGGGCTGTTGTCTAATTATGTTTCGAAGCCATCTGAGATAGCAGCCCTTGATATGCTAGTAAATTAGTTTTTTTAATGACTTGTATTTTCTGGATCATGGTCTAGATCATGATCTAGACCTGGATTTACAAACTGGGCCAATGAGTCAGAGCAGCACACCTGTATTGCCAGGGAGTAAAACAGAATGTGGTGCACCTGGTTTGCAATGTAGCTGGAGCTTTAATATAAGGGACATGGCTGTTTGAGAAGAAGTGAAAGCAACTTCATGGCTTCGCCTGCTATCAAACACCTGACTGCATTGGGGAAGGAAGGAGGAACCAGTTGTCTGGGAACATTGACTGAACCACAGAGATAAAGAATGCAAATGAAGGCTCATGCCCACATGTGCTGACTCCCAGGCAGATCAAAGGATGGAAACAGAATTACATCATGAATTACATCTGTTGCCAGCTTGGCATGAGACCTACGCTACAGACTACCATATTTTATCGTCTATAAGATACCCCCATGTATAAGACACCCCTATTTGGGTGGACTCCAAATTACGAAAACACCCCTCAGCACAACCCGTATATAAAACGAGCCCCAAATTTAAACATACTTTTTTGGTAAAAAAAAAAACCCTAATCTTATACATGGAAAAATACGGCATACAGGTTATGTCTCTTCAGGTTGCACTCCGCGCCAAACCCGGATGTACCAGAATGGGTACTTGTGCATGCACAGAAGGTCTAAATCATGGTTTGCGCATGCACAGAAGCGCCGAATTGTGTCACGTGCGTGCCCAGACGCGGTGCTGCGGAATACAAACACTGCAGGTTGCGGACATGCCTCCATCACAGATTACGTCCGTAACCCGAACATCCACTTTATAAGGGCCACCAGCTGAAGGAGACCGGGAGATCTTGACACATTGTTCTATGCTCCATTCCAGAATTTGAAGAGAACGACCGTCTGCCAGTCTGAAGTGTCCCAGATAATCCTTACAGACCTCCATCATCTGGAGAGACATGAAGAACTAAACCTATCCTATCTGTGATGTTGATGTTGATGTTGTTGCCTGGTGGTTGCTATTGGCCAAACAGCCAGTAGGGGACGCTGGCAAGACAGCACCTGTACACAGCCCTAGATTGCACCACCACTCAGTTTCATTGGATGACCCTGAGTTCTAGTATTTAAAAGAGAAAAACCATGTGTAGTTTATAGAAGCTCCTTATCATTTAGCCTCTTAGTGAACTTTTGGGCCTGGAATGACACCCTGCAAATATCATAGCTTGTAAGGAAATTGTTCCACCCATCAGACCTCTTTCTGTTTGGATACCTTGGTGCTGTCATAGAACAATCTTATCTCTAATTTCTTCTTAAGGTTTGTTTCATCCTCCCACTGGCTAAGAACCACCTCCCTTGTGATGTCAGGCATTCCAGAACTCCTCCCATTTAGGCTATACCATTTCCTGATTGGCTGCTCATCATATCCAATCAGCATTGCATATAAAGCTTAAACCCAGGAAAATTTTATTTCAGATCTGTTATACTACTTATTTCCCCCCAAAAGTTATTACAGTTTTATTTTTGAACCTTTAAAAAATGATCTAGAAGTACATCTAATGGTCTTTGTTTTATTCCATTTTTGGAAGGTGTATCTTTTTGTAACGTTAGGTCTACATTTATTGAACATATCATCATCAAAACATACATACCACCACTGCTATTTTTCCAGAAAAAAGGGTACTGGAACCACTGGCGGAGGAACGGGAGTGCAGAGGGAGCGGCCCGCCCCCCTATTCCGGTAGGGTGCCATTGCAGCACCCCTGGCACACGCCACGCACCCCCCACGTGCCGCGTGCACCTTGCCCCCAGGATGTGCACCATGCCCCTGCAGAAAGCGTGCCATGCCCCCGGGTTGCACACCACATACCCCCGCGTGCCCCCTCCCCATGGAGGGTGCCAGCCGTGCCCCCGCCTGGTCTCCGCCCCCAGTAGCAGAGCATTCAGCTTCGCCACTGACCAAAACTGACCACGAACACTTGCTCTCTTATAATGCTGTCCACCTGAGAGGTGTCACAACTGAGTTCCAGTGAGTTCCAGATGGAAAAAAGCCCTGCATGCAGCTGACCTTCAACACAGGGTAACTCATAGAGAACTGTACTTGGATGGAAATATGTTGTTGTTCAGTCATTCAGTCGTGTCCGACTCTTCGTGACCCCATGGACCAGAGCACGCCAGGCACGCCTATCCTTCACTGCCTCGCAGTTTGGCCAAACTCATGTTAGTAGCTTTGAGAACACTGTCCAACCATCTCATCCTCTGTCGTCCCCTTCTCCTTGTGCCCTCCATCTTTCCCAACATCAGGGTCTTTTCTAGGGAGTCTTCTCTTCTCATGAGGTGGCCAAAGTACTGGAGCCTCAACTTCAGGATCTGTCCTTCTAGTGAGCACTCAGGGCTGATTTCCTTGAGAATGGATAGGTTTGATCTTCTTGCAGTCCATGGGACTCTCAAGAGTCTCCTCCAGCACCATAATTCAAAAGCATCAATTCTTCGGCGATCAGCCTTCTTTATGGTCCAGCTCTCACTTCCATACATTACTACTGGGAAAACCATAGCTTTAACTATACGGACCTTTGTTGGCAAGGTGATGTCTCTGCTTTTTAAGATGCTGTCTAGGTTTGTCATTGCTTTTCTCCCAAGAAGCAGGCGTCTTCTAATTTCGTGACTGCTGTCACCATCTGCAGTGATCATGGAACCCAAGAAAGTGAAATCTCTCACTGCCTCCATTTCTTCCCCTTCTATTTGCCAGGAGGTGATGGGACCAGTGGCCATGATCTTAGTTTTTTTGATGTTGAGCTTCAGACCATATTTTGCGCTCTCCTCTTTCACCCTCATTAAAAGGTTCTTTAATTCCTCCTCACTTTCTGCCATCAAGGTTGTGTCATCAGCATATCTGAGGTTGTTGATATTTCTTCCGGCAATCTTAATTCCGGTTTGGGATTCATCCAGTCCAGCCTTTCGCATGATGAATTCTGCATATAAGTTAAATAAGCAGGGAGACAATATACAGCCTTGTCGTACTCCTTTCCCAATTTTGAACCAATCAGTTGTTCCATATCCAGTTCTAACTGTAGCTTCTTGTCCCACATAGAGATTTCTCAGGAGACAAATGAGGTGATCCGGCACTCCCATTTCTTTAAGAACTTGCCATAGTTTGCTGTGGTCGACACAGTCAAATGCTTTTGCGTAGTCAATGAAGCAGAAGTAGATGTTTTTCTGGAACTCTCTAGCTTTCTCCATAATCCAGCGCATGTTTGCAATTTGGTCTCTGGTTCCTCTGCCCCTTCGAAATGCACAAACTCTGTATTGGACTCTGATAAGCTTCATATGCTAGAAACCCCTCATAACTATGTACCCTTGTTTCTATGTCACTACCAATAACAATATTGTTCAAAAATGATTCCTGTCATTTAAATCCTGTCCTTCTGTATAAAGATGCAAGAATCATATAATACTGGTCATAAAGGTTCTCCAGTGGCTCCCAGTACATTTCTGAGCACAATTCAAAGTGTTGGTGTTCACCTTTAATCCTCTAAACGGCCTCAGCCCTGTATACCTGAAGGAGCGTCTCTACCCCCATAGTCCAGCCCAGATGCTGAGGTCCAGCTCTGAGGGACTTCTGGCGGCTCCGTCACTGTAAGGTTGCAGTGAACCAGGCAGAAGGCCTTCTTGACAGTAGCACCTTCCATGGGGAACGTCCTTCCGTCAGATGTCAAGGAGATTATGAACTACATAACTGTATCGGGATATTTTTAACACTTGACTTTTATTATGTTTTTATAATACGCTGGAAGCCGCCCAGAGTGACTGGGGAAAACTAGCCTGATTGGGTGGGGGGTAATAATAATAATAATAATAATAATAATAATAATAATAATAATACCATTAAACACTTAACTAGCAGTAAATGTGTTTGTTCTCTCCCTTAATTTTAGGCATTGGTTTACACATTCAGAGTTCAAACATATCACTTTATATAACCTATTCACTGAGAAAATTGAGGGGCTGGTATAACAAGGTCCATCTTTAGCATATGCGCCACCGGGTGTGCAAAGATCGACCTAGTGACCCCAAATTTAGTTTACCCCCCAAATTAAACATTATTACCCACCAGTTGCCCAGCTCGATGGGAAGACACCAAAGGGCGCACACACGCACACACACAGGGAGGAGATTGTGAGGGGGTTCTCTCTCACCTGCCGCACCCCACAGGTTCTCCCCATGGGATCGCCTTGGCTTCTGATCCTGCAGGGGCGGCTGGCGGTGCCCCTCTGCGCCACAGGCAGCCACCCCCTCAGCCACGAAAATGACTCACCCACCAGAGCGCCGCTTCCAATCATGCACGCCGCCATTGCCGCCTATCGTCTGCCCAATCGGCAGAAGCATCAGCCTGTCACTCACGATTGATGCAGCAGCAGCCAATACACAGCGGACGATAGTCGCTGACACTACCCTGCTTGCAGTAACACCTGTCCCAATGAGGTACATCCCATGTATAAGATGACCCGCCCCCCATTTTAGACTTAATTTTGGGGTAAAAAAAAGCTTGTCTAAATAATACATGGGAAAATACGGTATTTATTTGTAGTGTTAGACCAAAATCCTTGGTTCTGAAGCAGGGGTTTTTGGGAGTAGAGAATCATGGGTAGTGTGTGTGCTATGGGAAACTGACCGAAGGTTGCCCTGCTGGGGAATGCAAAGGGTTATCTTTGAAGAGTTTTATGGCTGGCAGATCCGCTGGGAGTGTGAAGATCTCAGCTACAAGGAGACACTCTGAATCCTGATAAGAACTTAGAGAGGGCCAGCTGGTGATTGTCAAGCTGGTGAGAAAACTAGGGAGGAGTACATCAAAAAAGGTTGCAGCTGCCTTTCATCCTTGACAGGTGAGAGTGATGACCAAGAGGCGCTGATTGGCTAATTGGATTAAGAACTCGACTCCCATTTGTGGACTATCAGAACTCCACGTGGGGGGGAGCCCTTTATCTGCCCAGTCTTTTGAAATGGAAAAGGGCTCTTTACACCTGACTTAGGACTGCTGAGGCGTCTGGGAACATCTGAGTATGGGCGTCTAGGAAGCTTAGAGGCCTGGCGGCCTTGGTCATCTATTGCCTGCCAGGAGAACTGCCTTTCTTTTCAGATGCAGATGCAGCTAAGTATTCATCCTTGCCGGTTAAAGGGAGAGGGATTGAAAGAAAGTCTTTAGGCTAGCCTATTAAGAATGTTTTTGTTTTCTTGCATGTAACTTGTATTTGGGAACTATACCTTATGTACTCTTTTAGTAATTTTTGAATAAAAGATTAAAAGAACTGTTGTTCTGGTTTTCTGTTCATTCCTATGTTTGCTTGGCTAAATACAGGTCTACCGCTCGCCATGCTACTGATTCTTTAAAGTGACTGATATTTGTGGCTCTGTTTGAGCTTGGAAGGCTGTAAGCCGGTACACAGGTGGGACTGCCCTCGGGTCCTATTCTGGGGCTACAGCTGGGTTTCCTATTCTGGGGCTACAGCTGGGTTTCCAAATTGCAGAGGGTGGTGGCAGCGGAAAAGGTCTGTCTTGACTCAGCTGGAGAGCTGAGCCAAGACAAAAGAGAGTAATTCGGGCGCCCAGGACGCCGGCAGCGGGAAACGCTGAGAGGCAAGTGGGTGCTCGAATACTACATTATTATTTCATAACAGGTAGAAATCTCTATGTGGGACAAGAAGCTACAGTTAGAACTGGATATGGAACAACTGATTGGTTCAAAATTGGGAAAGGAGTAGGAGTATGACAAGGCTGTATATTGTCTCCCTGCTTATTTAACTTATATGCAGAATTCATCATGTGAAAGGCTGGGCTGGATGAATCCCAAACTGGAATTAAGATTTCCAGAAGAAATATCTTTTTTTTTGCCAAATCATTTTTATTAGAGTTTCCAATATAACAAAATCACATTGAAACATTCCAAATTACATTCCAAATTATTTATCCAATTATCAATAAAAAAAGAAAAGTTGCCAGAATTGCATTGGCTTTTTTAGCTGTTGCATCACACTGTTGACTCATGTCAAGTTTATGGTCTACCAAGACTCCTAGATCCTTTTCACATGTACATGTGCTCTCAAGCCAGGTGTCACCCATCCTGTATTTGTGCCTTTCATTTTTTTTTTTTTTTACTTTGCCCAAGTGTAGTACTTTACATTTCTCCCTGTTAAAATTCATCTTGTTTGCTTTGGCCCAGTTCTCTAATCTGTTAAGGTCATTTTGAAGTGTGATCCTGTCCTCTGGGGTATTAGCCACCCCTCTGGGGTATTAGCCACCCCTCCCAATTTGGTGTCATCTGCAAACTTGATCAGGATGCCCTCAAGCCCATCATCCAAGTCATTGATGAAGATGTTGAATAAGACTGGGCCCAAGACAGAACCCTGTGGCACCCCACTAGTCACTTCTCTCCAGGATGAAGAGGAGCCATTGATGAGCACCCTTTGGGTTCGGTCAGTCAGCCAGTTACAAATCCACTGAATGGTAGCATTGTCTAGCCCACATTTTACCAGCTTCTTTACAAGAATATCATGGGGCACCTTGTCAAAGGCCTTGCTGAAATCAAGATAGGCTATATCCACAGCATTCCCTTCATCTACCAGGCTTGTAATTCTGTCAAAAAATGAGATCAGGTTAGTCTGACATGACTTATTTTTCAGAAACCCATGCATGCTGACTTTTAGTTATCACAGCGTTCCTTTCTAGGTGCTCACAGACCGTTTGCTTAATGATCTGCTCTAGAATCTTTCCTGGTATTGATGTCAGGCTGACTGGGCGGTAATTGTTTGGGTCCTCTCTTTCCCCCTTTTTGAAAATAGGGACAACATTTGCCCTCCTCCAGTCTGCTGGCACTTCGCCTGTTCTCCAGGAATTCTCAAAGATTACTGCCAGTGGTTCTGAAATCACCTCTGCCAGTTCTTTTAATACTCTTGGATGTAGTTCATCTGGCCCTGGAGACTTGAATACATCTAAACTAGCCAAGTATTCTTGTACTACCTCCTTACTTATTCTGGGCTGTGTTTCCCCTGCTGAATCATCTGCTCCATATTCTTCAGGTCGGGCATTGTTTTCTTTCTTGGAGAAGACTGAGGCAAAGAAGGCATTGAGGAGTTCTGCCCTTTCTCTGTCCCCTGTTCGCATTTCACCATCTTCTCCTCTAAGTGACCCCACTGTTTCCTTGTTCTTCCTTTTGCTACGGACATACCCATAAAAGCCCTTTTTCTCTAGCAAGCCTGAGTTCATTGCTTTTAACCTCTCTAGCAAGCTTTTCTGAGTTCATTCTGTGCATGTGCTGGCTTTTCTGACTTTGTCTCTACACGTTCTGGCTATTCTGTTTGAATTCCTCTCTGGTGGTTTCCCCCTTTTTCCATTTTTTGTACATATCCCTTTTAAATCTTAACTCAATTAAAAGTTCTTTAGATAGCCACCCTGGCTTCTTTAGGCACCTTCCATGTTTCCGTCTCACTGGTATTGCCTGAAGTTGTGCTTTTAATATCTCCCTTTTAACAAGCTCCCAACCATCATGAACTCCCTTCCCTTTTAGTATTTCTGTCCATGGGATTTCACCCAGCATTTCCCTAAGTTTTCTGAAGTCGGCTTTCTTAAAGTCTAGAATTTGAGTCTTAGTATGCTTGGTTGCTCCTTTCCGCTGTATAATAAACTCCAGTAGAGCATGGTCACTCCCACCTAATGATCCTGCCACTTCTACCCCACTAACCAGGTCATCACTATTGGTTAGGACCAGATCTAAAATGGCTGATCCTCTTGTTGCTTCTCCCACTTTCTGGACAATGAAATTGTCTGCAAGGCCAGTGAGGAATCTGTTCGACCTTATGCTCTTGGCTGAGTTTGACATCCAACAAATATCAGGGTAGTTGAAATCCCCCATTACTACTATCTCACTTCCTTTTGAATGCTTGGCCATCAGTTCCAGGAAGGCATCATCTGTGTCCTCAGTTTGGCTTGGGGGTCTGTAGTAAACTCCCACAATGAGATCACTGTTATTTTTCTCTCCCTTAATTTTGACCCAGATACTCTCAGTTTGGCTTTGAAGTTTTAAATCCTGGATCTCTTCACAGGTATACACATCCCTGACATATAACGCCACTCCTCCTCCTTTCCTGTTTGGTCTATTTCTCTGAAATAGATTGTATCCCTCTATTACTACATTCCAATCATGAGACTCATCCCACCAGGTTTCAGTGATGCCTATTATTGTCATATTTAGTTTTCTGTACCAAGAGCTCAAGTTCATCTTGTTTATTTCCCATGCTCTGTGCATTAGTATACAGACAGACATTGAAGACCATTGATCATTCCCCCATGGCTCTTATTTAAGGATATTTTCCTCCCACCACTAGGTCTGCGTGCTGTTTGCTCCATTTGGTCCTTGACATTTGGATGATCATCTTCAGTACTTGATAGACTCCTACCTTCAGGACCACTGTCTCCCTCCCCCACATAAGTCAGTTTAAAGCCCTCCTGATGAGGTTTTTGAGTTTCATGGCAAAAACATTCCTTCCAACCCTTGTGAGGTGCAGCCCATCACTTGCCAGAAGTCCATCTTCAAGAAACTGCAGACCGTGATCTAAGAATCCAAACCGTTCCTGTTTGCACCATTTGCGAAGCCAGTTGTTCACTTCCCCTATTTCCCCCCCTCTCCCTGGGCCATGTCGTTCAACTGGGAGGACAGATGAGATGACAATTTGTGCATTTAATTGCTTCAACTTCCTGCCCAGAGCCTCATAATCACTTTTGATCTTCTGGAGGCTATGGCTTGCAGTGTCATTGGTTCCCACATGGACCAAAAGGAAGGGGTATTTGTCAGTGGGTTTTATGATTCCTTGCAGCCGTTCTGTTACATCTTGGATCTTGGCCCCGGGGAGACAGCACACCTCTCGAGACATCTTGTCAGGCCCACAGATCACTGCTTCTGTACCCCTCAGTAGGGAATCCCCTATCACCACTACACGCCTCTTCATAGGCTTGGTTGGGATTCTTCCATGTGCTGTCTCTTCCAAGGTTACCTGCATATTCCCGGAGGACTGACTTTGCTGCTCATCTTCATATTCCTGATCAACTGTGATGAGGGAGAGATCTTCAAATGGAGTCTGTTCCTCGTCTTCCATGTTAAGGGAGAGCACTTCAAATCGATTCTGTAGTTCTAAACACTCAGAGCGATCCCTGGGCCTTCTACTTCTATGAGTCACGTTCCTCCATACATCTAGCTGCTGTGTTGGGGAACTGACCTCCTCCTCAGGGATGTCCCCTGTCTCCTCCTTGGTGCAGATAGTGTGCTCTGCTGCATCCAAGAAAAGCTCCAGCTCATTGGTTCTCTGGAGCGTAGAAACATGAGCCTGAAGTTGGGAAGTAATAGTACCACTGTATTCTGCTCTGGTCAGACCTCACCTGGAATACTGTGTCCAGTTCTGGGCACCACAGTTCAAGAAGGATACTGACAAGCTGGAACGTGTCCAGAGGAGGGCAACCAAAATGGTCAAAGGCCTGGAAACAATGCCTTATGAGGAACGGCTTAGGGAGCTGGGTATGTTTAGCCTGGAGAAGAGAAGGTTAAGGGGTGATATGATAGCCATGTTCAAATATATAAAAGGATGTCATATAGAGGAGGGTGAAAGGTTGTTTTCTGCTGCTCCAGAGAAGCGGACACGGAGCAATGGATTCAAACTACAAGAAAGAAGATTCCACCTAAACATTAGGAAGAACTTCCTGACAGTAAGAGCTGTTTGACAGTGGAATTTGCTGCCAAAGGAGTGTGGTGGAGTCAGGGCCGGCGCATCCATTTAGGTGAACTAGGCAGTTGCCTAGGGCGCCAAAATGGAGGGGACGCTGGCCAGCCTGCCCCCGCCGCTGCCCGGTACCACTCCCCCAGCGGCAGAGGGGCGGGGAGGGGGGAGCAGCCCGAGATCTGGCTTCTCCGCAGGGCCGGTGCTAGGGATTGGTGGGGGTGGGCGCCAGAAGTTGATCTCGCCTAGGGCGCAAAAAACCCTAGCACTGGCTGTGGCGTTTGCCCTTCCTAGGGAATATGTATGAGCAGGAGTAAGTAAGGGGTTAAGTGGCTGACCCTAGGCAGACCAATAAACAGAGGGAGGAGGAGCTAGGGGCAGCTGAGCAGAGAGTGTTAGAGAGTTGGTTAAGGGGAGTTGATTGAAGCAGTTGGGTGGTGGGTGGTTGTTGATTGTGAGGGTTGGTGGTGAGGTAGAGTGGTGAGCGTAGGATTAGGACAGGGTTGTAACCAATATCTTAAGTTGTTAAAATTTTAAATAAACACTTATTATTTTGTTTTAAATCGCACCCTGACTGTGACAGTGATTACCAGGGAGGGGATCCTGGTTGGTGGCAGAGAAGCGCCGTGGTGGCACAGGGATCAATAGTCCGTTAAACGACTGGGGACCCTGTGTGATCAACACACCGGCCCTGGGTGGAGTCTCCTTCTTTGGAAGTCTTTAAGTGGAGGCTTGACAGCCATCTGTCAGGAATGCTTTGATGGTGTTTCCTGCTTGGCAGGGGGTTGGACTGGATGGCCCTTGTGGTCTCTTCCAACTCTAGGATTCTAGGATTCTATAAGCCTAATCACAGACAGTCTCCATCTTTGTTCTAACCCGATAACATCCAAACATCTTTTTCCACAGCTGTTATTCACCCGTCTGCTTTCTAATTGTACCTTTTTCAAGAGAGTTTGCCAATTATATTGGAAGTTCGTATATTGTAGGGGTTTTTTTTTTTTTTTGGCTTTCCTCTCCTTCTGGTTTTGTGTTCTGCAGCCCAGGTTTGTCCAGGTGGCACGACTTATTTCAACTGCATCATTTCTAGGAAATCGTCCAAATTCCTCTTATTAACATCAGTCAGTGTCCAAGGGGTTCTCTCTTTGTCAAAATCAGCATGTAAAAACACTTTTTATCCTCTTCCAGATATTAACGATGTAGCTCATTATCACATAGGGACAGCGTTGTTAAATATTATTTTAGTTCCACACAGTTTATATTTATAATATGAAATCTTCTCAACCGAAATCAAATTATCAGTCTTTCAAATCTTACTTGTTATCCATAGTGAAGTTGGGTCTTCCCTGTCCACTGCATATGTACAGGTGAAACTCGAAAAATTAGAATATTGTGCAAACGTCCACTTATGTAAGCAATTGTTTTCATTAGCCAACTGGAGTTTAATATATGAGATAGACTCGTGACATGCAAAGCGAGATATGTCAAGCCTTTGTTTGTTATAATTGTGATGATTATGGCGTACAGCTGATGAAAACCCCAAAGTTGAGATTGTGAATTTGGGGTTCTCATCAGCTGTATGCCATAATCATCACAATTATAACAAATAAAGGCTTGACATATCTCGCTTTGCATGTCATGAGTCTATCTCATATATTAGTTTCACCTTTTAAGTTGAATTACTGGAAAAAAATGAACCTTTCCACGATTTTTTTAATTTTTCGAGTTTCACCTGTAGTAGTGTCCCCTCTATTTGGCTGCACCTCCAACACATTTTTTATATTTTATAAATTTTGAACATTTTGCTTGGTGTTAAATCCCACCTGTAAAACATCTTTAAAAAGTTTCCCTTTATCACCTTGTAAGCCGTGAATCTCCAACTCTCCTTCCATAATTGTTCCCATGGCAATAATTGAATACATTTACCTATATCCATAGCCCATTTCATCATTACCTCTTTTACTTGTTCATCCTTAACCTCCCCTTCAAAACAAAATTCCATACATTTTAGAAATTACCTTTGTCTTATTTTGTAATAATTCATTATCTAATATTGAAATTTCACTAGCAAAACCATTTTTCTCTTTCTGCTTCAAACACCTCATTTAGTTGGTGGTACTGAATCCACCCTGTTAGGGGATGGACTTCCTTTTTAACATCCAGCAGATCGCCAGATCAATCCAGATTAGTTCAAAGAATTTCTTCAGCTTTGTAGTTTTTTTTGGAAAATTAAACACTGCCAGCTGGAGCTTGAGGCTTTTCTTTGTTGTGTTGTGTTGGAGCACTCACTCGGCAACTCTATCATGTCCCCCCCCCAGCTCCTTTCAAAGCAGCAGCAGCAGAGAATAAGAGTTTGGATTTGATATCCTGCTTTATCACTACCCGAAGGAGTCTCAAAGCAGCTAACATTCTCCTTTCCCTTCCTCCCCCACAACAAACACTCTGTGAGGTGAGTGAGGCTGAGAGACTTCAAAGAAGTGTGACTAGCCCAAGGTCACCCAGCAGCTGCATGTGGAGGAGCGGAGGCACGAACCCAGTTCACCAGATTACAAGTCCACTGCTCTTAACCACTACACCACACCAGGGGAGTAAGAGAGAGCTCACATTTCAGGTTGCAGGACCCTGAAGAGCCTAAAGAGATCCCTTTTTGTTTTTTTATAGGTGCTCATTGCCTGTCATGGAAGCTTCAGCATGAGATTCCTGCATTTCAGAGGATTGGACTAGATGACCCTCTGAGTCCCTTCCAACTCTACAATCCTATGATTCCAGCTCTCAAGCATGTGGTAAAGCCACATGACAGGATGGAATACACCCAAATGTTGAGAAAGTCAGCTTCAGTTCTTCGCTCATGAAACACTTCCATGACCACCTCTTTCAGAGGTAGCAAAAAGGATCCTTGGCACAAGACACAAGTATCACCAAGTTTTCCTTGGTTGGGTATGCAGGACAGATTGAAGCAACCACAACCATTTCCAACTGTCAATCATGCAAGACGTGACAGGAGAGGTCACCGACTAGACTCCTGGGGTGCTAGTCCTCAACATAGACCGAGCTATTCACACCTAGTAAAGGTCTGATTCAGAACAGCAGAGTCTAACTGGTAACTTAACTCAGTTGACAGCCACTGTGCATAGGAGCCCATAGGAGGCAACTCCTAGGGATAGAGGCCCCAAAAATATTTTAGGGGGCCACCTCCCCAAACTTGATGGGCATTGCCATTCAAATGATGTGTGTGCACTGGCAGGGGGGAGCTTACCTGCTCCACCCCCAATATTTTATTCAAGTTGGCACCCCTGACACCATGAATGCCATGAAAGCAGCACCACATGCTGCCAGTGTTGTGCCAGCACTGGTGTGGACCCCAGTTTGCCCCATGCCAAGTTCTGAAGAAATCGAGACTAGTTCAGTGTGTTTGTTTCCCAGTGTTAGCTCTTTATGAGAGCAAGTGCGCCAGAATTTCCCATTGATGAAGCCAAAGTTGTATTTGTGATTAGTCTGCTAGAAGGGG
The DNA here is from genome assembly GCA_900245905.1 of Lacerta viridis. NCBI lineage: Eukaryota > Metazoa > Chordata > Lepidosauria > Squamata > Lacertidae > Lacerta > Lacerta viridis. The sequence continues at coordinate 161,979 of OFHU01002833.1, read as the reverse complement.
ACACCAGGTGCTGGGTGGCCCCCATTCTCATTGCCTGGCATGCATGGTTGTCCTTATGTGCCTTGTAAGGTAGCGACCATGGAGATCGGAATGGGCTATATATATATATATATATATATATATATATATATATATATATATTATATATATATATATATATATAATATGTTCCCATTGTGTGCGCGGCGGACACCAATGTTCTCCGTAACCGCTGGACCAAAGCGCATCAAATTAGTACAAAGCGTAACATGACCATCAAGGAAGGATCTGGCATCATAAAAATTAAAAAAACCACACCTGTCATGCCTAAAATATAGAATAAAGGCAAAAAAAATTGGTGCACGCATTAGACATCACCAGAAAAACAGCGCCCTCTAGCGACGGCTATACTGGTACTGCAGGTACAAAAGCTAGACCTTGGCTCCACAATTTGATGTCATACCTGGTACTGCAGCTAATACAGCTTCCCCCTGGCAGAGCTCCGTCGGCCATTTGCAATATCGCAAACTGATAATTGAAAGGGGCGCGCGGAAATATGGTAATTGAAAAGGGGGCGAAAAGAGGGTAAATGAAAATGGGGGGACGAAAAGAGGGTAATTGTAAATGGGCGCGCGGGAAAATAGGGTAATTGAAAATGGGGGGGGGCGAAAAGAGGGTAAATGAAAATGGGGGGGGGACGAAAAGAGGGTAATTGAAAAAATAGGAAAAGTAGGGAGGGAAAAATGAAATGAAAATGGGGGGGGCAAAAGAGGGTAATTGAAAATGGGGGTGCCGCAAAGAGGGTAATTGAAAGGGGGGCAAAAAGGGTAATTGAAAATGAGGGGGGTGAAAATATGGTAATTGAAAATGGGGAGGTGCCGCAAACTAAATCAATACAATCATTAAAAAAAAACCATTAAAAAAACCCACAGCAACGCGTGGCCGGGTCAGCTAGTGGTGCATCAAACACATAGAGAAAGAAAACAAATATTGGTATGCTTTGCAAATAAATACATTAAACAGAAAACAGGCTATGACTGGACCCTTCCATTCTTTATTTTTGTTGCCATCTGCGTCTGAGTTTGCAGAATAAGGTCTTTTCAAGGTGTTTTTGAGGGCTGATGCCAGAAAGTCCCATAATCTAGATGGCAGAGTGTTGCTTGTGCATTAAAATAGTGGGGTGGGGTGATCTCTTTGTTTTGTTTTTGTGTTGTGATCATGAGATCCAGTTTCGTTCATCTTAAAGTGTCTTCTTAGAGCCAAACATCATTCGGCACCTTTTTGCAAATATACTTTATCACTTGCTCACACTTTAATGATGACCAGCAATTACTTCGAAAGCAACTAAAGACCATGGCACCACAGTCGCGATTCGTGGAGTTCTCTTGGTAACGGTCTTTCCAGTAGCTGAAAAGAAAAGTAACAGCAGCAGTGGTTCTTGGATGTCTACTTCTTCACCTGCTCCCCGTGCCTTCTACCCTTTAAAAAATGTTCAGCTCTTTCCCTCTTAACATCCACTCACAATTGTGATGGATTTTTTTGTCCCCAGATTATAGAATTCTAACCATGTAAGGAAAACAACAACCACCGTGGGTCAAGGCTCAGTGGTACACACAATAACTTTCAGTCAATTTAGTTTGGGCAGTATCCAATGGAGTTCTTCTGCTATTGTCAGAATTTCCATTTCTGCAACAGAACTGCCCCTCTCTCCTCTCCATATGCACCCACATCCTCCTCAGATCTGCTCTGTACCATTGTGGGTGTTGGAGAGAGAGATTTGGAAGAGAGCTCCTTACTCTCTTGTAGCAAAGTAAGCACAGTAGTGATTGTTCTGAGCAAATTAAAACCTTGATAGATTTGCATCCACCTTCATCCACCTAATCTCACATCCATCACCCACCCCATGCATGAGGATAGCAATGACACTATACAGAAACAAAAATAGCTACAGAGCCTAGGGCTTGCCGAACGGAAGGTCAGCAGTTCGAATCCCTGTGACAGGGTGAGCTCCTGTTGCTTGGTTCCTGCTCCTGTCAACCTAGCAGTTCGAAAGCACGTCAAAGTGCAAGTAGATAAATAGGTATTGCTCCAGCAGGAAGGTAAACGGATGAGCACCGCAACCGCAGAGTCATCCGCTACTGGACCTAATGAGTCAGGGGTCCCTTTACGTTTACCTTTGACAACTGAAATACAAAATATAATCTATAACCACAAAGCCATTATAGACTTGATTGAAATGATATGATCTCTCTCACATATGTATCTTATCTAAATCTTACATGGTGGTTCTAAGTATATTGTAATCAATTATCAATAGTTGATAAAGATATCTGGTCCTCCCTTATCATCACTTTTGATTAGGTTTTTCATTATCCAATGTCTATTGTTTATTGAATCAAGTCCACAATACAGCACTAAAATTATATGATAAATGTATTCTTTAACTCCCCCATTTTTAACTCTCCATGAATCTATTAAATTGATATTATTTATAATGGTGTAACAGGTGTTTTATACTCCCATGAGATGTTTGGGTTGGATCCACCATTTGATCAAGTCTAAGTTCACATACAGTAGTGGTTCCTAACTGGTGGTCTGTGAACCATCCACCCAGGGGCTCTATGGTGCCATTCACAAAACAAAAACTGCCACAGAGATACAGTGATACCTCAGGTTAAGAACTTAATTCGTTCTGGAGGTCCATTCTTAACCTGAAACTGTTCTTAACCTGAGGTACCACTTTAGCTAATGGGGCCTCCCGCTGCCGCCGTGCGCAATTTCTGTTCTCATCCTGAAGCAAAGTTCTTAAACCGAGGTACTATTTCTGGGTTAGCGGAGTCTGTAACCTGAGGTGTCTGTAACCCGAGGTACCACTGTATTCAAATGTTCAAAGGTAGCGGCGGCATGGCTTGGCTTTTGAAAAACAAGGGGACTGCAGTACTTAGCTAACTAGGAAACACTGGCATATAGGGTTTAGGTTTCCAACTAGTATTATTCAACCCCACTGCCCGTTTGTAAAGTTTACTCAATACCTTTGCTAAAAAGGATTAGTGGTTGGTATTGGGTGCATCAATGGAGATGAATGTCATTGGATTTTGTTCCAGGAGACCTGGCACAAATAGAAAGTGACCCTCTGTTAATCCAGTCTTGGTAATAAATGCCAGACCAGCTCACTGTTCTGCTACCAAGCTGTGGATGAATGAGATTAGATGACTCTTGGTGGTCTCATCCAACTCTAAATTTATATGTGTCTATGTGTCAAATTTCTATGTATTCAAATTTCTATCCAAGAGAGTGAGATTCACCTACCCTTTCTCACACACTTACTTCACCTGCTCCTGTTATTTTAGGTTTGAGATTATTGGTTATTCAGATTGTTTAAAAGACAACTGTAGATATATTTTCCTAAAGAGAGCGTTGCTCAGCTTTAGGTTCCTGCAACTCCTTTTGAAGCTGGGCTAAGCAGCAAAAACCATTTAAAAGCATGCCTTCAGCTCCTTCCTAATCACCACATTCACTAGGTTTGAGAAGCACGAATATTAGCCTTCCTGCCTCTCCAACCTAGTGAGAAGCAGCAGACGCTCATCTGGACAATGATGTGGAGGAGTACATATGTAGATCTTTGGTAGTAGAGAAAATGCATGGCAAAATATACTAGGAGAGGGAAAGGATCAATTATGTAAACAGAATCTACAACTTTTTGGAATGCATGCCATTAGCAAATGTTTCTTCAAAAACTTACTGGTCTTCAGGTATCTTGCCCGACAGCCATTTCCATGTCCCTTGCTTGTTTTTATTGAGTCCAAGCCAAAACAAATTGTTTCGGGCTCTTACATTCCTCATCACAAATTGCTAGGGTAGGTGTGGGGAGAAAGAAAAAACAGAAAATCTTCAGTAGGAATGAGGAGCAAGGCACTTCTCTCAAAGCCTTCCTAGACAATGTCCCTTTCTCTGAGCTACGATAGCCCTTTACAAACATTCAACAGGCATAAAACAAACACATTTCAAAAGCCTCCGGTGTCACCTTTGAAGGCCAAATCCATATTTTTGGGGAAAGCAGTGATCAAAACTATACATAGTATTACAAATGTGGTTGCATCAAGCACCCAGAATAATATTGTAATGAGGATGCGCTATTGCCCCCCTCATCCAACTTATGATGGTGCTGATGATGGAATCAAAGAGGAAATATTGTAGTGAAGGGTAAATTCACTTGCCCTCACCGAGACTGGCTACATATGTGTTCCAGTCATGACACAGAGTTAAACTTTCCTGATACTATAAATGACTGTGCTGCTCCCTGCCCCACCCACCCCTTGGCTTGACTGATGGAGTTGCTGTATTGCCTGCATACAGGTGGATAGGACCTTCTTAAATGGATGGTGATAATAGGAGCCCTTTGGCTCAAGAAGATCCCCTACCTTTTCATTACTCGGCTTTGATGCTTACCTCTTCTGCCTCTGTTTCCAAAGAAATTAGCTTGGCGCCTTCCTTCTCACAACTTTTTTGGGAATTCAACCATGATTGTAGGTTATCAGAAAACAAATAGTACGCGTTTGCAAATAAAATCCAACCATCATCCATGTTTTTAGAAATGATGTCTTTGAGCCAGCCAGATATTGAGGAAGAAGAGAACAAGAAAACAAGATAGGGGAACCACCTTGTATGTCTGTGCAGATTTCAATTATTTTTGTTACGTTCATTTCTCTGGGCACATGATAACGTATATTCATCTAGGAAGCTCAGAAATCTTAAAAAAATAACATTAACTATTCAACCCATGCTGATGCTGCAGTAAATACCTGGGTCAGCATATCTGGAACAGGGAGTGCAGTCAAGAGCCTCACCTACTTGCTTCCACCTAGATACTTAGGGCAGCATCAGGGCAGACTTGAAGGATGGAGAGGGGGAGTAGCTGTGGTTTATCAAAATTCTCTTTCTCTCTCCAGGCTCTCTGTCCAGTTGCGGAGGGGGAGGGAGGGGAATCTAGAGTGTGTGTTCCTGGCATTGGACAATTGGGACAGATGAGGGATTCTGCTGCTTTACAACCCACTTTGCTGCCCAGCAGTCTCCCTGCCTGAGATGACAGGATGGATCCAGTGGGCCTCCAAATGGCTCTGGGGGATTTTCCAGCTGATCTGAAAGTGGGTGGTGCTCCTGCCGAACTTTGGCTGAGCTGTGGAACAACTGAATGATAATGATGATGATGATGATGATGACAACGACGAAGACGACAATACTTTATAATATGATGCCCATCTAACTGGGTTTCCCTCAGCCTCTCTGGACAAATTCCAACAAAATAAAACAAAATAAAACACAATTGGAGAGCAAGCATTAAAAACTTCCCTGAACAGGGCTGCCTTCAGATGTCTTCTGAAAGTCAGATAGTTGTTTTTTTCCTTGACACCTTGGCTTGGGCCATTGACACAATTGGCCCTGAGCACCCTCTCCTGCTTCTTGCAGCCTTTTTGGCCCCCTGATGGACTGCAGAGGTTAGGGTGAAAAAATAAGCTGGGAGATGGCTTGAACGCGGGAGGAGAAAAAATCCAGCTGAATGCAGTCAACTACTGGTGAGGGCTCATCCTCAAGCCTACCAAGTGGCAGTGAAGGCCACAAAGAAGGCTTGCTTTGCTTCCCTCATTGTTCCATCCAGCGGAGCTTTCCTGGGTAGAGCAGGGTCTGCTACAGTCTGGCCTGAAGGTGATGGTAGAACTGAAAGCTGCTTTCTGTGATTTGTTTGCAAAGCATTTTGAGGATAAAATTTCTTGCATCTTGATCATGCCATTACAGCAGATAAATTTTGAAGGGTGTCCAGAGCAGAGTCTTGAAGGGTGTCTAGAGCAACAAGTTTGCCAAGCCGGATGTTCAGCTCCACTGTCGGCATGTGGACCAAGTATGTTGACGCCTGTCCAATGCCCCAGCGCCAGCCACTGCTACCATGCCAGATCACAGCGACAAGGTGAATGATCAGCCTGGCTCACAGACTGATGCATCTGATGAGAACACTGCACTCACTGCAGCCCAAGGTAGGTCTGAGAAACAGGGCCCCAACACTGCAACGCCTAACAGTGTGGAGGCAATGACACCAGTGTCACCCATGAAACCAGCTCCAGCTCCATCGGGATCCCCAACAACACAAGGGGATGAGCTCCACCAATCTCAGCGGGTGAGGCACTGCCCACACCACTTTGATGAATATTTGTGTTGACAGGAATGAGTGTTCATGCCTAAGGGGGAAGGGTGTTATGTATTCAGTGGTCTGTGTTTGCCTGAGCTTGAGTCTGGACTAAGGATTCTGAGCAGCAGCTGATTTGATACATGATATCCAATCATAGAATATTTCAGAACTCATTCCCCTTCTCTGCTTTCACATAAAAAGCTTTATAAACATCTTTATAATCTCTTTATCTATAAAGGAAGTGTTCCCAGTGAAGGAGAGCCCACCTTAGAGACCTGTGCAGATAAATGGAGGACCCTATCCTGACCTAGCTTTGGCGGTCTGAGTACTGGCCATGGCACCAAAACAGGCCTGTGGGTAGAGTGAGAGTTGCTATGGTCTGCAGATATTTTATCCCACATGCCAATGAGCCAATTCACTATGTGAGTGGGCTTGAGGGCTTCTTTCTGATGATGGGCTTATGAAACAGAGGAGAGATTTTGCTGTTGCACCAATCAGCTCTCTCTCTCTGACCAAGTTGGCAGAAGTTGCCTCAGGAGTGCTATTCAAGAATCTCTCTCCCATGGGTGTGTTGAGTGGTTACAGTTTAAGGTTCATTACTGTTCCACAGAAATGTGTATCTCTTTAAAAGAAAGAAGGAAATGAACTGACCTAGTTTTGCAGCTGTGGGGCAGTACAGCAGGTGATGTTAAGTTTGTATTGATTTAAGGCGTATCAGCAATCGGATACAGTATATAAGGAGGTCTGCGTACCTCTCTCAGTACCCTGGGTGGTGGGTCACTGGATGGGTCATGTTTCTGTAACGTTCTTGTAGTTAATGTAACTTCTGTTATTTTTCTTTAATTAAAACAACTCCTAATTATACTTTGCAGTCTCCTCAGAATGCCTTTTGTTGCGCAGTTACTCAGTTTAAATACGCCAACAGGGTGAATATAATAAAGGACAGATGTTTTGATTGTCTGTCTTATAGCAAAGAATGGCAAAGTCTTTTCTTTCCTCACCATAGAAGCTAAATCAAATCAGCAGATCAGGAAAGCTGAAGTGAATATCTCTGTTTTCCTAGGGTGGCTGGATGCAAAGGAGAGCAGCTCTCAGAGTGTTCAGCTAGAGGAGGGGCTTTCAGCTGGTGCAGACTCAGGGCAGGTTCCCACTGCACTATAATTCTTCAGCATCATAGGGTATCTTACCAATTTCCTTTTGCAGTTGATCATTTTTGTTGGAAGAATACCGCATTTCCTCTGATAGGTTTTGAGCTGCAGCGAGTATTTGGAAGTCTGGAAGATTTGAAGCAGTTTAAGGCAGGAATATCTGAAATAACAATCTACAAATATTAAGAAACCATTTTCAAACATTTTAGCCTGAACCAAGAAGCAGAGCTCCAGGGTAGGGTTCTTATGAATATGGGTGCAGATTTGATTCTCTGTGGCTGAGATCACCAATGGAAAGCCTCAGAAGAATCCTGCAGCTGTATCAGACCAAAGACCCATGCAATCCACTATCCTATGCTCATATTAAAAGTGGCTCATTAAGTATCTCTCATGTTCCCCTCCTATGTACTCCTTTTCTGCTGGGAATCACAGGGTCACAAACCAATTCCCGCCTTGAATCCCACAGTAAAGCTGAATATACAAACAATACTTTGCAGTTTTAATTATGCTTTGTGAAATCTAAGAAAATACCCAAAGTCTTTTTCTGATGAATAGTGAATTGCATTCCACATAGAGCTAAGGGGGGCATTATGTCAGTGCAAGGATTTCTACTTGTGCAATGCAGTCTTCAGCCCCTTTCCCTCTCTTCACCCTGGGGAGCAGTTTTGGTGATGGCATGTAAAGAGAAGTGGGGGCAAAGTTCCTTTGTGCTAGTGCTAAAATCTAGCACAAGCACTGTTGGGCTCTTGGTTTTAACTGGAAAAGCCTCAAAACCAGTTTAGGACTTGGAGTGGTGTCCAGCTACGCTTCCTTCTGTGTTTCCCTGCTTCTCCACTGCTTTTGCAGAGTTGTTCAAACTTCTAACTTCTTCTTGCGCAACGGTATGTGTGCCTTTTGTACTGCAGAGCCTGCCAGCAATTAAACTCCCACAAGGTCTGGCTTGATTAATGTAAGCAAGCTTTAATTTACAGGCATATAAATCACGGACACTCCCGGGCTGACGGAAGACATCTCTGCTCCCGCTCCACTCAAAAGCGAAAGTAGGACTGACAATAAACAGTGCGTCACATAAATCACAAAGGCTTTGCGTATACAGCAGATACCCGGATGTTGTGACATATCTTCCCTGTGGGAGGGGTGTACTGTTGAGCTTATTTAACCCTGAAAGCTCCAAACCTCACAAGCACAAACATTGTGAATTACAGTGTGATGGGGGAGGACAGCATTTCTAGTGGGGAGATGTGAGAATCACAACAATCTGCCTTTCTTCTTGCTGAGCAATGAAAAAGTGATAAACACTATAGGGTGATGACTTTCATTGAATATATGTATTGCTCACTCAATATGAATCCCAAATCGAACTACAGGAATTGAAGTTTGATTAAATTAAACATGTTCTAGCAAAGGTAAGGATTTGTATATAAAATGCTTACCATCCTTGTCCTTAAAGTTTGAATCAATCCCAACAACAACACTTCGAATCGTATCAATTGCCATTTGAAAATCAGCTCTTCTTTTCATTTCCTTCTGATCTACAAAGGAGGTAGGTAGAAAAGAAATGAATAAATTGTGTTCTAGCACACTAGTCTGGTGAGCTGAGGGAGGGGATACTTGGTTTCAAACTGATTTTAATATTTAATTTATATTCCTGACTTGTAATGTGCCCTGGGAGATTAGGGAGAAGGGCAAATAAAAGATCAAATCAACAAAAACATGAATATGACTTCTATTAATATTTTCTGCTCTCAGGCCTTATATTGAGGTTTCCTATGCCTTGATTGTGTCTGCCCTGGTGGTCTGACGTCCTGTTTCCATTTGGCCTGTTGCTTCTGTCATCAGATGGTTGGCCTTCTTTAGCAATGGCACCCACCTGAGAGGAGCTGGAATACAGTCCTGATGATTTTCGGCTGAAAAAAGACCTGCATATATCTCAATATTTAGGTAGGCTGTGGACCCACCCACTTTGACCATGTCCTTATCCGCTGCAGTCTGTTTTTTTCCAAGCACTTTCCTTCAGGGGACTGGAGTCCTAGCAGAGGGCAGGGTGGCAAGGATCAGGAATGGGGGCTGCGGTGACGCAATGGCACAATCTCTCTCCCTGGCACCACTGCGCCAGCCCTCAGTTTCCCCTCCCTCAGGTGAATTCCCCCAATGAAGAATGGATCACAAGCGACAGTAGGTTTTTCTTTTGGGAAAAAAGGTGGCAAGCAAAATTTATTATAACAGATGTAAACTAGGAGTTTTGGTTCTTCCACAGAAATGTTACAACAGTGAAGTTATTCAATGCACGATGCTGTTGCTTTTTATTAAAACATATACTGTTTCAAGTTATAGGTTGTATGCTGTGCAGGCTTAAGGTTACTTCCTTTTACTAATCTTTCATAGATCAGACTTCTCCACACACATTTCAGGAAATTAGGATTTTAACTGGACCGTTTCCTTAAAGATAAAAGGTAAAGGGACCCCTGACCATTAGGTCCAGTTGGGGGTGACTCTGGGGTTGCTGTTCTCATCTCAATTTACTGCCTGAAGGAGCCGGCGTATAGCTTCCGGGTCATGTGACCAGCATGACTAAGCCGCTTCTGGCGAACCAGAGCAGCGCACAGAAACGCCATTTACCTTCCTGCCGGAGCGGTACCTATTTATCTACTTGCACTTTCGTGCTTTCGAACTGCTAGGTTGGCAGGAGCTGGGACCGAACAACGGGAGCTCACCCCGTTGCGGGGATTTGAACCGCCGACTTTCTGGTGAGGATCTGTGATTTAGACCACAGCGTCACCCTGTTTCCTTACAGACCCTCAAATCCTCCTTGGCCTTGGAATCACTTCTGCCCGTTCCTGTCAGAGTATGCCGTCCGAGGACCCCTTTTTTCTTGTAAACAGCTTGTGGAACTGTTTCTTGTCTATTTTAACAGAGTTCTGTGATTCAGAACCTTAGAGTATATACTGAGAGTTCTCGGCTCTCCTCAGCTCTACCACCTCAGAACAAACCCTCCTGACAGAATCCAACTCACAGACCAAATTCCTCTCTCCTACTCCCTCACTCCACTTGGAATGCTGGCCAATCAGGCGCTGTTGTTAGTTAACTGTTTGCTGGCGGGGGGGGGGCACTCCATGACTCAACCTACTCTGAAAAGAAACTGTTCCGTCACAGGGCTCTCCCACAAGCAAATGAGGGTTAGTTGGGAAAGGAGCAGAGAATTGCAACTGGGAAAGGGAATTGTCCAGGGTGTCCCAGAGACTCATGTTAGCCTATGCTTCTGTTCCAAGTGCTGGAACTCACTTATACAGGGAGAACAAAACAGTGCCATTGCTCTCAATGGGTGACAGCTGCAACTCTTCCCTGGAAACCAAAGAGAGATGAAAGGGGTAAATGGAAGGTGGATCCTGCCATCTCTTTTTGGAAATGCTATTGGCATTGAAGCAAAGCCCCTGACATTAGTTGCAAAGTATGCTAATTATGTACTTACATTGAAGGAAAAGCAGCAGTGTCAGGACAGTAAAGATGAAAATCTCAATTACAATAAATCTTTCACCCGCTGGAGATTTGAAGTAGGTAACTGCGTCCTGAAAAGCAGATGCTTGAAGAAAGAAAATTCTGCTTTAGCCATCAGTAGCCAACAGTGTTCTCAAAGCTACCAACATGAGTTTGACCAAACTGCAGGAGGCAGTGGAAGACAGGAGGGCCTATTGAATAAATAATGACTATAAACTGTGTGCAAACATATTGGCAAACTGTATGAAAGTGGTATTAAAGGACTTAATTCATCAAGACCAGGCTGTTTTTTTACCAGGCCGCCAGATGAAGGATAATGTAAGAAATATAATTGGTAGAATATATTGAGGTCATAAATGATAAGCAAGCAGCACTGATGTTTATAGATACAGAGAAGGCCTTTGATAAGGTTTTATGGACTTTTATGAAGAAGACTATAGAGATGATAGATTTTGGAGACTCAATAAATTGATGCAATTTATTCTGACCAAGAGGCTATCCTGATAGTAAATAATGTAATAACAGAAAAATGCAAAATAACGAAAGGGATGGGACAGGGGTGCCCCCTGTCCCCATTATTGATTGGTTTTTAGTTTTAGAGACCTTGGCATTTGCAGATGACCTTCTGATAACTGTAGAATACCCTATGGCTAGTATACTGAGGGTCTTGGATCAGAGTCTCAAGTTTGGAGAAATAGCAGGTTTCAAACTAAGTAAAAATAAAATGAAAGTATTGGTGAAAAATGTGACAGAGCAATAGGGAAAAAAACTTACAAAGAATAACAGAACTATTGAGAAGAAAGTTACATATTTAGGAGTATGGATAACAGCTAAGAGTATAAATATTTTTAAGGATAACTATATAAGAGTCTGAAGAGAAATAAAGAAAACTTAGATGTGTGGGGAAGCATGAACGTATCGCTATAGGGAAGGATATCAGAAATCAAAATGAATGTATTGCCAAGAATGTTATTTTTATTTCAATCAACATGCTTGATCAGCAATGAAGGACACTTCAAAGAGTGGCAAAAAGATACAACTATATTTATCTGGCAAGGGAAGAAGCCAAGAATAAAATAAAAATTGCTAATAGCTTCTAAAGACAGAGGTGGATTCTCCCTACCAGCTTTAAGATTATACTCTCAGGCATCCTGTCTATGCTGGGTAAGGGAATGAATATTATTAAAGATCACAGATGTTTTAGACCTTGAAGGTTCTGACAATAGATATGTTTTGCATGCAACTGTGTGTGTATATATATATATATATATATATATATATATATATATATATATATGTTTTGCATCAACTAAATTATATATTCAAGGTGGACAAAAAGAATGGCTTTTCTAATGAAAGCTCTAAATTTGAAAAAGAGCTGTTTGAGAACAAAACTAATTTACTCTCAAGAACGTATAAACAGGGGCGTTCCTAGCCCCTTGGCTGCCCGGGGCAGGAAGCCAAGAGGCACCCCTGGGGGCGGGGCATCGTGACGTGTGCGTGCGTCATGACGTCATGACGCACGTTCACAGCGCGACGCCACGCCCCCAGGAAAAAAGAAAGGAACGTAGCAGGCGCTTGAGAGCGCCCGCTTTGCTCCCCCCCTTCCCTTTCGGCTTCTTTCAGCGCCGAAAGGGGAGAAAAAAGGAAGCAAAGCGGCGTTTAAGCGCTGGCTTTGCTTCCCTGCCCACTTTCTCTTTCGGCGCTAGCTGGGTTGTGACTCTGCAGCCCAGCCAGCGGTGAAAGAAGCCGAAAGGGAAAAGGGGGTGGGGAGCAAAGCTGGCGCCATAGCTGTCAAGTTTCGGATTTGAAAATAAGGGATCAGCAGTCTCACCTATCCCGGGGACAGTCACATGTCAGTGGTGGGCGGAGCCAGAAGCAAAAGTGGGCGGAGCAGCAATGTAAACTCCAAGCGGGCTCGGGCTCGGAGCGGAGCAAAGAGGAGGGCAGCCATGTGCTCCGCGCGATGGAGCCCCATCGTCTTCTTGTCTGATCCCATCAAAACAGGACAGGAAGCAGCAGCTGCTCAAAGGCAGCCAGGCTCCGCCCACCAGCTAACCCTATTGGCCGGCTGAGGGGCTCGGTGGCAACGGATAGGGGCTGATGCAGGGGGAGGAATACACCCCCCTGTAAGCACGGGAAACGGCTCCCACTTGCTTTGAGGGCTGAGGCTTTTCTCTCCAAGTAGGCGAGGTCTTCCCACCCAGTCCCTGGCCAGCAGGGGAGGAGCTGCTTCCATTAAAAATGGGAAATTTAAGGGAAATAAAAAATAAGGGAGAGCAGCGGGAAACTGCTTAAAATAAGGGAGAATCCCGAGGAAAACGGGATACTTGACAGCACTGGCCGGCGCTTAAACGCGCCGCGTTGCTTCCTTTTTTCACCCCTTTCGGCTGCTTCTTTCGCTGTTGGCTGGGCTGCGACTACACAGCCCAGCCAGCGCCGAAAGGGGAGAAAAAAGGAAGCAAAGTAGCGCGTTCAAGCGCTAGCTTTGCTTCCCCGCCCGCTTTCTCTTTCAGTGCTAGCCGGGCTGTGACTCTTGTCACCCCAAGTGCCGCCGTTCGTTCCGTCGCCCCGGGAGCAGCAGCACCGCACACACTGTGCGCTGCTGCTCCCACGGCAAACGGAGCGAGCGGCGGTGCGTGGGGGTGACAAGCGGCGGCCCCTCCTGCCACTCCCCACGCACCACCGGTCACCCCGTCCGTGCAGCGCTGCTCCTCCCGGGGTGGCAGGAGGGGCCGCCGCTTGTCACCCCCACCCGCTGCTTTTCACCCCCACCCTCACCCCCACCCTCCCCTGTCACTGGGGGTGTACCGCCCCTACCGACCCTCCCCAGCGACGCCCCTGCATATAAATTAACACTAGAATAGTATACAAAAGATGAGCAGGTTAAATCAGCAATGATACACTGGGTGAAAGATTTCGGGTATAATATACAACTTGCAGCATGGGAAAAATTAGGGAATTGGAATTAAAATTTCACAGCATGTTGTATACTGAAAGAAAATTATATGAAAATGATTTATCATTGGTATTTAACTCCCAGTCACTGAGCAAAAATGTATAAAACAGGGTCAAATATATGTTGGAAATGTAAGGAAAAAGAAAGCACCTTTTATCAAATGTGGTGGACATGTAAGGTAGTAAAAGAATTTTCGGAAATGATACTTAATGAATTGAAAAAAAAGGTTTAAAGCCCCCCCCCCAAAAAACCCAAAGCCTTTCTTTTAGGAATTCTAGGTGCCAAAATCCCAAAGAAGCAGAAAAGACTATGTACGTGACCACAGCCGCATGAATGTTGTTGGCCCAGAGATTGAAAGAAGATAAAGTCCCTACCAGAGAAGAATGGCAGATAAAGTTGGTGGATTATGCCGAAATGGCAAAAATGAACGGAAGAATCAGAAATCGGGAAAATGTTAAGGAATGGGGAAAGCTTATAATCTATCTTTTAAACCATTGTAAACAGCTAAAATTCTTAGTGCGGTTGGAATACCACTTGTAGTTTAATGGTGAATTTTGGACATAATAGAAATGTAAAAGATTTGGATTATTATAAAAGATGCAGGAGGAAATGACTAACAATTGGTCCCACAAAGGAGAGGAGGGAAGCCCTGGAGATTCTTTGGAATCTTGTTTTTATATTTTATATTTTATGTTGATATGTGATTGTAAGGTTTTAATTTGAAAAACCAAATAAATAAATTGAGAGAGAGAGAGAGAGAGAGAGAGAGAGAGACCACAAGCTGGACCTGGAAATGCAGTAGACGGAAGCTGTGCATTCCTCTACTTTATGAGAAACCTCATCCCATATGATTGTGCTGTATACAGACCAGCAGTTGTAGTTGCAGGTGATTCTGCCTCCACTGGTGCCTCTGCTGCTGCTTCAGACTTTGCTCGCTTTGCTCTCTTTGTGCGCTTTGTGGGCTTTGCAGGCGCTGGCTTCCCCATCCTCTCAGTTTTGTCTGTGAAACAACAAGCTAGAATGGAGAATAAGATTATGAGCACATTAGGTAGAAAGTGGCGTCAGTATAAGACCATCCTTTCCCTTAAAGACGTTGTTGAGTCCAATATAACTGAAACGACTTTCTTTTTCTTTTGCTGGATCAATCTCAGTTTTAAACCAAAAGAGATGTTCCATAAGGATTCCAAGGCATTTTTAAAATTGTTTTAGGTAATATAGCACATTCTCATTTTGCATCCTATTCCTCTCTAAACTCCTGGACATCTAGATTACAGGACTCCAGTAAGATGTTCACCATTTAATAGACAGTGTGGGACCTATGAGTTCTTCGGATGTTCCTGGGTGCCAACTTCCTCCATCACAGGCATCGTGGTCAATGGTTGGGGGTCACAGGAATTGCAGACCAATAACATCTGGAGGGCCATTTGTTCCCCACACTTGATGGAAGGTAGATACATTTAATCTCTATCTCCTGATTATCATTAAAGAAGAGGAGGAGGAGGAGGAGGAGGAGGAGGAGGAGGAGGAGGAGGAGGAGTTTGGACTTCATATTCCACCTTTCACTCCCCTTAAGGAGTCTCAAAGTGGCTAAGAATCTCCTTTCCCTTCCTCCCCCACAACAAACACTCTGTGAAGATTGAGTACTAGATCTGGTCTCTGTTGGATGCATATAAAAGTAATTGAATCTAGCAAGACTTTGGAGACCATGAGTTGGACCTGGAAAAGAAGTAGAGGGGAAGCTGTTACACAGGCTATACCAGTGTGCCATTTTGTTTTCTTTTTGCAAAGACCCAGCCTGACATCTGATGCTATGGCTTAAAGAAAGAAAGAAAGAAAGAAAGAAAGAAAGAAAGAAAGAAAGAAAGAAAGAAGAGGGCTGTTGTCTAATTATGTTTCGAAGCCATCTGAGATAGCAGCCCTTGATATGCTAGTAAATTAGTTTTTTTAATGACTTGTATTTTCTGGATCATGGTCTAGATCATGATCTAGACCTGGATTTACAAACTGGGCCAATGAGTCAGAGCAGCACACCTGTATTGCCAGGGAGTAAAACAGAATGTGGTGCACCTGGTTTGCAATGTAGCTGGAGCTTTAATATAAGGGACATGGCTGTTTGAGAAGAAGTGAAAGCAATTTCATGGCTTGGCCTGCTATCAAACACCTGACTGCATTGGGGAAGAAAGGAGGAACCAGTTGTCTGGGAACTTTGACCGAAGCACAGAGATAAAGAATGCAAATGAAGGCTCATGCCCACATGTGCTGACTCCCAGGCAGATCAAAGGATGGGAACGGAATTAAATCATGAATTACATCTGTTGCCAGCTTGGCATGAGACCGACGCTACAGACTACCATATTTTTCCTTTTTAAAAAAATCATATTTATTGATTTTCCAATATATATTTCCAATTACCAATCAAATTACAATCCAAATTAATTATACAATTCCAATTAAAACAATTCCAATTATACCAAATTTTATATTTTGTGGATTCCCCATGTCTCGGACTCCGGAGCGCTTTTCTTATCTCTTCCAGTTGCTTTCGCAGTCCAATATTTTCACAGCCTCTGATAAATGCCAGCAAGCAGACACGATTGTAATAAAAAATGTCTCTGTATGGATAAACCCATCCTCCTTCCAAATGTCACATTTCGGCCGGCGCCATCTTGTCCTCCTCCTCTTGTAAATCAAACTTCGACACAGCAATCTCCCCCCCTCGTGTGCGTTTCTACCACTCCTTTCCAGGAGAGCCAGACACCTCGTAAATTCCAATATCAATCGTCCATCAAAGCTGGCTTCTCCCTTTGAAGTGGTGTTCAGCTTCACGGGCTCTCCTCAGCAATCCACAAATCATTCTTTGCTGCGTCATTACCAGCCGAAAATCCTCCATTACTATTAAATCAATCCAAATCTTATTTCAACTCCATACAGTTTGTTTTTTGTAATTTCCAATCTAATTCACTCTCAGTCTTTAAAGTCCACTTGCTATTTGTCTGTGAAAGTGGATTTTCTGGGGGAGGTTTCGCCCGTGTTAGGTAAGATATTGAGGCAAAACAAACAAATGAAGAGTCCAGAGCTTACCCCCCCTTCTTTTCCCTCTTTCACATACCAATGTAAAGTCCACGTCTTCTTCCAGTTTTCATTCTTAATCACTCAGGGCTGCAGTTGGCAACATTCTTCCCACTCCTTTGTCCGAGACATGCCCAAAATCTTTAACCAAATTTATATATCCAATTCTAGGGAACGTGCACGAACGGGGCCGGCTCCAGGAGCTCTATCTAAAACGAGCCCTATGTGCCCAGAACCCCCACTCAGTCCCGAAGGATCAAAGTGGGTTGAGGGGTATCCGCGGGCAAGGCAGCCCTCCCCGTCATCCCGGGGAGGTCGGGAGGCTGCTTTACTCCCATGGCAGCCACCAAATTAACTCGTGATGGATAGCACAGATGTTACGGACCGCCATTCTCCCACTGTGCACGCCGGGCAGACTACCATATTTTCCATCTGTATAAGACGCCCCCTATTTTGGACGACTCCAAATTAAGAAAGCACCCCTCAGCAAAGCCTGTGTATAAAACAAGCCCCAATTTAAAACAATTTTTTTGCTATAAAAAAACAAAAACTAGCCTTATACATGGGAAAAATATGGCATATAAGGGCCAGCAGCTTAAGGAGACAGGGAGATCTTGACACACTGTTCTATGCTCGATTCCAGAATGTGAAGAGAACGACTGACTGCCAGTCTGAAGTGTCCCAGATAAGCCTTCCAAATCTTCATTGGATGGGGAGACATGAAGAACTGAACCTATCCTATCTGTGTTGTTGTTGTTGTTGTTGTTGCCTAAGATATTTTGCTTATTGGTTATATTGCTAGCTTTGTAGTTTATTCAAGTTGCTCTTGGCTTTATATTAGACTCCATTCTAGGTTGCTGATCAATTTCTCTGCTAATGTTTACCAATTAATAAAAGTTTGTCTCTACCTAAGAGTCTGCGAATTTTCTGTCCAGTGGAATCTAAAGAACCTGTTGCTTGCCTGGTGGTTGCTATTGGCCAAACAGCCAGTAGGGGACGCTGGCAAGACAGCACCTGTACACAGCCCTAGATTGCACCACCACACAGTTTCATTGGATGACCCTGAGTTCTAGTATTTAAAAGAGAAAAACATTTTGTAGTTTATAGAAGCTCCTTATCATTTAGCCTCTTAGTGAACTTTTGGCCCTGGAATGACACCCTGCAAATATCATACCTTGTAAGGAAATTGTTCCACCCATCAGACCTCTTTCTTTTTTTATACCTTGTTGTTGTCATGGAACAGTCTTTTCTCTAATTTCTTCTTAAGGTTTGTTTCATCCTCCCACTGGCTAAGAACCACCTCCCTTGTGATGTCAGGCATTCCAGAACTCCTCCCATTTAGGCTATACCATTTCCTGATTGGCTGCTCATCATATCCAATCAGCATTGCACATAAAGCTTAAATCTAGGAAAATGTTTATTTCAGATCCTAGATTCTTACACTATACTAGTAATATTGGAAAGCTTCCTATCTCAGGAAATATGGCAAAGTGCGTTAGTGTAAATCTTCATTTGCAAAATTAAAACACAAAGAAAAGGAACAGAAGCAGTCAAATTGCAACATGTTATTGAATGTATCATCATCAAAACATACATGCCACCACTGCTATTTTTCCAGAAAAAAAGGTACTGGAACCACTGGCGGAGGAATGGGAGGGCGGAGGGAGTGGCCTGCCCCCCCCGCACCACTATTCTGGTAGGGTGCCATTGCAGCACCCCTGTAAGGAATCCAAATAAGAACTCTGGCCAAAAGTTTTAACCAAAAAACATACGTTTACTCGTAAGTAATTCCAAATGTAATATCAATTCTGTAAAGAATTACAGTCTTAAACATAAAATAGTTTCATATGGGTTTCATATGAAACTATTTTATGTTTAAGACTGTAGTTCTTTACAGAATTGATATTACATTTGGAATTACTTACGAGTAAACGTATGTTTTTTGGTTAAAACTTTTGGCCAGAGTTCTTATTTGGATTCCTTACAGTGTATTTGGCAATAAGAACTCCAACTTCTTGTACGATTGCAGCACCCCTGCCACATGCCACGTACCCCCCGCCCGCCGCATGCACCTTGCCCATTTAGTGTTAACTAAATGTGATCCACCTGGAGTAGGAACTGGCAAGCCACTCCAGTATCCCTGCCAAGAAAACTCCATGGACAAAGACAACAGGCATATAAAAGTTATGACGCTGGAAGATGAGCCCCTCAGGTCGGAAGGCGTCCAACATGCTACTGGGGAAGAGCGGAGGACAAGTACAAGTAGATTCAGAGCTGATGAAGCGGCTGGGCCAAAGCCGAAAGGACGCTCAGTTGCGGATATGCCTGGAAGCGAAAGGAAAGTCCAATGCTGTAAAGAAAAATATTGCATAGGAACCTGGAATGTAAGAACCATGAACCTTGGTAAGCTGGATGTGGTCAAAAATGAGATGGCAAGAATAAATATTGACATCCTGGGCATCAGTGAACTAAAATGGATGGGAATGGATGAATTCAGTTCAGATGACCATCATATCTACTACTGTGGGCAAGAATCCTGTAAAAGAAATGGAGTGGCCCTCATAGTCAACAAAAGAGTGGTGAAAGCTGTACTGGGATGCAATCTCAAAAATGATAGAATGATCTTGATACGAATCCAAGGCAGACCTTTTAACATCACAGTAATCCAAGTTTATGCACCAACTACCGGTGCTGAAGAAACTGAAATTGACCAATTCTATGAAGACTTACAACACCTTCTAGAAATGACACCAAAGAAGGATGTTCTTCTCATTATAGGGGATTGGAATGCTAAAGTAGGGAGTCAAGAGATAAAAGGAACAACTGGCAAGTTTGGCCTTGGAGTTCAAAATGAAGCAGGGCAAAGTCTTATAGAATTCTGTCAAGAGAAGAAGCTGCTCATCACAACACTCTTTTTCAACAACACAAGAGACGACTCTAAACATGGACATCACCAGATGGGCAGCATCGAAATCAGATTGATTATATTCTCTGTAGCCAGAGATGGAGAAGCTCTATACAGTCAGCAAAAACAAGACCAGCAGCTAGCTGTGCCTTAGGTCATCAGCTTCTTATAGCAAAATTCAAGCTTAAACTGAAGAAAGTAGGAAAACCACTGGGCCAGTAAGACACAATCTAAATCAAATCCCTTATGAATACACAGTGGAAGTGAGGAACAGGTTTAAGGATTTAGATTTGGTGGACAGAGTGCCTGAAGAACTATGGATGGAGGCTCGTAACATTATACAGGAGGCAGCAATGAAAACCATCCCAATGAAAAGGAAATGCAAGAAAGCAAAGTGGCTGTCCAATGAGGCCTTACAAATAGCGGGGGAGAGAAGGCAAGCAAAATGCAAGGGAGATAGTGAAAGATACAGGAAATTGAATGCAGATTTCCAAAAAATAGCAAGGAGAGACAAGAGGGCCTTCTTAAATGAGCAATGCAAAGAAATAGAGGAAAACAACAGAATGGGAAAAACCAGAGATCTGTTCAAGAAAATTGGAGATATGAAAGGAACATTTCGTACAAAGATTACCATAATAAAGGACAAAAGTGGAAAGGACCTAACAGAAGCAGAAGACATCAAGAAGAGGTGGCAAGAATACACAGAGGAATTATACCAGAAAGATATGGAGGTCTCGTACACCCCAGGTAGTGTGGTTGCTGACCTTGAGCCAGACATCCTGGAGAGTGAAGTCAAATGGGCCTTAGAAAGCACTGCTAATAACAAGGCCAGTGGAAGTGATGATATTCCAGCTGAACTATTTAAAATTTTAAAAGATGATGCTGTTAAGGTGCTACACTCAATATGCCAGCAAGTTTGGAAAACTCAGCAGTGGCCAGAGGATTGGAGAAGATCAGTCTACATCCCAATCCCAAAGAAGGGCAGTGCCAAAGAATGCTCCAACTACCGCACAATTGCGCTCATTTCACACGCTAGCAAGGTTATGCTTAAAATTCTACAAGGCAGGCTTAAGCAGTATGTGGACCGAGAACTCCCAGAAGTGCAAGCTGGATTTTGAAGGGGCAGAGGAACCAGAGACCAAATTGCAAACATGCGCTGGATTATGGAGAAAGCTAGAGAGTTCCAGAAAAACATCTACTTCTGCTTCATTGACTACGCAAAAGCATTTGACTGTGTCGACCACAGCAAACTATGGCAAGTTCTTAAAGAAATGGGAGTGCCGGATCACCTCATTTGTCTCCTGAGAAATCTCTATGTGGGACAAGAAGCTACAGTTAGAACTGGATATGGAACAACTGATTGGTTCAAAATTGGGAAAGGAGTACAACAAGGCTGTATATTGTCTCCCTGCTTATTTAACTTATATGCAGAATTCATCATGCAAAAGGCTGGACTGGATGAATCCCAAACCGGAATTAAGATTGCCGGAAGAAATATCAACAACCTCAGATATGCTGATGACACAACCTTGATGGCAGAAAGTGAGGAGGAATTAAAGAACCTTTTAATGAGGGTGAAAGAGGAGAGCGCAAAATATGGTCTGAAGCTTTCCTGTGGGCCCCTTTGCGCTGTCCCATTCTCTGGCTTCCCTTTTAAAAGGGAGGCTCGAGTGAACGGGCTCCAGCGCGGGGCTGAGGAAGCTGTCCCCAACCGGGGGAACCAAAGCGGCAGCCGCCCACCCGCGGTGAGCGCTACGTTCTTCCAATTTCAGCTGAAAAAGAAGGAACTGTGAGTAATGATTGCAATTTGGACTAATTGGATCTAATTTGGACTAATTGGCTTATGGAGAGAGACTTAAAAAGCGGAAGTCCGTTTCTCTCCTCTGCGGCAAGATCAAAGTAACACCGGATTTGGCTGATTGCTATATGGATTGCTTTGAAGTTTTACGTTGATTCTGATGGCTTAAGAAATCCCTGCTTTGGGAAGAGACTGGGATATTGGAATTTTTTCTTCCGGTAAATAGAGGATTTTAGCAATAGAAAGTTTACCCTCTGACGGAAGTGGAAATGGTGGCTGAAATCTGATCTTAAAGGATGGAAAAGTACTGAGACATTGTTGCTCCCTGCCAGCTCCTGTTTTTCCTGTTTGGTTCCCACGGTTCTTTCAGACCCAGCAATGGCATTTGGCCAGGAAATTTTGTGGCGATTGGAACTTCTGCAACAGAGTGTTACTGTAACATTTTTGGGGATTGGAAGTGCCTTCAAGGACTTTGCTGAGGAACTTAAAGTAACAATTAGAGCAGTGTTTTTCAACCTTTTTTGGGCAAAGGCACACTTGTTTCATGAAAAAAATCACGAGGCACACCACCATTAGAAAATGTTAAAAAAATTAACTCTGTGCCTATATTGACTATATATAAAGTAATTTTCCCACGGCACACCAGGCAACATCTCGCGACACACTAGTGTGCCGCGGAACAGTGGTTGAAAAACACTGAATTAGAGAATCTGAAGATATACTTAGAGATACAATCCGAGTGAAATGCTTCCCAGAGTCATCATTTGAAGAAGAGAAGACACAGGTTCAAAAAGAAGAACGGTCTCAAGGATGTGAGAGGTCTGGGACCTATGATAATAACTTTATAACGGCTTTCTGGGGTGAGAGCCCAGAAATGCAGGAATATCAACTCTGGGAGTCAAAACTGGATTTGAAGAATGGACGAGAGTCATCTGGAGACAATGTGCAAGGCGTTTGGAAGAGTGCAGCAAAGATACCTGGGGACACTGTTTTGGTTTTTAGCTACCAAGGGAAAGGTGACATTCTACAACAAGGAAAATCTGTGATTTTGGAGGAATATGGACTGGGAATATGCTGGGGGGAAGACTGGTGGGAGATTAAGATGGGAGGAGGGAGGATTGTGAGGAGAGGGGTGGGGTAAAGTAAGTTATGAATTTTATTAGGACGGCTTACCAAGGTACTCTTTTGCCAGAGGGAAACAAGCGATTCGGAGAAGGGAAGAAATATTTAGGCTTTTTATGATAAGGTTTGGAATTTAATTTTTTTAAGGTAGGAATTAGAAGTAATAACAGCAATACTGTGTCCAATACTGTGTCCAGTTCTGGGCACCACAGTTCAAGAAGGATACTGACAAGCTGGAACGTGTCCAGAGGAGGGCAACCAAAATGGTCAAAGGCCTGGAAACGATGCCTTATGAGGAACGGCTTAGGGAGCTGGGTATGTTTAGCCTGGAGAAGAGAAGGTTAAGGGGTGATATGATAGCCATGTTCAAATATATCAAAGGATGTCATATAGAGGAGGGAGAAAGGTTGTTTTCTGCTGCTCCAGAGAAGCGGACACGGAGCAATGGATTCAAACTACAAGAAAGAAGATTCCACCTAAACATTAGGAAGAACTTCCTGACAGTGAGAGCTGTTCGACAGTGGAATTTGCTGCCAAGGAGTGTGGTGGAGTCTCCTTCTTTGGAGGTCTTTAAGCGGAGGCTTGACAGCCATCTGTCAGGAATGCTTTGATGGTGTTTCCTGCTTGGCAGGGGGTTGGACTGGATGGCCCTTGGGGTCTCTTCCAACTCTAGGATTCTATGATTCTATGATTCTAATAGCTTCAACACAAAAAAAACTAAGATCATGGCCACTGGTCCCATCACCTCCTGGCAAATAGAAGGGGAAGAAATGGAGGCAGTGAGAGATTTTACTTTCTTGGGTTCCATCTTCTGGTTTTTTTAAAACAAAAGTTTAAATATTTTCTTTCGCTCTACATATAAAATATCCAAGAAGCCCTTAATTTTGGCACAGGTCCACTGCATATGTACAGGTGAAACTCAAAAAATTAGAATATTGTGGAAAAGTCCATTTATGTAAGCAATTGTTTTCATTAGCTACTGGAGTTTAATATATGAGATAGACTCATGACATGCAAAGCGAGATATGTCAAGCCTTTGCTTGTTATAATTGTGATGATTATGGCATCCAGCTGATGAAAACCCCAAAGTTGAGATTGTTAATTTGGGGTTCTCATCAGCTGTATGCCATAATCATCACAATTATAACAAATAAAGGCTTGACATATCTCTTTGCATGTCATGAGTCTATCACATATATTAGTTTCACCTTTTAAGTTGAATTACTGGAAAAAAATGAACCTTTCCACGATTTTTTTAATTTTTCGAGTTTCACCTGTAGTAGTGTCCCCTCTATTTGGCTGCACCTCCAACACATTTTTTATATTTTATAAATTTTGAACATTTTGCTCAGTGTTAAATCCCACCTGTAAAACATCTTTAAAAAGTTTCCCTTTATCGCCTTGTAAGCCGGGAATCTCCAACTCTCCTTCCATAATTGTTCCCATGGCAATAATTGAATACATTTACCTATATCCATAGCCCATTTCATCATTACCTCTTTTACTTGTTCATCCTTGACCTCCCCTTCAAAATAAAATTCCATACATTTTAGAAATTACCTTTGTCTTATTTTGTAATAATTCATTATCTAATATTGAAATTTCACTAGCAAAACCATTTTTCTCTTTCTGCTTCAAACACCTCATTTAGTTGGTGAGGGGATGGACTTCCTTTTTAACATCTCAGCAGATCGCCAGATCAATCCAAATTGGTTCAAAGAATTTCTTCAGCTTTGTAGTTTTTTTTGGAAAATTAAACACTGCCAGCTGGAGCTTGAGGCTTTTCTTTGTTGTGTTGTGTTGGAGCACTCACTCGGCAACTCTATCATGTCCCCCCCCCAGCTCCTTTCAAAGCAGCAGCAGCAGAATAAGAGTTTGGATTTGATATCCTGCTTTATCACTACCCGAAGGAGTCTCAAAGCAGCTAACATTCTCCTTTCCCTTCCTCCCCCACAACAAACACTCTGTGAGGTGAGTGAGGCTGAGAGACTTCAAAGAAGTGTGACTAGCCCAAGGTCACCCAGCAGCTGCATGTGGAGGAGCGGAGGCACGAACCCAGTTCACCAGATTACAAGTCCACTGCTCTTAACCACTACACCACACCAGGGGAGTAAGAGAGAGCTCACATTTCAGGTTGCAGGACCCTGAAGAGCCTAAAGAGATCCCTTTTTGTTTTTTTATAGGTGCTCATTGCCTGTCATGGAAGCTTCAGCATGAGATTCCTGCATTTCAGAGGATTGGACTAGATGACCCTCTGAGTCCCTTCCAACTCTACAATCCTATGATTCCAGCTCTCAAGCATGTGGTAAAGCCACATGACAGGATGGAATACACCCAAATGTTGAGAAAGTCAGCTTCAGTTCTCCGCTCATGAAACACTTCCATGACCACCTCTTTCAGAGGTAGCAAAAAGGATCCTTGGCACAAGACACAAGTATCACCAAGTTTTCCTTGGTTGGGTATGCAGGACAGATTTGAAGCAACCACAACCATTTTCAGCTGTCAATCATGCAAGACGTGGCAGGAGAGGTCCCCGACTAGACTCCTGGGGTGCTAGTCCTCAACATAGACCGAGCTATTCACACCTAGTAAAGGTCTGATTCAGAACAGCAGTGTCTAACTGGTAACTTAACTCAGTTGACAGCCACTGTGCATAGGAGCCAACTCCTAGGGATAGAGGCCCCAAAAATAATTTAGAGGGCCACCTCCCCCAAGTTGATGGGCATTGCCATTCAAATGATGTGTGTGCACTGTCTTGTGATTGATTATGCAGTGGGGGAGCTTACCTGCTCCACCCCCAATATTTTATTCAAGTTGGCACCCCTGCCACCATGAATGCCATGAAAGCAGCACCACATGCTACCATTGCTGTGCCCACACTGGTGTGGACCCCAGTCTCGCCCCTTGCCAAGTTCTGAAGAAATCGAGAGCAGTTCACTCTGTTGCCCAATGTTAGCTCTTTATGAGAGCAAGGGCGCCAGAATTTTCCATTGATGAAGCCAAAGTTGTATTTGTGATTAGTCTGCTAGAAGGGGACACCAGGCACTGGGTGGCCCCCATTCTCATTGCCTGGCATGTGTGGTTGTCCTTATGTGCCTTGTAAGGTAGCGACCATGGAAATTAGAAGGGGCAATGGGGTATCAAACACACAGAGTGAGGAAACAAATATTGGTATGCATTGCAAATGAATACATTAGACAGAAAACAGACCATGATTGGACCCTTCCATTCTCTATTTCTGTAGCCATCTACGTCTGAACTTGCAGAATAAGGTTTTTAAAGGTGTTTTTCAGGGCTGATGCCAGAGAGTCCCAAAACCTAGATGGCAGAGTGTGGATTGTGCATCAAAACAGTGGGGTGGGGGTGATCTCTTGGTTTTGCTTTTATGAAGAGATCATGGGATCCAATTTCATTCATCTTAAAGTGTCTTCTCTAAAGCCAAGCATCATTCGGAACCTTCTTGCATATATACGGCATCTGTAGATGACATTCTAATCCTACCCAGCAACGATCGAGGCACTGAGAGGTCATTGCTGTGCAGTCGTTGTTCGGTAACCTATGTTGTGAATAGTCATTCCAGTACCTGGAAAGAAAAGAAAGAGCAGCCACTGATCAAAGATTGGATGTCTACAGCTTCACCCGCTCCCAGTCCCTTCTACCATTAAAAAGATGTTCAGCTCTTTCTCTCTTAACATCCACTCACAATAAGGATGGATTTTTCTCCCCAGATTTGATAATTCTAACCATGTAAGGAAAACAACAGCAACAACAACAAGACTGTCTATTTTCTTTTCATATGACGTGATTTCTCATAGGAAAATGCAAAAATGTGATGGTGTCACTTTGGAAGGCTCTTTGGTACACACAAGAACTTTCAGTCAATTTATTTTGGGCAGTATCCAGTGGAGTTTTTCGGCTGTTGCCAGGATTTCCATTTCTGCAACAGAATTGCCCCTCTCTCCTCTCCATATGTACCCACATCTTCCTCAGATCTGCTCTGGACTGTTGTGGGTGTTGAGAGATCCTTACTCTCTCATAGCAGAGTCAGCACAGTAGTGATTGTTCTGAGCAAATTAAAACGTTCTTAGATTTGCATCCACCTTCATCCACCTCCTCTCACCTCCATCACCCACCCCATGCATGAGGATAGCAGGGACACTATACAGAAACAAAAATAGCTAAGTCTACAACTGAAATACAAAATGTAATTTATAACCACAAAGCCATTATAGAGTTGACTGAAATTAGATGATATCTCTCACATATGTATCTTATCTAAATCTTGCGTGTTGGTTCTATGTTTACTCTAATCCATTATCCGTAGTTGATAAAGATATCACCCTAGCCCCACACTTATCGTCAATTCTGGTAAGGCCTTGCATTCTCCAGTGTCCATTGTATACTGAATCAAGTCCCACTACGCAGCACTAAAATTCTGTGATAAATGTATTCTGTAACTCCCCCAATTTTAAGCTCTCAATGAATCTATTAAATGGATATTACTAGTAATGGTGTAGTAGGTGGTTTTTTTTACTCCCATGAGATGTTTGGGTGAGATCTGCCCTTTGATCAT
The DNA here is from genome assembly GCA_900245905.1 of Lacerta viridis. Lineage (NCBI taxonomy): Eukaryota > Metazoa > Chordata > Lepidosauria > Squamata > Lacertidae > Lacerta > Lacerta viridis. The sequence goes on along the minus strand of OFHU01002833.1, from coordinate 134,750 downwards.
GTCTAAAATCACATACAGCAGTGGTTCCCAATAGGTGGTCCATGGACCACCCACCCAGGGGCTTCTTGGCGCCAATCACATAACAAAAACTGCTGGAGAAATATCAAAATGTTCAAAGGTATAGTGGTCCATGGCTTGGCTTTTGAAAAACTAGGGGTCTGCAGTACTTAGCTAACTAGGAACCACTGGCATACAAGGTTTAAGTTCCCAGCTAGTATTATACAATTCCACTGCCTGTTTGTAAAGTTTACTCAATACCTTTGCCAAAAAGGATTAGTGGTTGGTATTGGGTGCAACCTTTTTTCACGGATCACTGCCTTGTTGTGGCGAAGAGGCTAGAATAACTCAGAGAAGCTATGACCTATGCCGTGCAGGGCCAACTAAGACGGACAGGTCATAGTGGAGAGTTTTGACTAAATGTGATCCACCTGGAGCAGGAACTGAAAAGCCACTCAAGTATCCCTGCCAAGAAAACTTTGCCATTAAAAATGTTGCTTCAAAAACTTACTGTTTTTCAGGTATCGTCCCTGACAGCCATTTCCATGTCTCTTGTTTGTATTTAAAGAGTCCAATCCAACAAAACTTTGCACGATTTTTTACTTGCTGGTCTATAAAAAACTACGGTAGGTGCGGAGAGAAAGAAAAACCAGAATATCTTCAGTAGGAATGAGGAGCATCCAAAACCTTGGTAGACAATTTCCTTCTCATGGGGAGACTATAGACCTTTGCAGACAACGAACAGACATAAAACCAAAACATTTCAAAAGGAGCAGGTGTCACCATTGAAGACCCAATCCATATTTTTTGGGGAAGCAGTGATAAAAATTATACATGTTATTCCATGTATGGTTGCATCAAGCACCATGAATAATTGTGTGCTGGGGATATGTCCCCCTGATCCAAATGATGATGATGATGATGGATGGTAATGATAATTATGGAATCAAGGAAGTATCCCAAAGAGGAAATATTGCAGTGAAGGGTAACTTCACCTGCCTCCACCGAGACTATGCCATAAAACAGTTTGTCTTGGAACCATCTAGCAATACAGTGACCTGTGTAGCAAATACTCCAATTGCCGTACCCATGTTTGTTGGTTGGTTCCAGAGACACTGGAATCAGTCTGGTTGTGGTATGCTTGATGGCATGTTGATGGGATCTTACCCATGTCTGTGCCCTGCAGCACCCCAGTAGTTCATCTGCCTGGGCTAAGGGGCTGGGAGACGGATATACCTTGCAAACTCCTCTAGAGTCATCTCCATAATACTCACATGCCAGAGGGTTAGAGTAGGTGAGGGAAGCCTTTTTTCTAAGCTCTGAATACATCTCAAAGAGCAGAGGAAGAAACTGCAGGAAATCCAAGGGATAGATTCCCCTCAGGTATCAATTCCTTCTCCTTCAAGACTTCATTCCTGACTGCCAGCTTCAGGCTATTCAAGTTTAGCGGCTCTAAGAAACCTTATTGAGTCCCAGGTGGTAGCAGCTGCTCCCTGCCCAGCAGCGGAGGAAGCCTCTTGGCCGCCTGGGGCGGCAGCGTGGAGGCACCCCCCCCCCCGGGAGCGGAGGCATCATGAAATCACGACGCACGTCGGATGCACTGCGTATGCCTGGAATTTCTGGGCATGCACAGTGCATCCGGCCTGGCGCTGCTGCTCCTGTGGCGACCGGGTGAGCCGCTGAGCGAGCGGCGGTTTGTGGGGCTGCCCCGGCCATCTGTAAACAGCACGGTCAGGTGCTGGGCGGCGGGGCACAGTTTGGGGAGGGGCCGGCAAGTGTCACCCCCCTCGCCTGGAACCCGGGGTGCCCCGCCCCCTACACCCCACCCTTCCTATGCCACTGCCTCTGCCCCACCCACCCCTTGGCTTGACTGATGGAGTTGCTGTCTTGGCTGCATACAGGTTGATTGGAACTTCTTAATTGGATAGTGATGATAGGAGCCCTTTGACTCAAGGAGATCCCCTACTTTTTCTATACTCGGCTTTGATGCTCACCTTTTCTTCCGCTGTTTCTATAGAAATGAGCTTGGCACCTTCCCTCTCACACTTTTGTTTTGAATCAATCCATGAGCGTAGCTCATCAGAAAACAGATAGAACGAATTTGAAAATCTAACCCAACCATCGTTCAGGTTTCTAATAAGGATGTCTTTGAGTCAAGCAGATATGGAGGAAGAAGAGAAAAAGAAAACAAGAAAGGGAATTTAAGGGGAATAATCTTGTATGCCTGTGCAGATTTCAATTATTTTTGTTAACTTCATTTCTGCTGCCACATGAAAACACATATTCATCTAGGAAGTTGAAAAAGATTCAAATAAGAACAACCTTAACTCTTCGACCCCTTCATGATGCCGCAGTAAATACCTGGGTGGGCATAGCTGGAAAAAGGAAGAAGAACCTTTTATTTGAGGGAATAGACAAAAGATGCACATCCCCTCACTAGCCTTATTTGAACCCCAGGAGCCTCACCCACTTGTTTCCACCTGGATACTCAGGGCAGCATCAGGACAGACTTGCAGGTTGGGGAGGGGGAGTAGCTGTGGTTTATCCAAATTCTCTCTCTCTCCAGGCTCTCTGTCCAGTTGCGGAGGGGGAGGGAGGGGAATCTAGAGTGTGTGTTCCTGGCATTGGACAATTGGGACAGATGAGGGATTCTGCTGTTTTACCACCCGCTTTGCTGCCCAGCAGTCTCCCTGCCTGAGCTGGCAGGATGAATCCAGTGGGCGTCCAAATGGCTCTGGAGGATTTCCCAGCTGAACTGACTGGTGCTCCTGCTGAGCTTTGACCAAGCTCTGACACAACTGACTACTACTACTACTACTACTACTACTACAACTACTGCTACTGCTACTACTACTACACTACTTTATTTATATGTTTGTTTGTTTTTGTTTTCCCTAGCCACTCTGGGTGACTTCCAACAAATTAAAACACAATAATACACAAACCGTTAAAAACTTATCTGAACAAGGCTACCTTCAGATGTCTTTTGAAAGTCAGATAGTTGTTTATTTCCTTGACATCTGGTGGGAGGGAGTGCCACAGGGCGGGTGCAGCTACCCAATGGTTGTTTGTTGTTGTTGTTCAGTCATTCAGTCGTGTCCGACTCTTCGTGACCCCATGGACCAGAGCACGCCAGGCACCCCTATCCTCCACTGCCTCCCACAGTTTGGCCAAACTCATGCCAGTCGCTTCGAGAACACTGTCCAACCATCTCGTCCTCTGTCGTCCCCTTCTCCTTGTGCCCTCCATCTTTCCCAACATCAGGGTCTTTTCCAGGGAGTCTTCTCTTCTCATGAGGTGGCCAAAGTACTGGAGCCTCAACTTCAGGATCTGCCCTTCCAGATCCTTTGTCTTATTTAAATTCAATTTAAAACCAAAGTCCCATATCTTTTCTAAAACTTCTTGGATCTGGGGCCATTCTCAGAATACTGCTTTCAATGCTGTCAAACACATGCACTCCTCTGACAGCGTCCTTACCCATTTTGTTGAGACCAAGCCCATTGTGCTTGCCTGTGATGCCTCTCCATATGGAATTGGCACAGTCCTGAGCCACCAGTTGCTGGGTGGGCGAGAAGGCTCCCAATGCATTCTACTCCAGGACTTTGACATCTACAGAATGCAATTACACCCAAATGAAAATGGGGGCCCTTGCTATAATGGCAGAAGTGAAGAAGTTCCATCACTACATCTATGGGCACCACTTCACAATCATGACTGACCACAAGCCTCTGGTAGGCCTTTGTGCTCCTGCTTGGCAGGCACCCCAGATCCTGTCCCCAAGGATGCTAAGGTGGTCCATGTTTCTCAATGCATATGACTATGTGCTGAACCACCACGCTGGCAAGAGCCTGGGCCACACAGATGCCCTAAGCCACCTGCCATTGCCAAACATAGATACTGATCCATCCACAGCCCACAGTGTGATGCTGCTGGAGACTGTGCCCCAGCTGCTGCTCCATGCCATGGATGTCACCACACACTTGGTGAAGGATTGCACCATCTCCTGTGTCCTCAACTGGGTGTGGAGAGGGTGGCTAGCGGGTTGCCTTGATGCAGAATTCTCCCCATTTGTCTATCAGCAACATAAATTGTCAGTTCACAAGGGATGCCTGCTGTATGGAAACCGGGTCACGATCTCTGCTAAGCTGTGGACCAGAATTCTGGAGGCTCTCCCTGTGACTCACCCAGGCATTGTCCATATGAAGGCTCTGGCCAGTAGCTATGTCTGGTGGCCAAGCATTGATTCTGCAGTAGAAGAGTGGTCCAGCACTGCCAGACCTGACAAAATTCCTGACCAGCCATGCCTCAGGCCCCAATCCAACAGTAGGAGATAACATGAACACCATGGTCAAGATTCCACATTAAATTTGCTGGCCCATGCCAAGGTCAGACATTCTTGATCATTGTGGATTCTTTGTCAAAGTGGCTCGAGGTGGTGCCAGTCTCAGCAATGACCTCCAGGATCATAATCTGGGCCCTGCTGTGGATCTTCAGGTCCACTGATGGTATGTGGACCAAACATGCCACTGCCTGGCTGATGCCCTAGCTCCAGTCACTGCTACCACACCCGAGCACAGGGACAAGGTGAACGATCAGCCTGGCTCACAGACTGATGCAACTGATGAGAACTCTGCAGTCCGGGATAGGGCTGAGGAATGGGGCCCCAAAACTGCACCACCAGACAGCACAGAGTCAATGACACCAGTGACACCCACGACACCAGCTGCATCTCCATTGGCATTCCCAAGGAACCAAGGTGACAAGATTCACCACTCTCAGAGGGTGAGGCACTGCCCTCTCCACTTTGATGACTATGTGTGTTGACAGGGATGCAGTTTTGTGCCTAAGAGGGAGGGGTGTTATGTATTCTTTGGTCTGTGATCGCCTGAGTTTGAGTCTGTACTAAGGATTCTGAATCCCTGTGTTTTGATTCAAGACATGATATCCAATCACAGGACATTTCAGGATTTGGGCTATTGCCATTGGCCCCTTAAACTATAAGTTATGATTCTCAGCTTGGGATTTTAGACAGCCAATCATCTTGAGAGTGGGAGTGGTCCAGGACTTCAGAAATGTATATAAGCAGTTGCTTTGCCCCTGTGGTCCAGTTCTGTTAGTTCAATAAAGGTTCTTGCTGTTATCATATCACTGGATCTTGCTTGGTGGGAACCCACCTAAAATTCATTACCAATTCAGGAAGTGTTTCCAGTGAAGGAGAGACCACCTTAGAGACCTGTGCAGATAAACGGAGGACCTTATCGTGATCTAGCTTTGGCGGTCTGAGTACTTGCCGTGACACCAAAACAGGCCTGTGGGTAAAGAGAGGGTTGCTATGGTATTTTATTCCACATGCCAATGAGCCAATTCACTATGTGAGTGGGCTTGAGGGCTTCTTTCTGATGATGGGCTTGTGAAACAAGATAGAGATTTTGCCGTTGCAACAATCACCCCACTGCCCAGCAGTCTCTCTGACAAAGTTGGTGGAAGTTGCCTCAGATGTGCTGTTCAAGAATCTCTCTCCCATGGGTGAATATAATAAAGGACCGGTCTTTTAGCTGACCTGTTTTGATTGTCTCTGTTATAGCAAAGAATGGCAAAGTCTTTTCTTTCCTAACCATACAGGCTAAATCAATTCAAAAGTTCAGGAGAACTGAACTGAATTTCTCTGATGTTTCTTTAGGGTGGCCCCATGCAAAGGAGGGCAGCTCTCAGCTCTGGTTCTCAGAGTATTCAGGAGGGGCTTTCAGCTGGTGCAGACTCAGGGCAGGTTCCCATTGTGCTACAATTCTTCAGCATTGTAAGGTATCTTACCAATTTCCTTTTGCAGTTCATCATTTTTGTTGGCAGAACACCGCATTTCCTCTGATACGTTTTGAGCTGCAGCGAGTATTTGGAAGTCTGAAAGATTTGAAACAGTTTAAGGCAAGAGTATCTGAAATCTGAAAGGCTGATCAATGGAAGACAGCAACATTGCAGCTGATACTAGGGGTTGGTGGTAGTACGACAGCACACAGAGTGACAAGGACTAAGAGATTGTGGGGGGAGGGGCACTCATTTAATCTCACCGTAAACAAGTGGTACAGTGACGATAAAGTATTTCTATTTCTAAATAACAATCTGCAAATATTTTAAAAAAGCCTTTTCCAAACATTTTAGCCTGAAACAGGAAGCAGAGCTCCAGGATGGGGTTCTTAGAAATATGAGGGCAGACTTGATTCTCTGTGTCTGAGATCACCAATGGAAAGCCTCGGAAGACCCCTGCAGCTGTATCGGACCAAAGACCCATGCAATCCACTGTCCTATGCTCATATTAAAAGTGTCTCATTAAGTATCTCTCATGTTCCCCTCCTATGTCCTCCTTTTCTGCTGGGAATCACAGGGTCACAAACCAATTCCCGCCTCAAATCCCACAGTAGAGCCGAATATACAAACAATACTTTGCAGTTTTAATTATGCTTTGTGAGATCTAAGAAAATACACGCACGCAAAACCTTTTTCTGATGAATAGTGAGTTGCATTCTATGTGGAGCAAAGCAGGAAGTTATTTCACTGCAAGGATTTCTCCTTGTGCAATGCAATCTTCAGCCCCTTTCCCTCTCTTCCCCATCTGTTCTGAAGTTTCCCCCCACCCTGGAGAGCAGTTTGGGTGATGGCATGCAGGGAGAAGTGGGGGCAAAGTTCCTTTGTGCTAGTGCTAAAATCTTGCACTAGCACAAACATTGTGAATTACAGTGTGATGGGGAAGGAAATCTGCCTTTCTTCCTGCTGAGCAATGAAAAAGTGATAAACTCTGCTGAGTGATGAGTTTCATGGAATACCGTATATACCCGAGTATAAGCCAACCTGAATATAAACCGAGGCACCTAATTTTCCTACAAAAACCTGGGAAAGCTTATTGACTCGAGTATAAGCCGGTTCACCTTTGCCGCTGTGGAGGAGGAGGAGGAACGAGCAGCCCGAAAGCAGCCCTTTGGGCTGCTCCTTCCTCTTCCTCCTTTGCCAAGTTTGCATTTATGCGAGCAGTTCAGGAATGGAACAAGCTGCCTGGGAGAGTAAAGAACCGCTGTTCTTGTACGCTTCTTAAGGAATGGTTGGACTTCCGGCGAGGACGCCATTGCGGGCGGCCGTGGGTCGTTTCGGCAGCGAAACGACCCAGGCCAGCCCGGGGGTAGGAGCCCCGCTACCGCACAGCGGGGCTCCGCTAAACCGCGGGTCGAGCGTCCCGCGGCACGGGCTCTCCAGCGAGCCCATTATGGCGCGGAACCCTTCTCCCGTTACCCTTGTAAAAGGGGCGCGGGAGTGAAGGGACAACAGCGCCGGGCTTTGGAGGCATGCCCCAACCGGGCTGGTGAAGCGGCGGCTGCCGCCGCACTGAGCGCGTCGTTCTACCTGATCTGGAGAAAAAAAAGAAGGAACCTGGAGGCCGTGAGTACGAAGCTAATTGGACTCAAAATTTATGACATTTGGCACTCCGGGAGGAACGTAAAAAAGGAAGCCCATTCCTCCCTTTGTTGAATGAAGAAGATAACACTGTTGTTAGCTGCTGCTGCAGTAGCGGATACAAAGTTTCTACGGAGCTTTTGACAAGCGAGACTGGCCGAACCCCTTTTAGGGGAATTAAGTGATTGGAAATATCTCTTCTGGAAATTGTTGGATTGCAATCTTTCCACCCTGACCCGGGGGGAAATGGCGGCTAAAATTTATGGTTGAAGATGGAAAAGTACTGAAACTTGATACCCTCTGCCTACTTCTACCATGCTTGGTTTCGTTTTCAAACTGGTGTTAGACCCGGGACTGACCCATGAACAAAGGATCATTCTTTTGAAGTTAGAACTGTTAAACCAGAAGCTAATTTTGTTGAACCAGGATGTCGAGGAAAAGTTATATGCTACAGGAAAGACTCTTGAGAACTTTGGTAAACTGGAAAAAAACCTTGCTAGGGAACTTGAGGAAGTTTTTGAGAAACAAAGTACAGTGACTGCGCAACTCCGAGAAGATGAAAAACCCTGTTCGTGTGAGAGACTCAGGGTTGGAATACAATTTATATCCAATTTCTGGGGTGAGAGCCCAGGAATGATGGGTGAAAGATTTGTGAAACTACAACTAGAAGATGACTGGAATTCTAAAATGGAGATGCTGGAAGATGATGATTTGAGTTCCCTGGAGCTCCCTGCAAGGATGTTTATGGACTGCGTCTGGACCTTTGGTAAAGAAAAAGAGCACATTCTGGACAATGTTGTGGTAAAAAGATGGAGAAATGTCTGGGGGGCGATCCCGAGATGGCGAAGGAAAATGGTTAGAAGAGGGATAGGGTGAGAATATTTAAAATATAAGTAGGATGGCTCACCATGGTACCCTGAAGTCAGTGTGTTAAGAGTTTAAGATTTGAACTAGTGAAGAGATATGTGAAATGTTTATTAGCAGCAGTTTAAGTAAAATAAGATGTAAGATTGGAGTTAAGAAGTAATAAGTTATATTATGAAGTAAAAAATGAATATTAAGAAGTTTGTTTAGATATTTTGGATGATTTTAGATATTAGAGATGAGAAGTTATTAAAGTAAATTAGAATTGGAAACAAAGGAGAGAAAACGGGGGAAGTCACCCCGTTAGATTCAAACAAGATTTTTTTTTTCTAAGTAAGAAAAAGAAATATTGGTGTTTCAGCGGTGATTTTTATTTGTTTTTTATTTTGTTTTGATTGTTGTATGTGTTGTGTTATTTGTTTGTTGTATTGTTGTATTGTCTCTTATTATGTGAAAACCAATAAAATTCTTATATATAAAAAAAGGAATGGTTGACTGGGGTGAGCAGGCGGCGGCAGCACGAGCGGAGAGAAAGGGCTTCTTTCTCGCCGCCCCCACCGCCCGCCTCACTCAAGTATAAGCCGAGGGCAGCTTTTTCAGCACAAAAAATGTGCTGAAAAACTAGGCTTATACTCAAGTATATAAGTATATGTTTTGCTCACTCAATATAAATCCCAAATTGAACTAAAGGAATTGAAGTCTGATTAAATTAAATTAAACATGTTCTAGCAAAAGTGAGGATTTGTATATAAAATGCTTACCATCCATGTCCTTATAATTTGAATCAATCCCAACAACAAAGCTTCGAATCGTATCCATTGCCATTTGAAACTCTGTTCTTTTTTTCATTTCCTTTTGATCTAAGGAGGAGAAGAAATGAAGAAATTGTGTTCTAGCACACTAGTCTGGTGAGCTGAGGGAGGAGATACTTGGCTTCAAACTGCTTTTAATATTGAATTTTAAATGCTGACTTGTAACATGTCCGGGGACCTTAGGGAGAAGGGTGAATAAAAAAAATCAAATTAACAAAAAACATGAATATGACTTCTATTAATATTTTCTACTCTCAGGCCTTATATTGAGGTTCCCTATGCCTTGATTGTGGCTGCCCTGGTGGTCTGAAGTCCTGTTTCCATTTGGCCTGTTGCTTCTGTCATCAGATGGTTGGCCTTCCTTAGAGAGCTTTAGATTTTTGTTTGTCTAGATACACCTGTCCTCTTTGTCCTACACACTTGCATTTGCCAAGCTGCCTCATGCCCTGCCGTATGCTTAAAATATGCAAATTCTTGGATCATTTGTTTCCCCTCCCCCCCAAGCTTTGCTTACTTTGGAGTGCCATTTAAAAATGAATTAGCTAGGCAAAAAGGTCATGAGTTCATCTATCCAGAGCTAATTTTCTAGAAAAAGAGGCACTGGAACTCACCATGAATGCCCCCTTTGTTCTCTTAGAATGGCAATGGCACCCACCTGAGAGGGGCTGGAACAGAGTCTGATGAATTCTGGCTGAAAAAAGCCCTGCATATATCTCCATCTTTACATAGGCTCTGGACCCACCCGCTTTGGCTATGGCCTTATCCTTTGCAGCCTGTCTTCCCCAAGCACTTTTCTTCAAGGGACTGGAGCCCTAGCAGAGGGCAGGGTGGCGAGGAACAGGAATGGGGGTTCTCCCCCAGCAAATGAGGATTAGTTTGGAAAGGAGCAGACAATTGCAACTGGAAAGGGAATTGTCCCGAGTGTCCCAGGGACTCATGTTAGCGTGTGCTTCTGTTCCAAGTGCTGGAACTCACTTATTCAGGGAGAACAAAACAGTGCCATTGCTTTCAGTGGGTGACAGCTGTATCGCCCTCCCTGATATCAAAGAGACATGAAAGGGGTAAATTGGAAGGTGGATCCTGGCATCTATTTTTGGAAATGCTATTGGCATTGAAGCAAAGCCCATGACATTAGTTGCAAAGTATGCAAACTATGTACTTACATAGAAGGAAAAGCAGCAGTGTCATGGCAGTGAGGATGAAAATCTCAAGTACGACAAATCTTTCACCCATTGGAGATGTGATGAAAGCAACCATGTTCTGAAAAGCAGATGCTTGAAGAAAGAAAATTCTGCTTTAGCCATCAGTAGCCAACAGTGTTCTTGAAGCTAGCAACATTAGTTTGATCAAACTGTGGGAGGCAGTGGAAGACAGGAGTGCCTGGTGTCCTCTGGTCCATGGGGTCAAGAAGAGTCAGACACAACTAAACAGCAACTATCCAACATTCCATTGCCACTCCAGGAAAAAAGGGTTTCCATATGCTGTGGCAGCCATCAGCCTGAGACAGTCAATTGTTCAAGGGGTGGGCACTTGGGAGGATAAGCAGGTGGAGGGAGGGAGGCGAGATGGCTTGTTGCTTGAAGAAACTTTTCTGACCAATGTCTGGATCAGAAGACAGTAGCCTTTGATACTAAAAGACCTTCTTTCCACTAGACAAATGACAAAGCGTCTTCTCCTTCATGGAGAGCACGTGTTGCGGTGGGGGCTAGCAAGTCACCCCTCTGCTGCTGGGCGGGTTTGTATGGATGGCCACTACTGTGATTGGGCTCTGGCTGTCGTTGGGGAGATTCATATGTTGCAACTTGTTGATGGACAGTCCAGAGCCTATAAATGACCCTGCACTCAGCGTCGGAGCCCTCCTGGCTTCGTGCATCGGATCGCCCGCCCTCCTGCCCTGTTATTAGGCCTCTGCATTGACCTTGCTATGCCTGTCATGGGGTCGTCTGCGTTGGAGCAGGGGCCTGGTAGGAATTTTTCCATTTGGCTGATTGGCTGGTGCCATTTGGTTTTCGCCTACTGCGTAGCAATTAGTCACAACTTGTAAGGTTGGCGGTTAGGCATTGGTTATAAATTGGTTGAGGAGGGGCAGAGTTGGCTGTGGTTGCCCCTCCTATGCTGCGAAGGGGCAGGTTGGCTGTGGTTGCCCCTTCAAGGCTGCTGCTGCAAGGGGAATTCCGTTAAAGGAATCCAGGGGCTCACCATGCTTGTCCGTTTCCCCCGGTCGGGGGACAGGGCCCACGCAAGAGCCCCTGGGAGCATTTAGGGGAGAACGGGCGCACATTCTCTCCCCAAAGTGTTTTCCCCTATACTGACTCCACAGGCGGGTGGATGTCAGTTCTGTCCCCAGAGGGACAGATAGTCTTAACCAATGCCTAAGCAACCACTCACTTATTTTGTATTCAATAAAGTTGTGGCCAAAAACCTTAAACTTATATCTGGTGTGAAGTGTGTTTTACTTGAGGGGTGGTTTGGGGACCTCGACACGCAATATGCTCCCTCCGAAAACATAATTCCACATACAGAAGCTGGGCTGGACTTGCCATTGGCTCTTATTTCGATGCTGCTTATGGGGCAGCAGACTAACTGAGACCAACTGTGTGGTCTACACATCTCTACCCATCCCAGCACCTGCTACCTGAGGCAACTGCCTCATTCTGCCTAATGGTGGCGCCATTCCTGACTGCACACAGTAAAGGAACACCACAGCCAACAGCAAAGAGTGGGCTGAATCCTGGGGTTTCTATGGGGCTTAGTGGATATCTGGCACCCAAAGACCCGTGTGGGCTTTTCTCCGTATTCTTCCCTGGCACAACATGGCTAGTTCCACTCCCTGCCTGTCTCTCCATCAACTTGCCTTTCCCATGCATTCCTTTACTTTATGAGAAACCTCATCCCATATGACTGTGCCCTATACAGACCATCAGTTCCATCTGCTGCTGCTGCTGCTTCTGAATCCTTTTCGGGTGTTGGCGTCTCCACCCTTTCAGTTTTGTCTGTGAAACAACAAGCCATTATAACATGGAGGATTAGAGTATGAACACATTGATTGGAGTATAAGTCTCTCTTCAAGTATGAGAGTTCACAATGTTCACTTTTGTTGTCCTGCACTTAATCTCCCTATTACAAGAACATAATTTTTAAAGTAGATGCACATTTAGAAATGAATCATAGAATTGTAGAGTTGGAAGAGACCACCAGGGCCATCCAGTCCAACCCCCTGCCAAGTAGGAAACACCATCAAAGCATTCCTGACAGATGGCTGTCAAGCCTCCGCTTAAAGTTTTGCATTATTATAAAAGATGCAGGAGGAAATGACTAACAATCGGACCCAAAAAGGGGAGGAGGAAAGTCCAGGAGATTCTTTGGAATTGTGTTTTTATATTGAATGTTGACATGTGATTGTAAAATATTAATTTGAAAAACGAAATAAATAAATTTAAACACCCCCCCCCAAAGGACTTTGGAGATCACAAGCTACTTTATGAGAAAACTCATCCCATCAGATTGTGCTGTATACAGACCATCAGTTATAGTTGCAGGTGGTTCTGCCCCCGCTGATGCTTCCGTTGGGGCGTCTGCCGGTGCTGCAGGGTTTGCGGGTGCTGGCTGCTCCATCCTCTCAGTTTCTTCTGTGAAACAATCTAGAATCGGACAAAAACAGATGAAGCATAAGACTATGAGCATATTAGGCAGAAAGCGGCATCTATCAATATTAGACCGTCGTTTCTCGTAAAGACTTTGTTGAGTCCAATATAACTGAAACGTCTTTCTTTTCCTTTTGCTGGATCAATCTCAGTTTCAAACCACAAGAGATGTTCTGTATGTATTCCAAGACATTTACTATATATATTTTTATAAAAAGTAATATAGCACTTTCTTATTTTGCATCCTATTCCTCTCCAAACTCCTGGACATCTAGTTTACATGGTTCCAGTAAGATGTTCACCATTTAATAGATAATGTGGGATCTATTAGGGAAGTTTTTAATGTGTGATGTTTTATTCTGTTTTTAATCCATTTTAATCCATTGGCAGCTGCCCAGAGTAGGCCAATAACATCTGGAGGGCCACATGTTCCCCACCTGTAATGGAAGCTACTGTATATACAGTGGTGCCCCGCTAGACGAAATTAATTCGTTCTACGAGTGTCTTCGTAGAGCGAATTTTTCGTCTAGCGAAGCGGCAATGGAGCGCGGAGGTTTCCGCGACATAAAAAAAATATTTCGTCTTGCGAGGCAGCCCCATTGACTTTTTCGTCTTGCGGGGCTGCCTTCCGCTAGCAAATGCCGTTCGTCTAGCGAGTTTTTCATCTAGCGAGGCATTCGTCTATCGGGGCACCACTGTACATTTAATTATATAACTACCTCGTGATCATCAGAAAAGATAGAGTACTATTTCTGGTCTCAGTTGGATGCATAGAAATCCAATTGAATCTAGCAAGACTTTGGAGACTATGAGTTGGACTTGGAAAAGAAGTAGAGGGGAAGCTGTTATTCAGACTCTCCAAGTGTGCCATTTTGTTTTCTTTTTGCAAAAACCCAGCCTGACATCTGATGCTGTGGCTTAAAGAAAAAAAGAAGAGGGCTGTTGTCTAATCCCGTTTCGAAGCCATCTGAGCTAGCAAATGGGTTTTCCAAAGACTTGTAATTTATGGATCATGAACTGGATCTGGGTTGACAAACTGGGCCCATGAATCAGAGCAGGGCACCTATATTGCCAGGGAATAAAACTGAATGTGGTGTTCCTGGTTTGCAACGTAGCTGGAGTTTTGATATAAGGAACCTGGCTGTTTGAGAAGAAGTGAAAGGAACTTCACGGCTTGGCCAGCTATCACAAACCTGCCTGCATGGGGAAAGGAAGGAGGAACCAGTTGTCTGGGAACAAGGAAAGTAACCTTACTTTGACCAAACCACAGAGATAAAGAATGCAAATGAAGGCTCATGCCCACATGTGTCGACTCCCAGGCCGGATCAAAGGATGGAAACGGAATTACATAATGAAATACATCTGTTGGCAGCTTGGCACAAGACCTTCACTCTGGACTATTTAAGGGCCAGCAGCTGAAGGAGACAGGGAGATCTTGATACATTGCTCTACAGGTATGCTCCATTCCAGAATGTGAAGAGAATGACCGTCTGCCAGTGTGAAGTGTCCCAGATAAGCCTTCCAAATCTTCATCGGCTGGGGAGACACGAAGAACTGAACCTATTCTATCTGTATTATGATTATTGTTGCCTAAAATCTTTTACTTATTGGTTATATTGCTAGCTTTGTAGTTTATTCCAGTTCCTGTTGGATTTATATTACACTCTACATTCTACATTGCTGATCAATTTCTTTGCTAATGCTAACCAATTAATAAAAGTTTGTCTCTACCAAATTAGTCTGTCAGTCCTCCGTCCAGTGGAATCCAAAGAACCTCTTGCTTGCGATGATTCCGTTTATTATGAGATTAGCTCTTTGTTCCTCGTATATGGCGCATATTCCTTTACAAAAGGTATCTCCCATCTTCATTTGGTTTAATAATTCCTTCATGAAGGCCCACGATATTTTATCGAATGCCTTTTCAGCATCGAGAAGCATTATTGCCGCTGGTTTGTTTATTTTATGGTCTAGATATTCAATTATATTAATAATGTGCCTCACATTGCTATTAAGATGACGTTTGGGTAAAAACCCTGTCTGATCTTTGTGTATTACTTCCAAAAGTACATATTTTAGCCTTTGGGCCATAATATCTGCATAGATTTTATAATCTGTGTTTAGAAGTGCGATGGGTCTGTAGTTGGTCAACAAAGTAGGGTCTGTCTCTGGTTTGGGTATTAGCGTGATAAAACTATCACTCCATGTGTTCGGCAGTTCGCCCGTAACCAAGATCTCATTCATTGTTTTTTGTAAAGGTAACACTAGTATCTCTTCCAATTTTTTGTAGTACAGGGCTGTAAATCCATCAGGGCCGGGAGATTTCCCTGGTTGTAATTTTCTGATGGCGTTGTGGATTTCTATTTCAGATACCGGTTTGTTGAGATTTGCCAGTTTATCCTCTGGCAACTCTTTTAGCTTATTCTTTTTTATATACACAGTAATCTTTTCTATATCCTCTTTTTCTTTTTTGTATATGTCGGTGAAATAATCTATGAAGGATTTATTTATTGTTGTCTGTTCTGTAATCCAATACTCTCCTATTTTGATTTTATTTATGATACTTTGATTTTTCTTTTCCTTCAGTTGCCAGGCTAACAGTCTGCCTGGTCTATTTCCATGTTCAAAATATCTTTGTTTTATAGACCTGATTTTCCATTCTATCTCTTCATTTAGTATAATTTCATATTGGGTCTGAAGGAATTTTATTTTATCCTTGATGGCCTCGTTTTCTGGATCTTTAAATAATTCTCTTTCCTGGTTTTTTATCTCTTTCCAGATCTCTATTTTCTTTTTTTCCTTCGTTTTTTTTTGGTAGGAGTTTTGCTATATAAAAAAGCCCCTGAGGACGGCCTTACTCGCCTCCCAGACGGTTTTGATATTGACTTCAGCGCTAGTATTAATCTGAAAATATTCTTTCAGTGTTCTTTTTGCCAATGATAGAATTTTGTCGTCTTTCAGAAGGCTTTCATTCAATCTCCATCTCCTACTTCCTATCTGCCTACCTCTCATGACCAGTTGTATTAAGTTATGATCTGATAAGACATTGGGGTGGATCTCTATTGAACGCATCTCCCCCAATAACTCTTTTGTTGTCCAGATCGCATCTATTCTACCCGCAGATTTTTTGGAGTGAGAATAGTGCGTAAATTCTTTGTCTGAGGGATCTTTGTACCTCCAGGAGTCAAATAAGCCAATGATGTCCACCATTTGAAAAAAGGAACTGGGTAATCTACTTTGTTTTGCATCCGCTTTTTTTTTGATCTATCCAATTTGGGCTCCACAACCCCATTAAAATCTCCCATCATGATAAGTTTCTCCCCTATATGTTCTTGTAATATCTCCTGTAGTCCCTGGTAGAATTCTTTTTTTTTTTTTTTCGTTTGGAGCATATATTCCAGCTAAAATCCATTTCTCACGTTTAACTTGGATTTCCACCATCAATATTCTCCCTTGATCATCCCTGTACATCATAATAAACGGAATCATCACAGGAAGCTTCCCAATATGTAAAGGGACCCGACAGGGGTGTCCCCTTTCCCCCTTAATATTCATCTTGGTGATGGAAATCTTGAATAACCAGCTTAGAGAAGATCCAGGAATCACAGGACTCAGAAGTCTGGGAAGAACCTACAAAATAAAAGCCTTCGCGGATGATTTGATACTAACAACAGAAACACCACAGGAGAGTATAGTGAGGGCTATTGAAATCATAGAAGAATATGGAAGCCTGGCTGGATTCAAGATAAATAAAGTAAAAACAAAAATGCTGGTAAAGAACATGACAGAGAAGGACATAGAGTTGTTGGAAAAGAATACAGGCATAAAGGTATGCCAGAAAGCCAAATATCTAGGAGTGTGGATTACCCCCCAAAATATAGACTTGTTCCAGAATAATTATATACCAGCGTGGAACAATATAAAACTTAATATGAAAAAATGGAGCAAGCTCAAATTATCCTTATTAGGGAGGGTAGCAACGGTGAAAATGACAGTGCTCCCTAAACTTCTCTTCTTATTCCAGACAATTCCAATACTCGGGGGGGAAGACAAATTGAAGGAATGGCAGAGGGGCGTTGCGAGATATATATGGCAAGGCCAGCGCCCGAGAATTAAACATCTCAATATGATTGACATCAAAGTAAGAGGAGGACTGGCATTGCCAGATATAATCTTGTATTATGACGCCGCCTGCCTTACCTGGATAGCTGACTGGTGCCGACTAGAAAATCTGGAACTCTTAGATCTAGAAGGATTTAACTTGAGATTCGGATGGCACGCATATCTAAATTATGAAAAGCACAAGATCCACAAAGATTTCTCGAATCACATCATAAGAGGCTCTTTAGTGAAGGTTTGGTTAAAACACAAACATCTATTGGAACAACATGTGCCGTGGTGGAACTCTCCATTAGAGGCCCAAGCGAGAAGATGTGGTGTCCTAACGATCAAATGGCCAACATACCTAGACCTATTGGAGGAAAAAAATAACAAATTAGAACTAAAAACATACGAAAATTTAAAAAACATAGTAAAGGATTGGTTCACTTACTATCAACTTTTTGAAAGATACAAAGTTGATAGTAAAATAGGATTTGGAAAAGAACCCTCTAAATTTCAATTGGAAGTGTTAAATTCAAAAACGAAAATTCTTTCAAAAGTGTATAGGATGTTGTTAGACTGGACGGTCATGGAGGAAGAAATTAAAGCCTCAATGACCCAATGGGCCCAGGACATAGGACAGAACATCATGCTAACCAGATGGGAAAACTTATGGAAAGAGAATTGGAACTTCACCACTTGTAATCCAATTAGAGAAAACATGATTAAAATGTTTTACAGGTGGCATATCACCCCTCACAAACTTTCTAAAATGTATAGAAATGTAAGCAATGCCTGCTGGAAATGTGAAGAAGTGGGTAATTGGTACCACGTCTGGTGGGAATGTAAAAAGATAGAGTCTTTCTGGAACGAGATCCACTCAGAAATAGAAACAATATGTGACATCAAATTTACAAAAACACCAGAAGCCTACCTTATAGGGATTACAACACCGGAAATACCAAAAAGGGTGCGAAATTTCTTCTTGTATGCCTCTGCAGCGGCTAGAATTTTAATCGGTGCAAAATGGAAAAGTGCAATAGTACCCAGTAAAGAGGACTGGATTAATAAAACGTTAGAATATGTAGAGCTGGCGTACCTTTCAGAGAAAATAAAAGACAATCCGAAGGAAAAATTCATAAAGGAATGGAACGATTTTATACAATATCTAAAAAAAAGACACAAAACCAACACCATTATAGCATTGGAATAGCTCCTGCCATACCATGAATTGTAAGTGTAATAACAAAAAACAAAACAAAACAAACAAACAAACAAACAAAAAAACCAAAAAAGAAATCAAATGGAAAAAGAAATGGGAAAAGAACAACATTGCGACCGAGTCATGAAATTCCATATCTTGGAAGTATATTTAAGGAAAGTTTGATGAAGAGTTTAAAATGGGAAGCCTAAAGAAGAGAATATATATATAATCTTAGCCTTACAGAAGTTTTTCAGGAGGCTAGATTGAGTCTATTTTTTTTAAAAAAAAGTTTGGATAATTAAAAATATTTGAAAGAATAAGAATATGGAATTAGATTAATAAATGTAAATGTATTTAATGTCTATATGTTTTTCGTGTAGCTATATGTATAAGTGTGTAAGTGTATAAGTGTATGTTATTGTAATGTATGTGTATATGTAATGTTTGTATTTTGTTTAATAAAAATTACTCAAAAAAAAAAAGAACCTCTTGCTTGCTTGGTGGTTGTTATTGGCCAAACAGCCATTAGGGGGCGCTGGCAAGACAGCACCTGTACACAGCCCAAGAATGTACCGGTACTGCCACTCGGTTTCATTGCATAACCCTGAGTTCTAATATTTGTAAAAGCTCCTTATCATTTAGCTTCTTAGTGACCTTTTGGCCTTGGAATGAGTCCCTGCAAAAATCATAGCTTGTAAGGAGTGTGTTCCGCCCATCAGACCTCTTTCTGTTTGGATACCTTAGTGTTGCCAGGGAACAATCTTTTCTCTAATTTCTTCTTGAGGTTTGTTTCATTCTCCCACTGGCTACGAACCACCTCCCTTGTGATGTCAGGCATTCCAGAACTCCTCCCATTTAGGCTATAGCAGTTCCTGATTGGCTGCTCATTATATCCAATCAGCATACCACATAAAGCATAAACCCAGGAAAATGTTGGTTTCAGATTTGATATACTGCTTATTTTTTTCAAAAGTTATTGGTCTTATTTTTTTTTTTTTTTAAGGCCAGGTACATACATGACCTTCAAAGAATATCCCCCTGAAAAATCATTAATTCTCATAAACTCTGCAAGTAATATTGGGAAGCTTCTGTCAGGGATTTGCCTTCTCCTCATGAGGAGAGCCTGGGAGGAGGTCCTACTCATGAGGAGGGTGGGAGTACTCCTTGCGAGGAGAGAGGGGAAAGAGATCCTCCACGGGGGAAGGATCGGGGCAGGTAACATCCTCGAGAGAAGGTCTTGTTTAGGTACAGGGAGCCCCAGCCACTGCTGTCACCTGACTCCTCTCAAAGCCCGTTGCCAGAGCTCTCTCCCATGGAAGAGGGGGAGGAGCAGATGGTCAGGGATGCGATGGAGAGACCCAGCACCGCCAGCCAGACGCAATCGGAGGGAGAGTTGCAGCTTCCGGCACAGGCACAGCATCGGGGGGCTAGGAGACCCAGGAGACATCGTTTCAGGGTGCCGAGGCTTTGGTGCTGGGCGGGAAACCAGAGAGGAGCACTTCTGGATTCTTCAAGTGACTGAGCAGTCATGTTTTTAGCTAGCTCTGCACTGTAAATAATTATGCACAATAAAGTAGTCTTTAAAGTAAGAGGACTCTGTCGTTACTTGTGAGCAACCCCCTGGGGTATCCTGACAGCTTCCTATCTCAACACTTGGACCAGGAAATATGGCAAAGTGCATTCATGTAAATCATTTGCAAAGTTAAAGCACAAAGAAAAGGAACAGAAACAGTCAAATTTCAACATTTTTGGTCTACATTTATTGAATGTATCTTCATCAAAACATACATGCCATGAGTGCTATTTTTCCAGAAAAAAAGTTTACCAGAACTGACCATAAACACTTCCCTTGCTGTCTTATTGTGGTGTCTACCTGAGAGGTGTCAAAACTGAGTTCAAGTGAGTTTCAGATGGAAAATCTCTGCATGCAACTGACATTCAACACAGCGTAACTCATAGAGAACTGTACTTGGATGGAAAGATAGATCTGCACAAACTCTGAATTGGACTTTGATAAGCTTCAGAGGACGAGATGGTTGGACAGTGTTCTCGAAGCTACTAACATGAGCCTGACCAAACTGCGGGAGGCAGTGGAAGACAGGAGTGCCTGGCATGCTCTGGTCCATGGAGTCACGAAGAGTCAGACACAACTAAACAACAACAACAACAACAACAAAGCTTCATATACCAGAAATCCCTCATAACTATGTATACTTGTTTCTCTTGTTGTTCATTGTGTGTTTTTTGAGCCTCCCCGCAACGGGTTGAGGTCCTGTTGCTCTGTCCCAACTCCTGCCAACCTAGCAGTTCAAAATCATGCCCGTGCAAGTAGATGAATAGGTACCGCTGTGGCTGGAAGGGAAACGGCGTTCCCGTGTGCTCTGGCACCCGTCATGGTCCTCCCTTGCATCAGTAGCAGTTTAGTCATGCTGGCCACATGACCCGGAAAACTGTGGACCTACGCTGGCTCCCTCAGCCTGGAAGCAAGATGACCTCCGCAACCCCATAGTCGCCTTTGACTGGACTTAACCATCCAGGGGTCCTTTACCTTTTTTTAAACCTACCAATAAAAATATTGTTCAAAAATGATTTCTGTCGTTTATATCCTGTCTTTTTGTATAAAGATATGAGAATCATATAACACTGGCCCTAAAGGATTTCCAGTGCCTCCCCAGTACATTTGTGAGCACAATTCAAGCTGTTCTTGCTGTCCCTTAACAGATTTGGCCCTGTATATCCGAAGCAGCATTTTTACCCCCATCGTCCAGCCCAGACACTGAGGTCCAGCTCTGAAGGTCTTCTGGCTGCTCCTTCACTGTAAGAAGTGAGGTTACAGCAAACCAGGCAGAAGGCCTTCTTGACAATAGTACCTTCCCTGGGGAAGACCCTCCCATATTATATCAATGAGATTAAGAACTACAAAACTTTTAGAAGACATCCTGTATCGGGAAGTTTTAAACACTTGACTTTTATTATATTTTTATATTCTGCTGGAAGCCACCCAGAGTTGCGGGGATAATAATAATAATAATAATAATAATAATAATCCATTAAACACTCATCTAGCAGTAAATGTAATAGTGTTTGTTCTGTCCATTAATTTTAGACATAAGCTTAAACATTCAGTGTTCAAACATATTACTTTATGTAACCACTGAGAAAATTGAGTGGCTGGTATAACAAGGTCTTGATTTTGGACATTAATATCCTTAAAGAAAGGGGTCTATATTTCTTCGAAGATGTCTGTTTTTGTTATATCTCAGGCACTGCCCCATCCCATATATTATTTTCCCAAACGTTCAGGGGTATTTCAGTCTGGTTCTTCCATTGTTGAGCTATTGTGCTGCGGTCAGTAAGAAGCCTACTAGTTCTCTGTGGTACAGAAGGGTTGCCATATTTTGAAGAGCAAAAAAGAGAACACATTTGCTGACAAGTTAGGAAATTGTCCTAATCCCAGATGTTTGGGGGATGTTTCAAGTCCCATTAAACTCAGTGGAATTTACTTGTGAGTAAACATGTATGAGCAGGTGAGAACTACATTGCACTTGTATATGATTTGATGAAAAGCTTCTTGTAGATTCACAGACCCCCTTCATGGATCACTGCTTTGTCGTGGCGAAGGGGCTTGAATTACTCAGGGAAGCTATGGACAGGTCAAGATGGACAGGTCATAGTGGAGAGTTTGGACCAAACGTGATCCACCTGGAGGAGGAACTGGCAAGCCACTCCAGTATCCCTGCCAAGAAAACTCCATGGACAAAGACAACAGGCATATAAAAGTTATGACGCTGGAAGATGAGCCCCTCAGGTCGGAAGGCGTCCAACATGCTACTGGGGAAGAGCGGAGGACAAGTACAAGTAGATCCAGAGCTGATGAAGCGGCTGGGCCAAAGCCGAAAGGACGCTCAGTTGCGGATATGCCTGGAAGCGAAAGGAAAGTCCAATGCTGTAAAGAAAAGTATTGCATAGGAACCTGGAATGTAAGAACCATGAACCTTGGTAAGCTGGATGTGGTCAAAAATGAGATGGCAAGAATAAACATTGACATCCTAGGCATCAGTGAACTAAAATGGACGGGAATGGGCGAATTCAGTTCGGATGACTATCATATCTACTACTGTGGGCAGGAATCCCGTAAAAGAAATGGAGTGGCCCTCATAGTCAACAAAAGAGTGGCGAAAGCTGTAGGTAAAGGTAAAGGGACCCCTGACCATCAGGTCCAGTCGTGTCCGACTCTGGGGTTGCGGCGCTCATCTCGCTCTATAGGCCAAGGGAGCCGGCGTTTGTCCGCAGACAGCTTCCGGGTCATGTGGCCAGCATGACTAAGCCGCTTCTGGCAAACCAGAGCAGCGCACGGAAAACCGTTTACCTTCCCGCCAGAGCGGTACCTATTTATCTACTTGCACTTTGATGTGCTTTCGAACTGCTAGGTGGGCAGGAGCTGGGACCGAGCAACGGGAGCTCACCCCATCGCAGGGATTCGAACCGCCGACCTTCTGATCAGCAAGTCCTAGACTCTGTGGTTTAACCCACAGCGCCACGTGGCGAAAGCTGTACTGGGATGCAATTTCAAAAATGATAGAATGATCTCGATACGAATCCAAGGCAGACCTTTTAACATCACAGTAATCCAAGTTTATGCACCAACTACCAGTGCTGAAGAAACTGAAATTGACCAATTCTATGAAGACTTACAACACCTTATAGAAATGACACCAAAGAAGGATGTTCTTCTCATTATAGGGGATTGGAATGCTAAAGTAGGGAGTCAAGAGAGGGAGTTCAAAATGAAGCAGGGCAAAGGCTAATAGAGTTCTGTCAAGAGAACAAGCTGGTCATCACAAACACTCTTTTCCAACAACACAAGAGACGACTCTACACATGGACATCACCAGATGGGCAGCATCGAAATCAGATTGATTATATTCTCTGCAGCCAAAGATGGAGAAGCTCTATACAGTCAGCAAAAACAAGACCTGGAGCTGACTGTGGCTCAGATCATCAGCTTCTTATAGCAAAATTCCAGCTTAAACTGAAGAAAGTAGGAAAAACCACTGGGCCAGTAAGATACAATCTAAATCAAATCCCTTATGAATACACAGTGGAAGTGAGGAACAGGTTTAAGGATTTAGATTTGGTGGATAGAGTGCCTGAAGAACTATGGATGGAGGCTCGTAACATTATACAGGAGGCAGCAACGAAAACCATCCCAATGAAAAGGAAATGCAAGAAAGCAAAGTGGCTGTCCAATGAGGCCTTACAAATAGCGGGGGAGAGAAGGCAAGCAAAATGTGAGGGAGATCGTGAAAGATACAGGAAATTGAATGCAATGCCCAAATAATATCAAGGAGAGACAAGAGGGCCTTATTAAACAAGCAATGCAAAGAAATAGAGGAAAGCAACAGAATGGAAAAACCAGAGATCTGTTCAAGAAAATTGGAGATATGAAAGGAACATTTCGTCCAAAGATTACCATAATAAAGGACAAAAGTGGGAAGGACCTAACAGAAGCAGAAGACATCAAGAAGAGGTGGCAAGAATACACAGAGGAATTATACCAGAAAGATATGGAGGTCTCGTACACCCTAGGTAGTGTGGTTGCTGACCTTGAGCCAGACATCCTGGAGAGTGAAGTCAAATGGGCCTTAGAAAGCACTGCTAATAACAAGGCCAGTGGAAGTGATGATATTCCAGCTGAATTATTTAAAATTTTAAAGGATGATGCTGTTAAGGTGCTACACTCAATATGCCAGCAAGTTTGGAAAACTCAGCAGTGGCCAGAGGACTGGAGAAGATCAGTCTACATCCCAATCCCAAAGAAGGGCAGTGCCAAAGAATGCTCCAACTACGCACAATTGCGCTCATTTCACACGCTAGCAAGGTTATGCTTAAAATTCTACAAGGCAGGCTTAAGCAGTATGTGGACTGAGAACTCCCAGAAGTGCAAGCTGGATTTCGAAGGGGCAGAGGAACCAGAGACCAAATTGCAAACATGCGCTGGATTATGGAGAAAGCTAGAGAGTTCCAGAAAAACATCTACTTCTGCTTCATTGACTACGCAAAAGCATTTGACTGTGTCGACCACAGCAAACTATGGCAAGTTCTTAAAGAAATGGGAGTGCCGGATCACCTCATTTGTCTCCTGAGAAATCTCTATGTGGGACAAGAAGCTACAGTTAGAACTGGATATGGAACAACTGATTGGTTCAAAATTGGGAAAGGAGTACAACAAGGCTGTATATTGTCTCCCTGCTTATTTAACTTATATGCAGAATTCATCATGCGAAAGGCTGGACTGGATGAATCCCAACCGGAATTAAGATTGCCGGAAGAAATATCAACAACCTCAGATATGCTGATGACACAACCTTGATGGCAGAAAGTGAGGAGGAATTAAAGAACCTTTTAATGAGGGTGAAAGAGGAGAGCACAAAATATGGTCTGAAGCTCAACATCAAAAAACTAAGATCATGGCCACTGGTCCCATCACCTCCTGGCAAATAGAAGGGGAAGAAATGGAGGCAGTGAGAGATTTTACTTTCTTGGGCTCCATGATCACTGCAGATGGTGACAGCAGTCACGAAATTAAAAGACGCCTGCTTCTTGGGAGGAAAGCAATGACAAACCTAGACAGCATCTTAAAAAGCAGAGACATCACCTTGCCGACAAAGGTCCGTATAGTTAAAGCTATGGTTTTCCCAGTAGTAATGTATGGAAGTGAGAGCTGGACCATAAAGAAGACTGAAGAAGAAGAGTTTGGATTTGATATCCCTTTTCACTACCCGAAGGAGTCTCAAAGCGGCTAACATTCTCCTTTCCCTTCCTCCCCCACAACAAACACTCTGTGAGGTGAGTGGGGCTGAGAGACTTCAGAGAAGTGTGACTAGCCCAAGGTCACCCAGCAGCTGCATGTGGAGGAGCAGAGACACGAACCCGGTTCCCCAGATTAAGAGTCTACCACTCTTAACCACTACAACACACTGGCTCTGATCGCCGAAGAATTGATGCTTTTGAATTATGGTGTTGGAGGAGACTTTTGAAAGTCCCAGACTGCAAAAAGATCAAACTTATCCATCCTTAAAGAAATCAGCCCTGAGTGCTCACTGGAAGGACAGATCCTGAAGTTGAGGCTCCAGTACTTTGGCCACCTCATGAGAAGAGAAGACTCCCTAGAAAAGACCCTGATGTTGGGAAAGATGGAGGGCACAAGGAGAAGGGGACGACAGAGGATGAGATGGTTGGACAGTGTTCTCGAAGTGACTAGCATGAGTTTGGCCAAACTGCGGAGGCAGTGGAGGATAGGGGTGCCTGGCGTGCTCTGGTCCATGGGGTCACGAAGAGTTGGACACGACTGAACGAATGAACAACAACAACAAATGGTTTTTGTTGTATGTGTCTTTTGCCAGTGTGGTGTAGTGGTTAAGAGTGGTAGACATGTAATTTGGTGAACTGGGTTCGTGCCTCCGCTCCTCCACATGCAGCTGCTGGGTGACCTTGGGCTAGTCACACTTCTTTGAAGTCTCTCAGCCCCACTCACCTCACAGAGTGTTTGTTGTGGGGGAGGAAGGGAAAGGAGAATGTTAGCTGCTTTGAGACTCCTTCAGGTAGTCAGTCAGTTTTATTATGGCAAAAGCCAGCAGTACAGTAAATCATATATCCAAACAGAGAAAAATTGGCAACAACATCACCAGAGATAAAACAATTACACAAAGGAACTTTACAATGTGTTATTCAATAAAAGAGATTTACGCTTCTCAATAGCTAAAGTGCAGAATTTAGCCACATCATATGATACTAGACTTGAAGAATCCTCCAGAAGATATTTTCGTAAAATTTCGGGGGAGGATTCCAAATAGTGTTGTAAGGGTGTAAATTTTGTTAAAAGGGGTAAAATATATCGAGCACGTTCTTCACTATAGAATTCGCAAAATAAAAGGATGTGAGTAACGGATTCTACCTTGTTAGACATGCAGGGGCAGAGACGCACATGCTTTGGAACCTTCATAAATTTGCCATACTGGAGCCTTATTTGCCCCTACGGGTTCCCATTGTTGCGCCCGGTGAGAAAACATGGAAGCAGAAAAGACCTGAGGCTTCTGGCTTCAGAGAGAGAAAGATTTAATTTCTGCATGCAGAGGTACTTCGGTGTTTAGATAGCCAAGCAAGTACAAAACTAGCCAATTTTCAGACAGTTCTTATAGACAGTTCTCTGGCTCTCTTCCCACCCCAGAAAACTTCCTCTTGTCCATATAAGGAACATTTCCTGTTGTACATTTCCTGTTATACATATAAGGCAAAGGACATATAAGGCAAAAGAACATTTAGCCCAGTGTTGGTTCATGCGCACTTCCAGCAAGGCCATCCTATCTGTGACCCAGACAATTCCTCTCTATGCGAGGACAGTTACTCTCTGCGCAAGGTCTCTGTTATCTCCAGACACTTTAGTCATCATTTGCCAGTGCAATGTAGATCAGAGTTCACAGCTTTACAGAGCAATTTCATACAGAAAAGCTTAAGAAGTTCTTTTATACTTAATACATTCACTGGCTAACAATACATTCAGGTGAATATATATATAGGTTAGCTAATTAACCCCTTCCATTCCCTCCTCTTCTCTGGACCGCTGGACTTCTCTCTCCAGCGCGTCCCTGGGAAATGACTGATATTCTCTAGCAAGGGCAATGAGCTAAAGAATCCATGACACAACTTTATAAATCACCATATGCATGCATTGCTTTAAGCAGAGAATACAGAGGCTTAGAAGCAAAATAACAATGGGGGACACAATATCAACAGATAAAACAGATACAACTAAAGATCTTTTACATCGAATATTCCTAACACTAATTACAGAAACTGTTCAACTGGTCACATTATCTGGTAACTGGTCAACACAAATTAAGGCAATATGATCATTCAGTCCTCCCATTCAGTGTTCTTTTCCTTCCTTTTCTTCTATTGGCGTGCGCTTTGGCAGCAGGTTTGTTGCTTCTTGGCCTTTGTTGCTTCCCTGGATCTCCAGCTTCAAGGGATGTTTCAGCACACTGTGGCAGGTCCTGTCTCTACATGAGGAGGCGGACACCAGCCACTTTCACCACTGGCAGTGTTGCCAAAAAGACTGTTTAGGATCTTTGCCACTTAGGTTTCAGAATCGCTACATAGGGATAAAACTGGCTTAGCAAAGCTACATGGCATTAGGGCACCTGCTAAAAGAATAGGAGATAAAAAAATAATTTGGTTCATTTTTCCAATCCATGCAAACACTCTAAACTTAGAATACACACAAATATAAACAAATACACAATACAATCATACTATCACCACAATTTCAGACCAATTTAACATAAAACTCTGCTAATGTCAGGGAACAGAAAGATACAATTTTTCCCAAATAAGATCCATTTCTTCAACATCACCTTCATACACACTACTAGAGCCATTGCAATTCTCACTATCTTGACATCCTTCAGAACATTCTCCTTTTTTTAAAAAAACTTTTACATAGCAACTAATCTTTTCCAATATCACATTGTACAAGTGATCTAGGGTGTTTGGGTATAGCTATTTTCTCCTTACTGTCTTCTTCTCTCTTCTAATGTTCCATTTCTCCATCCCAATTATATTACCAGTTCCAACAGCCATATCAGAGACTAACTTTCCCTCCTCTTCTGTTTTCCTGCATCCAAGCACCAGCCATTGATCCTCAGTACCTGATTTTCTACTTACCACCTCACCAAGCCTATCAGGACCTTGTGTTCAAGAACTTACTACCACCAATCTATTTTTTTGACCCTCAGGAGGACTTAAGGTGGAAACAGGGCAATAGGGAACAAATTCTGACAGAGTTGGGTTGTCAGACAGAACAGAACTTGGCCTATTTATCTCTCTTCAGAGCCATCGGTAGGTCACTCTCATCATCTCACACGTGGCGGCCAGCTTAGCAAAATTGCTAACTCCTCACAACGGTGTTTCATTTGGACAATGGAGTTGAACCCTTGATGTGCTCATTCAAATAGTGACAATTTTCAGGTTTCTTTTAGGTAACAACAAATTATGGACAGGGCAATAGGAAAAAGCCTCCTGTCTTTTTTAAAACAATCTTTGAAGGGCTTACTATATATCTACCACCTCTGAAGCAGAGCCATCTTCAGGCCTCTCTCATTGTCTCATGCTTCCATGGCAACAACCTGGCGGTCCTCTCCATGGTTTGGACAATGGATTCACCCCCCTAGATGTGCTCTGCAACCTTGGCATGGAGGGTGGTGTATTGCCTTCAATATTGTTTCCTGCTTGGCAGGGGGTTGGACTAGATGACCCTTGGGGTCCCTTCCAACTCTATGATTCTATGATATGTATACCTTCACTTTATCATCAATTTTTCTTCCAATCATTCCAAAATTTCTGCCCCCTTTTTCCTCCTGAGGTTCAAACTTACAATGGAGTAAATTCCTCCAAAGCCTAACTTACACTGTCAGGGCTACACTGTCAGTTGCTAACCATGAGCCCCTTCCCATTCTACTTCAACATTCTCTTCTCCTTCATTACACATCCCACAAACCTACATCTACATTCCCAAATACATCCTGCTAAGAAGCCATTTCTTCTGTTTCAAAACCTTCCCTGAAAAACTTAAAACCTGGGATATAAAATAAAACTTTTCCCTCTAATCAACTTCTGTTGGAAACAATCAAACTGCTCAGAAGACATAATCTTCTCCCCCCCTTGTGGGTGGCAAATTCCCTTCCTTTGCAAGATTCACTGCTGCAAAGAGAAAAAAATCCTTGCTGTTTAAACTAAGGCTTCTCTCTGTTTCTGTCCATCTCCCCACTCTCATTGCTTTACAAAGGTCAATTAAGAAACAAAATAAGACTGTACCAGCTTTAAAAACAAACTAACAAACATTCCTGATTGCAAGAGCAGCCCTCCTTTCAATGCTTCAGACACACTTTTACATTCACCTTAACATTGCAGAGAAATACTTTTACAGCCCATTCTATTGAAGCACATGCCTTGGCACACAAACAATTTCCAAAACACACTCACCAAACCCTGGGGTTCAAACAGATTCCTTGAAGGGACAACAAAACAAAACAACAAATACAAATTGTGCAGCCACATATACAAGGAAAAAAACAGACTTCCCAGACTTCGTTGGCAATGCAGCAAGAAATGAAACAATTTTAGGAACACAGAGTTTGGGAACCCACAGATTAGGGCTGCTTTCTGCCCCACCTTTCCAAAATGAATGCAAGCCTCAAACAGGGACCAACACACACACACACAGGCACTACAGACACAGACAAACTCACAAAAATCACACTGCACAATCACTGCAAACACAGAACTCATACAACACACACACATACTGATTACAAGTCATAAATTTTTACACAGCAACAAAAATTCCAATTCCCCATCTCAGCTAGCTCAGGTTCAACCTGGGACACTCCTTCCACCTAACGTTTACACATGCACACACCTTTCTTCACACCCAGTTGGTGACTTAGATGGAGTTGCCTCGCTAAGAAATGCACCAAAAGGGCCACAAATTGCTTCGCTTAGGGGTTCTGAACCCCCGCGTCTCATTCACTCAGCACCATTCACTGGAGTGTCCACACACACCATTCACCATGCACAGAGTAAAATCACAGAAAAATTCTTAACTTTCCCTTCTCTCTCCTCAGAGAGGGCACCCCCCTTCTTTTCCCCACAGCCAACGGCAACCTTTTGCTCTCTGCTGGCTCCTTCCTGGCGGCCCTCTACGGCTCACGGCCAGGCTCCGGTGGCAACTCTACTTGCACACTACCGGATTTTAACGGCGGCCCTCTGGCTCACTGCCGTTGCAGGATCGATCACATCCTGCGCTTCCCCTTCCCTGGGAAGCTGCTCCCCCTGTGGAGCTTACCTGTCCTCTGCAGATCTTACTTCCCTTCCCCCCTGCGGCCGCTTTCTCTTTCTCCCGTCGCCTGCGGTGCAGTTTGGCTCTCCCCCTGGGGTAAGCCAGTCCCTTCCCACAAACAGGCAGGAAGCGCGCTTGGGGCCAGCAAACGCCAGACCAGGAGAGCCTTTTCGCTGTGCGGCGACGCCTCGGACTCCCTGTTTTCTCAATCCCGGGGAACAGCGAAGGGTTCCCGGCCAATGCACCACGTTATGGAGCCTTATTTGCCCCTACGGGTTCCCATTGTTGCGCCCGGTGAGAAAACATGGAAGCAGAAAAGACCTGAGGCTTCTGGCTTCAGAGAGAGAAAGATTTAATTTCTGCATGCAGAGGTACTTCGGTGTTTAGATAGCCAAGCAAGTACAAAACTAGCCAATTTTCAGACAGTTCTTATAGACAGTTCTCTGGCTCTCTTCCCACCCCAGAAAACTTCCTCTTGTCCATATAAGGAACATTTCCTGTTGTACATTTCCTGTTATACATATAAGGCAAAGGACATATAAGGCAAAAGAACATTTAGCCCAGTGTTGGTTCATGCGCACTTCCAGCAAGGCCATCCTATCTGTGACCCAGACAATTCCTCTCTATGCGAGGACAGTTACTCTCTGCGCAAGGTCTCTGTTATCTCCAGACACTTTAGTCATCATTTGCCAGTGCAATGTAGATCAGAGTTCACAGCTTTACAGAGCAATTTCATACAGAAAAGCTTAAGAAGTTCTTTTATACTTAATACATTCACTGGACTAACAATACATTCAGGTGAATATATATAGGTTAGCTAATTAACCCCTTCCAATACCGCACTGCTGAAGGCATTGTCTTGAAACGGGCTCTAGAGAAGGCCCATCTATAGGCTTCATTAGTGATATTAGTTAAATAAGGGGCCGCTGCAAAGTTAGGCCAAGATTTTAAACATCTATACTTCTCCGGGAGTAAGGCAACTTCTTGTTGTAATTCGACATCATGAAGTCTCTGAGTAATAGTAATTTTTGCCTTATTTAAAGTTCCGTTAAGAAGATATTCTGGGTTTAGGCCAATTTGTTTGATCTTATTAGTTATTTGCATAAGCCAGGGGGGATAGGGGACTGTGGCCAGGAAGTGAGGTAACAATCCCTTTGGGTTGTAATGGATTTTCAACCAGAGGGATATTGCTTGTTCCCATACCTTTAATTCCACTCTGGGGAGTCCTGCCTCTTGCCTTAACACTGAATTAGGTGTACTCTTTGGGGTACCAAATAAAGATCTTAAGAATTTTGATTGTACGATTTCGAGGATCTTGAAATTAGCAGAAAGGTTAATTTGAGAGCCATACAAGAGTTGGGCTAGAGATTTTGCCTGGAAGACTTTTAGGGCCATCGGGAGGAAGCCGGCGCCTTTCCTTCTGAAAAGCCTAAGGATGGCATTTGCGCTTCTCTCTGCTGAGATAGCTGATGTAGTCAAGTGTGTTGTCAATTTGGCATTATAAGAAAAAGTTATGCCCAAGTATTGGAAGATCTTAGTTTGTTCAATGTCATTTCCCTTCATACTCCAATTGTCTTTCTTAAAGGAGCGATAGAAATGTACAATTTTGGTTTTGGCAAAGTTAATTGTTAACAATTCAGTGTTACATTGGTCGCTAAACTTCCCTAAGGCGCGTTTCAAGCCCACTTTAGTTTGCGAAAGAAGGGCGGCGTCATCCGCATACATTAAAACTGGTACTTTTTTACCACTGAAGAACACGGGGGGGATGGGTATCAATTTCATGGCAGCATGTGACTAGGGAATTAACATAGATGTTGAACAAAAATGGGGCTAATAAACATCCTTATCTAACTCCTCTTTGCACTGGGATTTCTCTGGAGAGTCTGCCACCCTGTACGAGTCTTACCTGGAGGGTATTGTTTTCATGGAGTTTAATAATCAGAAGTAACAGCGTTCTGTTAATACCCATATTGGCCAATTTGGCCCAGAGCCTACCCCTAGATACAGAATCAAATGCTGCCTTTAAGTCCACAAAGGCCACATACAATGGTTCCCCCCCCCAATATTTCACATATTTGTAAACAAAATGTCAGAGAGGTTCCCCCCCCCCAACACGGCAGGAAAGTTTTAGGAAGTATAGAGACGTTCGCCCAATCACATCCTCCTCTGATAGCCTGACGCATTCCCCAGATTCCAGTGAGGGGGAAGAAGGGGGAGAGAAAGAGAGAGGCACAGTTTCACAGCCGCAGCATAGCACTGAAAACTGGGACACAGGTCAGAGTCTCACGCTGGCTGACAGGACACGGAGGGGGAGACGAAGGGGCTGGAGATTTCCCAGGATGCTTTGCTGGAAAGGGAATAGGAGGAGTTCATTACGTGGATCTGAGTTGTAATGGAAGGACGTCTTTGTTGTATATGCTCTGTTGTAATGGAAGGACTTTGTTGTATATGCTCTGTTGTAATGGAAGGACGTCTTTGTTGTATATGCTCTGTTGTATATAGCTTGCACAATAAAGAACTTAGATTAGAAGTTCTTTGGCTTTGGACTGTTTTCTCATAAGCAACCACCAAGCTCCTTCCTGACAGCATCCACGTAATCCCTGTCGGTTGCTTGTGAGATTTATCCTTCGGGACGGCTTTGAAGAGGCGTCATGAGTAAGGAGGAGGAACGATTGTTGGCTGCCGGACAGCAGTTGCTGGCTCTCCAGGACCGTGTGGGGGAGCTGGAACAGCTCGTTAGGCAGAGAGATGATCAGGTGAGAGAGACCCGGCAGCAGTTGGCAACGCTTCAGACATGCAACGGTGAACTGGAAAGACATGCGGAACGGCTGAGCGCCCGGTTGGAGGAACGCCGGCAGTTGGAGCAGCATGTGCAGCCAGGAGCCGTGGGACGTAAGCTGGGGGCGTTGGTGAGCAAATTTGGAGGGAACCCTGGTGAATATTTGGATTTTAAGACTGAAATGCAGTATGCCCTGAAACTGCAGGATGAGGAATTCACCCACGACAGGGAGAGGGTGGCGTTTGTGATTACTCATCTGCAGGAGGGGGCCAAGGCTTGTGTCAGGCCTTTAATAGCCTCAAAGAACAAGGCTTTGGAGCACCTGGATGAATTTTTTGAGGCTATGGATGCGATGTTTACTTCTTCAGTGCAGAAGGACATGGCTCAGCAGGAGTTGTTGGCGCTCAAGCAGGGTTCCATGATGGTGCGCGATTATTGGACCCGATTTTCGATGCTGTGTCATACGGTGGGATGGGACTTACTGTGTGAACAGTCTCAAGCGGTGTTCGTGGGGGGCCTCAATGAGGAGGTGAAGGACGAGCTGGCCCGCTGTCGGTGCCCGAAGGACATGAACGAACTGGCGCAAGTGTGCCTTGCCATTGGGGTTAGGTTGAAGGAGCGCGCTCGGCTGAAGGGGGCGCAAAGGGCGGAGCGTTATTTCAGCAACCGCATCCCAGGCGGTGGTGGGAATGTACAAAGGATATAGTCTCAACCAGAGCCAATGGAGATTGGGGGAGCGCCGGTCAAGCCGATGCAGGGTCCGGGGGTCGTGCGCAAGGTGGAAGGCAAGTTGCCTAGGACTGGACTCAAGTGCTATGTGTGTTCCCAGACTGGACATTTTGCTCGGTCGTGCCCCCAGAGGAGGGGGTGGCAGGGCATGGCGGGCACGGTTCAGCCTGAACAGGTCAAGGCGGAGCCGCAGGGAAACGAGGTAGCCTGGCTGGAGAGAGGAGGGGCCAGCAGTCAGGTGGATCAGCAGTGAAAGTGCCCTGACCCGAGGCGCCAAAGCCCAGCATCGTGGTCAGAGTGACGCTGGAGCTCCTGAATAGCCATCCGTTGGAGGTCCAGGCCTTGTTGGACTCAGGGGCGAGTGCCAATTTTTTTAGTAGGGAGTTCGCCCTGGAACACCAGCTGCATTTGCTCCCGTTGGACTTTCCCTTGCAAGTGACAACGATTGATGGGAGAAAGCTGCTGGGGGTGGAAGTCACCCATCAGACCCCTCCAATGCGCATGAAAATTGGGGGGCATGCGGAGGTCATAGCGTTCAACGTCACCACCTTGGCGGGACTGCCCAACGTGTTGGGGATGAGCTGGCTGAACCAACATGACCCCGCAGTGGCCTGGCATCAGAGGTCCTTGACTTTCGGTTCTGCGTACTGCGTGGAACACTGTCTGGGTGAGAGGAGCAGCGAAAGCAGAAAGGTGTTGGCAGGGGCAGTCCAGGTGGAAGGGGGAGGCCAGTTGCTAGAGATTTACGCTGAATTTGCAGAGGTGTTCCGTGAAAGAGAGGCAGACCGTTTGCCCCCCACATAGGCCCTACGACTGTCAGATTAACTTGGTGCCAGGGGCGAGGTTACCGACGGGGAAGTTGTACGCCATGTCGGACAAGGAGATGGAAGACCTCAAGGAGTTCATAGACAAGAACCTGAGACGGGGTTTCATACGGGAATCGCGAGCAGTGGGAGGTAGTCCAGTGTTCTTTGTGGACAAGAAAGACACCTCCCAGCGCAGATTGGTCGTGGACTTCAGATTTGTCAACTCCGTGACGCAACCTGTGACATTTCCCATGCCGCGAATCGACGATCTGCTGATGAGGGTGCGCGAGGGCAAGATTTTTACCAAGTTGGACTTACGGGGGGCCTACAACTTGATCCGAGTGAGAGAGGGGAATGAATGGAAGACGACCATGTTTACCCCCCTGGGCAGCTACGAGTATTTAGTGATGCCTTTCGGATTGCAAGCGGGAAGCCCCTGCTTCCAGGCCTTCATGCACCACGTGCTGGGTCCACTCTTGTACAAGAGTTGTGTTTGCTATTTGGACGACGTGCTCATCTACTCTAGCAATGAGGAGGAGCATGTGCGGCATGTTAAGGCAGTGCTGAGGAGACTGCAGGAGAATCAATTGTACGCTAAGCTGGAGAAGTGTCAGTTTCACACCAAGGAAGTGGACTTTCTGGGCTATCGCTTGACAGACAGAGGTCTGGCCATGGACGGGGAGAAGGTGAAGGCGGTGTTGGAGTGGAAAAGCCCCAGGAACAAGAAAGATGTGCAGAGGTTTCTTGGCTTCAGGAACTTCTACCGCAAGTTCATTCCCAACTTCGCCAAGGTAGCTGGGCCCATAACAGACTGTTTAAGTGGCAAGAAGAAGTTCGTGTGGTCAGGGGAGGCCCAAAGGGCTTTCGAGCGTTTGAAGCAGGTGTTTGCGTCGGAAGAGCAGCTGATGCATGTGGACGCACGCACTCCACTCAGGGTGGAGACAGATGCTTCTGATCGAGCAATTGGTGCAGTGCTTTTGCAGCAGGACAATGCAGGTGATTGGAGGCCGTGTGCCTTTTTCTCTAGAAAGCTGAACAAGTCGGAGCGTAACTACACGGTGTGGGACAAGGAGCTGTTGGCCATTTATGCCGCTTTCAAACAATGGAGGCACTTTTTGGTGGGGGCCAAGCATCAGATACAGGTCTGCACCGACCACAAGAACTTGGAATACTGGCGCACGGCGAGGGTGCTGAATCAGTGACAAATTCGTTGGGTGGAGTTTTTTGCTGACTTCTACTTCAAGATCCAGTATGTTCCGGGGGAGCAGAATGTCAGAGCGGACGCCCTGTCGTGGAAGCCCGAGTATCTGGAGGATGAGGGCCCTCCGGAGCCGAGGCACATCTTCAACCAGCAGCAGTGGGCCTGCGGGGGGGATTTTGGATCTCCAGGGGGAGATCGCCAGGCTGATCAAAACTGACAACTTTGCTAACAAGCAGTTTCAAGTCATCAAGGGGGGTAACTCGGAAGGGGATTTTGTTGAGAAGGGGGGGTTACTCTATCGCAGGGGTGTGTTGTATGTACCTGAGGGGGCGCTGCAGGCCAAGGTCCTTAAACAGGTGCATGACACGCCCACAGCAGGACATTTTGGTCAGCACAAGACCATGGACCTGGTCACGAGGGACTTTTGGTGGCCGGGAGTGGGGGAGGACGTCAAGGAGTATGTGCAGGGGTGTGATATGTGTCAAAGGGCCAAGGGGGAGAGGGCGGTGCCAGCGGGGCTCCTGGAACCATTACCCACGCCCAGTGGGCCTTGGGAGGTAATTTCGGTGGATTTTATCACTGATTTGCCTCGTTCCCAGGGACAGACGGCGATATTGGTGGTGGTGGACTTGTTCACCAAGATG
This sequence comes from Lacerta viridis, assembly GCA_900245905.1. NCBI lineage: Eukaryota > Metazoa > Chordata > Lepidosauria > Squamata > Lacertidae > Lacerta > Lacerta viridis. Next base: position 98,633 of record OFHU01002833.1, on the reverse strand, counting down.
TGCCATTTCGTGGCTTGCCCGAGAGCAGTCTCGGCGGAAGAAATGGCCAAATTGTTTCTCAAGCATGTATTTTGCTTGCATGGGCTGCCCTCGCGGGTGGTTTCGGACCGTGGATGGCAATTTACTTCATGTTTTTGGCGCAAGCTCATGGACTTGCTGCAAGTAGAAGTGGCGCTATCCACGGCCAGGCACCCTCAGACCAATGGCCAGGCAGAAAGGGAAAATGGGGTGTTGCAGCAATATCTGCGTTGTTATGTGAATCAGAGGCAGACGGACTGGGTGGACAAGTTGCCACTGGCCGAGTTTGCATATAACAACGCGGAGCATGTCACCACGGGGATGAGTCCTTTCATGGCCAATTATGGGAGGCATCCAAGGGCTTTTCCGGGGAGGGACAAGGAGGTCCTGGAGGTGCTAGCGGCACAGGAGCTGGCTGGAGAAATGGTGAGGATGCACCAGCAGCTGGTGGAAACTTTGGAGAAGGCCAAGGAGGACTACAAGAGGGATGCTGATAGGCATAGACGGGAGGGAGAAAGTATCCAGGTAGGTGATAGAGTATGGCTGTCTTCGAGGGGTTTGCCCATAAGGGAGGGGTGCAGGAAGTTGGCGCACCGCAGGCTGGGGCCGTTTGAAGTTATCCAGCAAATCAATCCTGTCACATTCCGCCTGAGGTTGCCGGAGGTCATGAGGATTCATTCGGTGTTTCATAGGGCACTCCTGTCCAAATACAAGGAGGGGAGTCGTTTCCATGGGGGGGGGCCCAGGGGGAGGTGCCCATCCTGGTGTTGGGGGAGGAGGAGGCATGCAACGAGGTCACTGAGATCCTGGACTCCAGGTGGAAAGGAGGTAATCTGGAATATTTGGTGGCTTGGGAGGGGCAGCCGGAATCGGAGGATGCGTGGGTCCCAGCTGATACCATCACGGAGGAGTATCTGATACACGAGTTTCATGCATTGTTCCCGCACAAGCCCAAACCGACGTTAAGCTCTTTGGAGGAGATATTTGCCACCACGGATGATAGTGAGGAAGAGTTCTGGGGTTTTAGATCTGGGGGGAGGTCAGACAGTGAGGAGGAGGAGGAGGTGACAGGTGGGTTACCCGCGAGGTTTAATGACATCTTTGCCCCCACCGATGAGGAAGAGGAGGAGGATTTCAGGGGTTTCCCAGCATCCTCCATCAGCCGGGAAGAGGGGGAGTTGGAGGAGACGGGAGGAGGCGCAGAAAGTGAGGATAAAAGTCCAGCCTCGGGGGAGGAGGGGGGCTTTGGGGGGGTGGATGTCAGAGAGGTTCCCCCCCCCCGACACGGCAGGAAAGTTTTAGGAAGTATAGAGACGTTCGCCCGGTCACATCCTCCTCTGATAGCCTGACGCATTCCCCAGATTCCAGTGAGGGGGAAGAAGGGGGAGAGAAAGAGAGAGGCAGTTTCACAGCCGCAGCATAGCACTGAAAACTGGGACACAGGTCAGAGTCTCACGCTGGCTGACAGGACACGGAGGGGGAGACGAAGGGACTGGAGATTTCCCAGGATGCTTTGCTGCAAAGGGAATAGGAGGAGTTCATTACGTGGATCTGAGTTGTAATGGAAGGACGTCTTTAGCTTGGCTCTGTTGTATATAGCTTGCACAATAAAGAATTTAGATTATAAGTTCTTTGGCTTTGGACTGTTTTCTCATAAGCAACCACCAAGCTCCTTCCTGACACAAAATAATCTAACACTAGGCAGTGATCAATGATGGAACATCTGGGTGTAAATCCTGCTTGTTCAGTTTCTAATAAGTCATTGAGGTCTAACCATTCACACAGTTTTAGACATAGATGTTTTGTGTAAAGTTTGCAGATCACATTCAGCAGACTAATTGGTCTATAGTTAGATGGATCAGAGGGATTGCCCTTTTTAAATATAGGAACGATTATGGCCAGGCCCCAATCTTTAGGGATTTGCGTTGTTGTATCTATATATGAAAATAGATTTGCAAGAATCGGGGCCCACCAATTTATTTGCGCTTTCAAAAGTTCAACCACAATGAAATCACTTCCTGGAGCTTTACCAGATTTCATTTGTAGAATTAGCGAAGTGATTTCAGCTTCAGATATAGGGGGCCATGGCGCATCATTATCTAAAGAAATGTCAAGGGGCGCGGGATACCATTGGTCCCTGAACAACCCATTATAATGCTCTTCCCATATATCTGCAGGGATTGTTGTGCCCTCGTTAGGTGCTTTGGTTTGACTGGAAATAATTTTCCAGAAGTTGGTATTATCTTTTTCAATCGAGGCTTTAATGAGGGCTTGCCAGATAAGAGAATCTGCGTGTCTTTTTTTGGTTTTTAGTAGCTCTTTATAGTTCTTTTTTTTAAGTTGCAGGTCTAATTTGGTAATTGGATTGGGATTTTGTTGGAAGATCTTAAAGCATTCCCTGAGTATGAGTTTAGCCTGAATGCATTCGCAATCAAACCATTTTTTGTTGGTAGGGTACTCATTATGGTTAACGCTCCTAAGCCTTGACAATAACGGTTGGAGTTTTCGGGTTAGTGAGTTATATTGATCAATTGGGGAGATCACTTCGGTGTTGTTAGAAGTCAGATCAGCCCAGAGAAGCTGACCTTCTACTGATTGTGTCCAGAGGTTAAAACTGTTATTGACATGCGGGGACCATTTAATTCTGGATCTACCTCTTAGTTGTAGATCATTGGAGTCGAGTGCCTGTGGGGCAAGCTTACACCCAATGGGTTCCCAGAATTCAATCCTTTTAAGGGATAGGGGTAAATGGTCACTTTCAATTCTTATATCTATGATAAATTCAATATGTTCATTAAAGAGCTCTTGAGTACGTAGTCAATAACAGAGTGCCTTAAGCCTGACCAAGAGGTGAATTGGCCAGGACGATCACCCGATGAGAGGCCATTTAAGATAACAAGGTTTAATCTAAATGCTATTTGGAAGAGGCATGCGCCAGTGGAATTCGTAACTGGGTCAAGTGAGTGACGCCTAAATAGGGGCCAAGATTCGTCATTTGCATTTAAAGGGCCTATTTTGCTTTCATTAATCAGCTGTTCGTCTGAATGGCCTAGCCTTGCATTGAAGTCCCCACCAATAATTAGAGAGGCTGAGGGGAATTTATCTGTGACAAGGAGGATGCAATCTTCCAGCTCGTTCCAGGCATTTTTGAGATCAATTTGCTTCATAAGAGGGTGCATATAAACATTGATACAAATGATCTTAAAGTGGACAGAAAATATTTTAACGGCCAAAATCCACTTTTTGGGGTGGGTTCCTAAATCTGTCGACATGAAGGTACTCAGACCTCCCGACGGTCTTCCACCTTTTGGGCCGATTGAGGCACAGGAATGGAAAGCAAAATAATTGTGCAATTTGAACAGATTTTGCATCCAGGTTTCTTGGAGTAGGATGGTCTTAAACTGTGACATGTAGTTTAGGAAGTCTTTGTCCGTTGTTTTCGATGGCCACCCAGCGACGTTCCAGGATAGTAGTAAAGGTGGAAGGCATTTCGTCTCCTTGGTGGTATCTGAAGCCTTCCCGGTGTCATGGAAGGTGCGTTCGTTAGATGGTGAGGTCTGTGGTAACGGGAGAGAAGCGCTAGCAGAAGTTGGTATAGGGGTCGCTTCCTTTGGGCTCAGGGGCATCGATGGAATTTGCCTAGTACCTTCCAGAGGTCAGTCGGCCTTTCTTTGGCTATTTCCATTTGTCCAATTTAGGAGTTCGGCTGGTTCTGCTACACGTTCGATGATGTCTAAGGACATGTTCAGCTTACTCACATTAGAGGGGATTGGGTTGATGGAATTATATACTGGAGCATCCATAACCAGGTCTTTATATGGGGAACCCAATTCATGCTCATTAAGCTCCCTCATTTTATCCCAAACAGATGTTGTGGCAATATTTGTCTCAGAGGGGAATTTCATGGAGTTTGGTTTTGAAGGGGAGTTATTCATCTCCGGGTTAAGAGGGGGTGGATTCATCTCTGCAGCGACCAGCTGGCAAAGCGGGTTCTCCCGCACGGGTTGCGGAAGGGTTAAAAGGGCAACTTGTGGTTGCTGGGCAGTTTTTGGTTTGGCCACAGCTTGGGGATTGGTTGGGCGAGTTGCTGGGGAGTTGGGCATGTTGCCATTTAATGATTGACAGGCGGTTTGGTTAAAACCGCTGGGGTTTGAAATTGGTTTTCACTTTTGCTGCGTGCAACGGTTCTTGGTGGCTGTTGCATGAGGCTGCAGAAGGATCGCTGGAAATATGGTCGTATTTGCTCCCTTTTCTTCCCTGTCTTCCCTCTCCATTAATTTGAGCCTCATCCCTGTAGTCCACTGTGATCAGAGCTAGTTCCCCTTTAAAAAAGAAGAAGAAGAAGAAGAAGAAGAAAGAGCCTTTCCTCTCCCCTGATCCCTTATTCCATTCTCCCCCTTCCCCCCCACGCCGTAGCGGATCGTCTCCCGGCCATATGGCGGTGGGTGTCCCCTAAGTTGACCTCACGGATGGCTGCCGCTGCCTGGGATCCCAGGTCACTTCGGGAGGGAGCGCACCGTCCCCACGCGGCTCCGACGGCCTGCCGCCGCCGTCCCTGGCTGTTTGGGGAGCCTGGTTAGGGTTTTGTCGACTCGGGCTCGCCCGATTTCGACGTGCTTGCCCGGGGTTTGCAGCGGCCGTGTGCGCTTGCAGGGACGCTCTCCTTGGCGTTCCTCCCCCCCGCGGCCCCGCAAGGCTTCCCGACGCTGCTAGTGGCAGCTATGGGGCTGGAGCATGGCCTGGCTGTTCGGGGAGCCGGGTTGGGGTTTTGCTGACTCGGGCTCTCGCCCAATTTCGGCGTGCTTGTCTGGGGTACGGCGGCCGTGTGCGCTCGCAGGGACGCTCTCCTTGGTGTTCCTCCCCCCCGCGGCCCCGCGAGGCTTCCCAGCGCTGCTAGCGGCAGCATCGGGGCTGGAGCACAGCCTTTGGCGACGCACACGCCTGCCGCTCCCGCTGGTTCTCGCCCGGCCGCTCTCTTGCCAAGCGTATCTGCGCCGCCTTTGCCGGCACGGCAGGGGGCTGGTAGTCCCGACAGGCCCCTCCGCGCACCCCCCTGCCTGTTGATTGTCGCTCGGCTTGCGCAGGTTGTGCATGGCGATGGAGGTGCCCCCCCCGCCCTCATTTTGCCCCGGCGCAGAGGCTGCATGAGGCCTGGTGGCCTGGCCCCAGAGCTCTTTCCTTGCCGGTGCAACAGCTTCTGCAGCCTCCCTAGGGGCCGGTTGTGCACGTTTTGCCCCCCCACCTGCAGCGGCGGCCCCTTGCGGGGCGGCAGGGCGTGGCATGCCCCTTGGGGTCTCCTGGGTGGGAGCCACCTTCGTGGGGGCTTTGGTGCAGCCCCCAAGGGAGAGGCCCCCTTTCTTGGGAGGGATCGGGCCTGCAGGCTCACTTCCCAGCAGGGGGCCTGGGCCGGCCCTGTGTAGGCAGCCATTTTCTCCCAGCGGCCATTTTGTGAGCAGAGGTGCAGCGGCGCCCCCTGGTGGCCTTTGATTATTACATTCCTTTAAAAATAATATAAATAAATAAATAAATAAATAAAGAGAGGAAGGGAAGGTAGTTTCCCTGGTTGGGGGCTCAGTGCCAGCCACTGGCACTTGCAGGCTAATTACTTTGTTTATCTCCTCAGTAAAGATGCCACAGCGAAGGAAGTCTGGCCGGCTGGCCTCCCCTGCTCCGGCAAAGAGGGTGATCAGGGGACCATCTCAATCGCTGCGATCGCCAGCTCCTGGCCGTGCGGTGGGACGGGTCGAGTCCTTTATCGCCAGCCTGGCGGGCGACCCTGAGGCCTTGTCCCGCTTGGCGTCTGGACTGGATGACCTGCTGCAGCGCCCGGCACATGTAGCTCCTTCCATTGAGAAGTTGCCCACAGAGCAACCGAAGCCGAAGGCAGCAACGGCTAAATTTTCTCGTAGGCTGACTTGTTGGGATTTCAACAAGGGGTCCTGCCAGCGGCAGACCTGCAAATTCCTTCATGGGTGTGCCAAATGTGGAGGAAATCACCCCGCGTCTAATTGTTTTACCGGGAAGCGGCCCTTTCGGGGCGGGAGGGGGGCCTCACAGGCTGCCAAGCCCGCCCCCCCTCCCTCAGCCGCCGGGGCCGGAAAATAGCGTACTTTCTTCCTTGGTCTTCTCTCCCATCAAGATTCCGGCGCTGCTACATTGGTTGACGCTTTATCCCAATGTTGAAGCGGCTGCCTACTTGAGGGAGGGCTTTGTTCATGGTTTCAGGGTTCCGGTAGCCGCGTTGCCCGTGGCACGGCATCCCCTTAATCAAAAGTCTGTACGGGAAATGCAGGATGTGGCTAGGAGGAAGATTGAGAAGGAGCTGGCATTGCATCGTATGGGTGGCCCGTTTGTGGCTCCTCCTTTTCCCAACCTGCATTTGTCGCCCTTAGGAATTGTCCCCAAGAAGGCCCCTGGGGAGTATCGCCTCATTCATAATCTTTCCCATCCCAGAGGCACGTCAGTAAATGACGTTATTCCTCAGGAGCTTTGCTCAGAAAAGTATGCCTTCCTGGACTACACCATAAAATTGATTCGGAAATTTGGCATGGGGGCTTTGTTAGCCAAGAGCGACATTGAGTCAGCATTTCGGCTGTTACCGATTCATCCCCAAGACTTCTGGCTCTTGGGGTTTCGTTTCGATGGGGCTTATTATTTTGATAAGGCAATGCCAATGGGCTGCTCGGTAGCCTGCTCTGCCTTTGAGTGCTTCAGCACGTTTCTTGATTGGGCCCTCCGCTACAAAACTGGCTTGAAAGGGGTCACCCATTACCTCGATGACTTCCTGCTGGTCTCATCGGGTGACACTGGTGACTGCTTGACGTTGATACAGGCTTTCATGGCCCTGACAGAGGAACTGGGCGTTCTATCCCCCCTCTCTCCCTAGGATCTGTTAAAATCTTAAATTTAATTCTGGGTTTCTTTCCCTACCAGATTGGGAGTCCAAGACTTATACTGAACTCAACTTAGAGTTAAAATTAAAATTAAATTAAAATTAAAACTTAAAACCTGAAATTAAAGCCTAAAACTAAGGCTAAGACTAAGCTAAAACTAAAACAAGATAAAACATAAAACATAAAACAAATATAAACCAGAAACAAACCAAAAGAACACGGAGATCAGGGAGGAGCAGCCTCTCTCACAGCAGCCATCTTGAGAAAAGTAGTAGTGATAAAGCGGGATATCAAATCCAAACTCTTCTTCTTCTTCTTCTTCTTCTTCTTCTTCTTCTTCTTCTTCTTCTTCCTCTACTTCCAGTTGATGTTTGTATCGAAAAAATGATTAAATAATTTTTTTAAAAAAAGAAAACAAATATTGGTATGCATTGCAAATAAATGCATTAAACAGAAAGCAGACTATGATTGGACCCTTCGTTCTTTATTTTTGTAGCCATCTACGTCTGAGATTGCAGAAAAAAGGTCTTTTCAAGGTGATTTCTTGGTTTTGTTTTTGTGTAGAGATCATGGGATCCAATTACTTTCATCTCAAGGTGTCTTCTTAGAGCCAAGCATCATCAGGCACCTTCTTACAAATATACCCTAAACGTTCCAGACAGTCTGCAGTAGTCCAGGAATACCCGCTAGATGTGTGGTCATGTTTATATGCAGTACACTGGTTTGGGTCAGTCTCGGCTGGGTATTTACCATCAGTCCAGAACCTGAAAAGAATAGAAAGAGCAGCACTGATCATTCAAGGGTGGATATCTACTTCTTCACCCACTCCCCGTGCCTTCTACCATTAAAAAGATGTTCAGCTCATTCTCTCTTAACATCCACCCACAATAGGGATGGATTTTTCTCCCCATATTTTAGAATTCTAACCTACAACCTTTTCATATGAAGTGATTTCTCATAGGAAACTACAACAAACAAACAATCAAACAAACAAACAAACAAACAAATGAGGGTGTCAATTTGGAAGGCTCTTTTCTTTTCATATGAAGTGATTTCTCATAGGAAAATACAAAAAAGGGAGGGTTTCACTTTGGAAGGCTCAGTGGTACACACAAGAACTTTCAGTCAATTTATTTTGGGGAGTATCCAATGGAGTTCTTCTGCTATTGCCAGGATTTCCATTTCTGCAACAGAACTGCCCCCCTCCTCTCCATATGCACCCACATCTTCCTCAGATCTGCTCTGTACCATTGTGGGTGTTGGAGAGAGAGTTTTGAAAGAGAGATCCTTACTCTCTCATAGCAGAGTTAGCACATTAGTGATTGTTCTGAGCATATTAAAACTTTGCTAGATTTGCATCCACCTTCATCCACCTCCTCTCACCTCCATCACTCACCCCATGCATGAGGATAGCAGGGACACTATACAGAAACAAAAATAGCTAAGTCTACAACTGAAATACAAAATATAATCTATAATCACAAAGCCATTAGAGAATTTATTGAAGTGATATGATATCCCTCACATATATATCTTATCTAAATCTTACATGGTGGTTCTAAGTACAGGGGCGTAGCGAGGTAAATTGGTACCTGGTGGCAAAAAAATTGTCACCCCCCCGAGGCGTAGGAAGGTCAGGTGGTAGCCGGTGTGGAAAATTTCTTGTCAACCCCCCCCATTGATCCCCCCTGCAAAAATGGTTTTACGTTATTTCATATTTTCTTACAAAGGAATAATAACAAGTAATAATAATAAAAAACTTTTATTTATATCCGCCCTCCCTGGCCAAAGTCGGGCTCAGGGTGGCTAACATCAGATACATAACATTGGTATAAAATCAAACAATAATTAAATTACCTCCTAAAAACATCTCAAAATCAAATTAAAGTCTAATTAGATGGCTTTCCACAGGGTTAGGGTTGGGAACAGTAAGTGCTCCACTGAACTGAAATTTCAGCCTTCACGACATAGGCAGGGAACAGGCTGAGGGCCTTCTCGGTAGTGGTGCCTGCCCTGTGGAACGCCCTCCCATCATAGGGGTCAAAGAGATAAACAACTACCTGACATTAGAAAATACCTGAAGGCAGCCCTGTTTAGGGAAGTTTTAAATTGTGATATTCTAATGTTTTTAATGGAAGGAAGTGGAGTGGCAGGGAGATGGGGGGATGGGTGGGTACAAATTATTATTATTATTATTATTATATTATTATTATTATTATTACTATTATTGGAAAACAACCAAGTAGACAGCTATTTTGGTGCAGGAGGATCAAGATATTAACCAATGTTACCTGGAGCCAACCTCTGATCCATCCAGCCATCTCCATTTCCCTTTCGCTTTATGGATTGAAAGCCACATATTCTTTTTCCTGTTTTTTGCTTGCTGGTGCATAAATACCTAGGGTAGGGGTGGGGAGAAAAAACAAATAAAATCTTTTAAGACAATTTCCCTTTTTCTGGGAGAATATAGCCATTTACAGATATTCAACAGGCATAAAACAAACAGATTTCAAAAGAACACATTTCAAAAAGCAAGCTTCACATTTGAAGACCCAATCCACATTTTTAGGAGAAGCAGTGATCAAAACTATACAGTGTATTCCCACCACCAATAATAATTTTGTACAGTGGAGGTGGTATTGTCCCCCTGATCAAAATTATGATGATGATGATGATGATGGAATCAAGGAAGCATCCCAAAGAGGAAATATTGTACTGAAGGGTAACTTCTCCTGCCCTCACCGAAACCTGCTGCATATGTCTTCCAGTCATGACACAGAGTTAAAATTTCCAGATACTGTAAATGACTGTGGCATAGAACAGTTGGTCTTGAAACCATCTAGTGGGACAATGACCCTGTGTAGCAAATACTCCAATTTCGCTTTGTTGGTTAGTTCCAGAGAGACTGGAATCAGTCTGGTTGTGGTGTGCTTGATGGGTTGATGATGGGGTCTCACCCATGTCTGGGCACTGCAGCACCCCAGTAGCCCATCTGCCTGGTCTAGGGAGCTGGGAGAGGGAGAGTCCTCCATGATACTCTCAGTAGGGTTAGGGTCTGGTGAGGGAAGCCTTTTTTCTAAGCACTCAATACATCTCAAAGAGCAGAGGAAGAATTTACAGGCAATCCAGGGGATAGATGACTCTCAAGTATCTACTCCACATCCTCCTCCAAGACCTCCTTCCTGACTGCCAGCTTCCGGCTATTAGAGTTCAGCAGCTCCAAGAAACCTTATTGAGTCCCAGATGGTAGCAGCTGTTCCCTGGCACTCCCAGCCCTTGGATTGACTGTTGAAATTGCTGTCTTGGTTGCATACAAGTAGTTGTAACCTTCTTAAATGGATAGTGATGATAGGAGCCCTTTGGATCAAGAAGCTCCCTTACCTTTCCTATACTTAGCTTTGATGCTCACCTGTTCATTGTATCCACAGTCAGGAGTTTGGAATTTAGCTCCTCACATTTTTTTTTGGAATCCACCCATGAGCGTAGGTCACGAGAATAGAAATAGAGGGAATGGTGATATAAAAGCCAACCATCATTCAAGTGTCCAATAATGGTGTCTTTGAGTCAAGCCAGATATGGAGGAGAAAAAGAAAACAAGATAGGGAATGTAACGGGAACCACCTTGTATGTCTGTGCAGATTTCAATTTTTTTTTGTTAAGTTTATTTCTGTGGCCACATAATAACATATATTCATCTAGGAAGCTCAGAAAGATTAAAACAAGAAAAAACAAGAAAAAGCATAGCTATAGTAAGGAGCACAGTCAAGAACCTCACCTACTTGTTTCCACCTGGATACTTAGGGCAGCATCAGGGCAGACTTGAAGTTTGGAGAGGGGGAGTAGCTGTGGTTTATCAAAATTCTCTCTCTCTCTCTAGGCTCTCTGTCTTGTTGCGGAAGGGGAGGGAGGGGAATCTAGAGTGTGTGTTCCTGGAATTGGACAATTGGGACAGATGAGGGATTCTGCTAGTTTACCACCCATTTGCTGCCCAGAAGTCTCCCTGCCTGAGCTGACAGGATGGATCCAGTTGGGCTTCCAAATGGCTCGGGGGATATTCCAGCTGATCTGACTGGTGCTCCTCCGAGCGAGCTACGGCCGACCGAACAAATAATAATAATAATAATATATAATAATAATAATAATAATAATAATAATATTTTATTGATATGCTGCCCATCTGACTGGGTTTAAACCAGCCACTCTGGGCAACTTCCAACAATTAAAACACAACTGGACACCAACCATTAAAAACTTCCCTGAACAGAGCTGCCTTCAGATGTCTTCTGGAAAAAAAGATTGTTGTTTTTTTACTTGACATCTTGTGGAAGGGAGTGCCACAGGGTGGGCGCAACTGCCCAATGGCTTGGGCCATTGACACGATTGGCCCTGAACAAGCTCTCCCACTTCATGCAGCCGGTTTGGTCCACTGGTATACTGCAGAGGTGAGGGCAAAAAAAGAAGCTGGGAGATGGCTTGAACGCAATTAGAGGAAAAATCTGGTTGAATGCATTCAACCGCTGCTGAGGGCTCATCCTCGAGCCTACCAAGTGGCAGTGAAGGATACAAAGAAGGCCTGCTTTCCTTCCTCCATTGTGCCATCCAGCAGAGCTTTCCAGGGTAGCACAGGGCCTGCTGCAGTCTGGCCCGAAGGAGATGATAGAAGTGAAAGCAGCTTTCTGTGACTTGTTTGCAAAGCATTTTGAGGATAAAATTGTTTGCATCTTGACTCTATTATAACAGATGAATTTTGAAGGGTGTCCACAGCAGAGCCTGTTTCCATTGTGTTGGGTGTGTTTCAGTCAGTAAGGTTCAAGAATGCGGCCAAGGTGCTTGGATCGGTCAGGACAACCACTTGCGCTCCGGCCCCTGCCCCTTGTGGCTGATACAAACTAGCAGGGAAGGGACAGCTGGCTGGACTAGAAAGGTGATTACTGCCTCTTTATAAGAGTGGTTGGTCCCAGCCTGCTTGAAGGAGGCAGTGCTAAAACTTCTCCTTAAGAAACCTTCCCTGGGCTCAGAAAAGTACAAGAGACGTAATACACATTCATTCCCATTCTTTGCTTTTGCATCTAAAGCTTTATAGACAATTTTATAGTCACTTTAACTATTAAGTACTCAGTGGCCAAGGGGTCAAATCACTATGTGAGCGGGCTTGAGGGCTTCTGATGATGGGCTTCTGAAACAGAAGAGAGATTTTGCTGTTGCACGAATCACCCCACTGCCCAGCAGTCACTCTCATCAAGTTTGCGGAAGTTGCCTCGGATGTGCTATTTCAGAATCCCTCTCCCATGGGTGAATATAATAAAGGAAAGGTCTTTTAGCTGACCTGTTTTTATTTTCAATGTTATAGAAAAGAATGGCAAAGTCTTTTCTTTCCTCATCATAAAAGCTAAAGCAATTCAAAAGTTCAGGAGAGCTGAATTGAATATCTCTGATGTTTCCCTAGGGTGGCTGGATGCAAAGGAGGGCAGCTCTCAGCTCTGGCTCTAAGAGTTTTCAGCTAGAGGAGGGGCATTCAGCTGGTGCAGACAAAGGGCAGGTTCCCACTGACTGCAGTATAATTCTTCAGCATCGTAGGGTATCTTACCAATTTCCCTTTGCAGTTCCTCATTTATGTTGGCAAGATACCGCGCTTCCTCTGATACGTTTAGAGCTACATCGAGTATTTGGAAGTCTAAAAGATTTGAAACAGTTCAAAGTAAAAGAGTATCTGAAATAACAATCTGCAAATATGAGAAACCATTTTCAAACATTTTAAAACACTCTAGCCTGAAACAGGAAGCAGAGCTCCAGAATGGGGTTCTGATGAATATGAGGGCAGACTTGATTCTCTGTGGCTGAGATCACAAATGGAAAGCCTCAGAAGACCCCTGCAGCTGGATCAGACCAAAGACCCATGCAATCCACTATCCTATGCTCATATTAAAAGTGGCTCATTAAGTATCTCCCATGTTCCCCTCCTAACTCCTTCTTTTCTACTGGGAATCACAGGGTCACAAACGAATTCCGCCTCGAGTACTACAGTAAAGTCAAATATTCAAAGAATACTTTGCGGTTTTCAATTATGCTTTGGGAGATATAAAAAATACAGGCACCCAAAGTTTTCCCCCACCCTGGAGAGTAGTTTTGGTGATGGCATGCAGGGAGAAGTGGGGGCAAAGTTCCTTTGTGCTAGTGCTAGAATCTTGCACTAACACAAACATTGTGAATTACAGTGTGATGGGGGAGGACAGCATTTCTAGTGGGGAGGTGAAAATCACAACTGTCTGCTTCTCTTCCTGCTGAGCAATGAAACGTGAGGAGTTTCATTGAATATATGTATTGCTCACACTATATGATTCCCAAATTGAACAAATGCTTACCGTCCTTGACTTCATGAATTGTATCCATCCCAACAACATAGGTTCGGATCATGTCCATTGCCATTTTAAACTCATCTCTTTTTTTAACTTCCCTTTGATCTAAGGAGGAGGTAGGTAGAAAAGAATAAATTATGTTCTGGCACCCTGGTCTGGTGAGCTGGGGGAGGGGATACTTGCTTTCAAACTGCTTTTAATATTGAATTTAAATTGCTGACTTTTAACGCAAGTAAGAAATCAAATCAACAAAACCTAATGGCCCATGAATAGCAACTGTTTTTTAGCCTGATGGTACCACTGATTATACTTCTATATCTCCTGCCCGAGGGTAGAAGATTAAAGAGGTGCTGGCCGGGGTGTGAATCATCCCTGAGAATTTTTCTCGCTCTCCTAAGGCAAGATCCCTTGCGATGTCATCTAGCGGGCTTAGGGACAGCCCATGATATCATGTGCTGTGTTCACCACCCTCTGTAAAGACTTTCTGTCCGTGGCTGTCAAGCCAACGTACCACACTGTGATACAATATGAGAGGACACTTTCTATTGTGGACTGGTAGAAGGAGGTCATCAATTGCTGTGTAACATTGATCTTCCACAACACACTGAGGAAGTGGAGTCTCTTTTGGGCCTTCCTAACCACCTGAGTTATATTGTTTTTCCAAGTGAGGTCTTCACTTAGGTAAACTCCTAGGAATTTAAATAAAGACACTCTCTCCACACAACCCCCCCCCCGATATGCAAGGGGGCTAGTTCCCTTCTCTTCCTCCGAACTTCCTCCCTACACACTGATTCATCTGCACCTGTAAATAGACCCATTATGATAGTATCATCTGCAAACTTAACATCTACAGTCAATGGATCAGTTGAAATACAGTCATATGTATACAATGAGTACAGGTAGGGACTTGATTGCAGCTGCCCTGGTGGTCTGACGCCCTGTTTCCATTTGGCCTGTTACTTTTGTCATCAGATGGTTGGCTTTCCTTAAAGGTAAAGGTAAAGGGACCCCTGACCATTAGGTCCAGTCATGTCCGACTCTGGGGTTGCGGCGCTCATCTCGCATTACTGGCCGGTTGGGGCCATGACAACAGCTTCCGTCTGGCCAGAGGCAGAGCACGGCAACACTTCCGGGTCATGTAGTCATGCACTCCGTTCTAAACCAGAGCAGCAGCACGGGGACTCCACCTTGACGTGACAGGGGACTCACCCCATAACAGGGATTGCTTCTTGATTAGCAAGCCCCGAGGTCAGTGGTTTAACCCAAGGGCCACCTGCGTCCCTTGCCCTCCTTGGAGCTGCAAATTTTTGGGTGTCTCAATACACCTGTCCTCTTTGTCCTATGGACTTGCATTTGCCAGGCTGCCTCATGCTGTGCCTCATGCTTAAAATATGCAAATTCTTGGATCATTTGATTCCCGCCCCTGAGCTTTGCTTACTTTCGCGTGCCCTTTAAAAAGGAATTAGGTGTGCATATAGGGCAAGGGCTCATCTATCCAGTGCTATTCTTCTAGAAAAAGAGACACTGGAACGCACCATGAATGTCTCCCTTGTTTTCTTAGAATGGCAATGGCGCCTACCTGAGAGGGGCTGGAACAGATTCCTGATGGATTCTGGTTGAAAAAGCCCTGCATATATCACGATATTTAAGTCGGCTAGGCTCTGGACCCACGCACTTTGGCCATGGCCTTATCCTTTGCAGCCTGTTTTCCCCAAGTACTTTCCTTCAAGGGACTGGAGCCCTAGCAGAGGGCAGGGTGGATTGGATCAGGAATGGAGGCTCTCCCACAGCAAATAAGGATTAGTTGGGAAAGGAGCCGAGAGTGGCAACTGGGAAAGGGAATTGCTCAGGGTGTCCTAGGGACTCATGTAAGCCTGTGCTTCTGTTCCAAGTGTTGGGACTCACTTATTCAGGGAGAACCAAACAGTGTCATTGTTCTCATGGGTGACAACTGTAACTCATCCCCGGAAATCAAAGAGAGATGAAAGGGGTAAATTGGAAGGTGGATCATGCCATCTCTTTTTGGAAATGCTATTGACATTCAAGCAAAGCCCAAGACAGTAGTAGCAAAATACGCCAATTATGTACTTACATAGCACGAAAATCAGCAGTGTCAGCACAGTCAAGGCGATAATCCCAAATATGACAAGGTATTCACCAATGGGAGATTTTATGAAGGTTACAAACTTCTGAAAACCAGATGCTTGAAGAAAGAAAATTCTGCTTTAGCCATCAGTAGCCAACATATCATTGCCACCCCCCATAAAGGATTTTCATACGCTGTGGCAGCCATCAGCCAGAGACATTCAATGGTTCAGTGGGCGGGGATGGGAGGGTAAACAGATGGAGGAAGCAAGGAACGGTGCCTTGCTGCTCGAGGAAACTTTTCTATCTTCTTTCTTTTTAAAAAAGTTTTCATTTCCATTTCCAAGTTTACAGATTTCATTAGTTTTACAATCATTTTAACATTTCAAAGTTTGACTTCCTTCCCCCTCTTTCTGTGGTTCCTTAAATTTGTTTTTTAATATCTGCTGCATATCCCAATTTATTTTACTCGCTCATCTAATTATCTACTTTAAATATATACTCTTATGAAATGAGTTTGTTATCTACGGTAACTTTCACCAGTTTTTGTAGCTGTTTCTCATTTGCTGAGACTTCTGCTTCTTTCCACTTTGGGGCAAGTAGCATTCTTCCTGCTGTAGTAGCATACATAAATAAATTTCCATATCATTTAGGTAGCTCTGTCCCTATAATTCCCAAAAGAAAAGCTGGTAGTGAAGCATTGCCACCTGACCCCACCCCAGTCACCATTCCCCCCTCCACCTCTTAGAACCCCCGTTTCTTCCTAATGCAACACTTATGTCTCAACAAATGAAACTTATCTGTAGAAAATGTAACTCAAAAATAAGAGACATTGCACATACTTTTGTAAACCAAGAAATCTTTAGTAAAAATATATTTACAAAGAAAGAAAAGCTTCTAGGTTTTTTTTTACAAAAGTAATTTTGAACATCCTTTTCAATTAATTGTAAAAGCGAGCCACGAAGGACTGGGCAATGGGCTTTGCAGGCTGGTGAATGCTTCTCTCTGTGAGGGAGTCTTCCCAGACCCGCTGAAAGAGGCGGTTTTTAAACCGCTTCTTAAAAAACCATCTTTAGATGGGGCCAATATGGCCAACTATCACCCAGTCTCAAATCTTCCATTCCTGGGCAAGGTGATTGAGCAGGTGGTTGCTGAACAACTCCAAGTACGCCTGATGCAGACCATTTGGATCCCTTCCAATCGGGATGCAGACCATTTGGATCCCTTCCAATCGGGATTCAGGCCTCACCATAGGACTGAAACTGACTTGGCTCGCACTGGTCAATGATCTCTGGAGGGCTATCTCAGTGGACAAAGGTGAGAGCTGTTTCCTAGATCTGCTGGATCTCTCAGTGGTATTTGATACCATCGACCGCAACATCCTGGGGTTCTGAACAGTCTAGAAAGGCTGGGAGCTGGGGACATTCTGTCATACAGCTGGTTCCGCTGCTCCCATGTTCCTGGGCCGTGTTCTCACGTGTGGCGTGCCTCAGTGCTTCCATCCTCTTCCCCATGCTTTTTAACATCTACATGAGGCTGCTGGGAGAGATCATCAGGGGTTTGGGCTGGGTGTTCATCAGTATGCGGATGATACCCAATTCTACCTCTCTTTCAAATCTGAACCAATGAAGGTGGTGCATATCAACTGTGTGAGTGCCTGGAGGTGGTTGGAGGCAAATGGATGGTGGTTAACAGATTGAGGTGTCAATACTGACAAGTGCAGAAGTAGGTGTGTTGGAGACATTGGGGGGTTAACATTGGGAGTTCAATGTGACAAAAGCAGGTGTCCCTTTGGAGGACTCCCAGGTGCTGAGGATGGACTGAACTGTGCCCTGAAGGACCAGGTGTGCAGTCATCCTGATGGAGTCATCATTTGGACTCACAGCTGTCCATGGAGGCACAGGTCAATTCTGTTTCCAGGGTAGATGGTTACCAGCTCCATCTGTTTATGCAGTCTGAAATCGTACCTGCCCGTGGACTGTCTTCCCAGAGTGGTGCATGCTCTGGCTATCTCCTGCTTGGACTACTGCAATGCGCTCTAAGTGGGGCTACCTTTGAAGGTGACCCGGAAACTACAACTAATCCAGAATGCGGTAGCTAGACTGATGACTGGGAGTGGCCTCCAATACCACATAACACCGGTCCTGAACATCCTACTTGATTGACTCCCAGTACGTTTCTGGGCAAAAATCAAAGTGTTGGTGCTGACTTTTAAAGCCCTAAATGGCCTTGGCCCACTATACCTGAAGGAGTGCCTCAACTCCCATTGTTCAACCCTGACACTAAGATCCAGCTCTGAGAGCCTTCTGGCGGTTCCCTCACTGGAGAAGCGAAATTACAGGGAACCAGGCAGAGGGCCTTTTCAGTAGTGGCACCCGCCCTTTGGAATACCCTCCCATTAGATGTCAAAGAAATAAACGGAAATATCTGACTTTTGGAAGACATCTGAAGGCAGCCCTGTTTAGGGAAGCTTTGAATATTTGATTAATTATTGTATTTTAATATTTTGTTGGAAGCCGCCCAGAGTGGCTGGGTAAACTCAGCCAATCATCATCATCATTACTTTGTCTCCTATTCCAATAATATTTTATAAATTTTCGACAACACTTTTAGATTACATTACAGCAGGTTGAGATATTTGTTCCCCAAACCCTCGTATCCTGTCTTTCTTAAATATTCGTTCAGATGATGATATTGCAACCATGTTGTTAATTTACCTATAATTCCTCAAATTACTTTAATTTATACTCTCCTCCCTCTTATTTTAATAAATTTCTATAATTTCTTTGTGGATGTCTTGGATCTTGAAAGCTATAACAATAGGTATGACTGGGATGCCTACCTTGGATATAACAAAATTAAATTTATATCATTTGCTGTTACCCATACATCTAAATAGTTAACCTTTCTTTCAATCCTTAAACCGGATACATCTTGTAATTTTTGTGGCTCTTCTCATTCTTATTCTTAACCAAGAGTTTGGTTTTACCTTTATTAATCTTAAAACCTGCTACCTCGCCATTTTTATATTTTATTTCTTGTAATACTTTGGGAATTGATTATATTGGTTCTTCTACAGATATCACCAGGATGTATGCAAATGCTTTAAATTTATATTGTCTCTGTCTTATGCCTTTAATATCTTGATTACATCTTATTCTTTGTGCTAATACTCCTAAAACAATTATAAACAACCAAGGTGACAACCGACAGCCTTGTCTTGTTCCTTTAGTTATTTTACAGTTCTCAGTCAGGATAGGCGTGCCTGGCGTGCTCTGGTCCATGGGGTCACGAAGAGTCGGACACAACTGACCGACTGAACAACAACAACAGTCAGGACACAATTTACCATCAACTTAGCTAACTGGTCGGAATATATTACCTTAACTAATTTTATAAAAGTGTCTCCACAACCCATAAATTCTAAAATTTTAAACATAAAATCCCAGGAGACGTTATCAAATGCTTTCTCAGTGTCTAGAAACATTAAAAATTCTGCATCCAGAGCTTTAGACAAATCCCAAGTTAATCGTCATTCTTCGCCTGGAATGCTTGTAAAAATAATCACTAGCCTGTACTTCTTCTCATTCTCAGTCTTAATTCAGTCCCTGCATATTTTTCCCATGCAGATCAACACCCGCGTGGGGGGGGGGTGGATAGACCTTCTCTTTGCCACCCTAGTATGGATGGATCCAATTGCTTTATTGACACTACCTTAAATTCTTTTTCTTGCCTTGTCAAATTGGTCCGAATTCCTTTGTTTGGAGATGTCGCCGCTTCAATGGAGGCACAAGAGGCAGCTTGCTGTGGGTCTTTGATTGTGCCGTGTGTCTGAGCTCAATCTGGGATCTTTCTCAGCTCCCTACGGAGCTTTGAGAGAATCTAGAGAGCATACTTTGACACCACTGGACCCTTCAGAACCTGAACTTTTCCTTCAGGCTCTTTTTGAGAAGGTGCTTTGCCCGAGCCCCATTCTTTGATTCTCATGGCAATCAGGCTGCTCAGAGCAAGCAATCTCTGTCATCCTCCATTATCCGTATCCAACAGGAAGTGCTGGAGGAAATTTTTCTGATGACTAGCAAATAAAAAGGGTAGCAGGATTAAAGTAAATTCAGCAGTATGTAATTAGAAAGAAAAAAAAACATATGGAGTAAGTTATACTTAAATGGAGTACCTTATATGGAGTAATTAGAATATGCAGTAGCAGGAGGATAATAATTACATACTGGAAGGGGGGAAAGGAAGTTTATGAATAAATGTATTTAGGTGTTTTTCTTTTTGTAAATGTGGAAATGTATATTAGTGTGGCATAGGGAGGAGAGGAGGAGGCAGAGCAAAGAAGGTGATCTTCACCCTCACTTGTCCCAGCCCCCTCGTGGCTCCCACGATACCAGGCAGAGGCTGGGAGGAGTGAAGGCAAGGATCGCCCTCGCATGTCCCAGGCCCCCCTCGACTCCTGGGCTGCCAGGTGGAGTTTGGGAGGAGAGAAGGTGAAGATCCCCTCGCTTATCTCAGCCCCCTCTTGGCTCCTGGTCTCCCGGGCAGGGGTCGGGGCACACATAGGTTTCCCAGCGATGGTTGGGGATGTTAGCCCCTCAATACTGCAGGGGCTGAGTCTGCTGCCTCAACATATTGACATGGCTGAAGCCCCTTTCACATCTTATACCCAACGCCTCCGGACAAGATACTCCCTCCGTACACATAATTCCACATACAGAAGCTGAACTGGGCTGGCCATGGGCTCTGTTTTCAATGCTGCTGATGGGGCAGCAGACTAACTGAGGAGGTGCAGTGCAGCTTGTGTGGTCTACACATCTCTTCCCACCCCAGCACCTGCTACCTGAGGCAACTGTCTCATTCTGCCTAATGGTGGAGACACTCCTGGCTGCACACAGTAAAGGAACACCACAGCCAGCAGCAAAGAGTGGGCTGAATCCTGGGGTTTCTGTGGGGCTTTGTGTATCTCTGGCACCCAAAGAGCTGCATAGGCTTTTCTCTGCACTCTTCCCTGGCACAACATGGCTGGTTCCACTTTCTACCTGTCTCCCCATCAACTTCCCTTTCCCGTGGATTCCTCTGCTTTAAGAGAAACCTCATCCCACATGACTGTGTTGTATACAGACCACTTGGTTGTTGTCCTCCCGCTGGAGCTGCAGGCATTGCGGGCGCTGGCTTGGGCCCCATCCTCTCAGTGTTATCTGTGAAACAACAAGCTAGAATCAGACAACGACAAATAATGGAGAATAAGACTCTGAGCACCTTAGGTATACAGCAGCGACTGTCAGTATTAGACAATCCAACATAAAGATGTTGTTGAGTCCAATATAACTGAAACGTCTTTCTTTTCCTTTTGCTGGATCAATCTCAGCTTTAAACCAAAAGAGATGTTCCCTATGGATTCCAAGGCAATTTTTAAAAATTGTTTTAGGTAATATAGCACATTCTCATTTTACAACCTATTCCTCTCTCTTACCTCCTGCACATCTAGCTAATAGGACTCCAATAAGATGTTCACCATTTAATAATAGTGTGGGATCTATGAGGTTTTCAGATGTTCCTGGGTGTCAACTCCCTCCACGACAGGGCCACATCTCTCCCCCCGCCCCCTTAACGGAAGGTATATTCATTTAATTATATAACTACCTCCTGATCATCAGAAAAGATGGAGTACTTGATCCGGTCTCAGTTGGACGCTTATAATTCCAATTCAATCTAACAAGACTTTAGAGACTTTTGAGTTGGAGCTGGAAAAGAAGCAGAGGGACGCTGTTACCCAGGCTATACAAGTGTGCCATTTTGTTTTCTTTTTGCAAAGACCCAGCCTGACACCTGATGCTGTGGCTTAAAGAAAGAAAGAAGAGGGCTGTTGTCTAATCCCGTTTCGAAGTTATCTGAGCTAGCAGCCCTTGATATGCTAGTAAACGGGTTTCTTCTAGAAATGTATTTTCTGGATCATGATCTGGATCTGGATTTACAACCTGGGACCATGAATCAAAGCAGGGTTCCTGTACACAGCCCTAGAATATACCACCACTCTGTTTCATTGGATGACCCTGGATTCTAGTATTTGAAAGAGAAAAACTATCTGAAGTTTTATAAACTGCTCATCATTTCCCCTCTTAGTGACCTTTTGGCCCTGGAATGAGACCCTGCAAATATCATAGCTTTGTAAGGAAAATATTGCACCCATCAGACTTCTTTCTGTTTGGTTACCTTGGTGTTGTCATGGAACAATCTTTTCTCTCCTTTAATTTCTTCTTAAGGTTGTTTCATCCTCCCACTGGCTAAGAACCACCTCCCTTGTGATGTCAGATATTCCAGAACTCCTCCCATTTAGGCTATACCATTTCCTGATTGGCTGCTCATCATATCCAATCAGCAATCCAGATACACCATAAACCCAGGAAAATGTTTATTTCAGATCTGTTATACTACTTATTTCCCCCCAAAAGTTATTACAGTTTTATTTTTGAACCTTTAAAAACTGATCTAGAAGTACATCTAATAGTCTTTGTTTTATTCCATTTTTGGAAGGTGTATCTTTTTGTAATGCCTCTAATTCACCTCCTGTGTTTGGTGAGACACTCAAGCATTGCTATATCCCAGTTATTATATTCCCATATGTTCATGGATATTTCTCTTCTTTTAATAATAATTTTTATTAGTTTGCAATTACAATCCAATAATAGCCTCATTATAACAGTATCAATTTATAATACAATTATTAATACCAATTGTTCAAATACCTAATTATGTAATTTAGATAAAATGGCCCCCATGTGCTAGAATTTGTCATGGACAGGACTTCCCACAGTCAAGATGAGCAGTCTGTGGGCGGGGGGCAGTCAGTCAGAAGAGGCGGAGAAAGACTTGCATTTTTCACAGCCAGCCGAAAGCAGTGGGCTAAAACACCCCTTCTCAGAAGGAGGAGAGAATGTAAATAATAATAATAATAATAATAATAATAATAATAATAATAATAATAATAATTTATTTATACCCCACCCATCTGGCCGGGTCTCTCCAGCCACTCTGGGCGGCCTCCAACAAATACCAAAATATCAGCACAGGCGAGAGCGGGCTGGATGAAGGTCAATTCTCTGTGGAGCAGCCGTTAGTCACTTTGTAAGAGGAAGGGGTGGCAGCTGACCCTGAGAGTCCTATGGCTCACTGGAGAACAAGGGCCCAAGAATGATGCCAATCAAAGAAGAAGAGGGGGGCCCTTTTGTTTTTCCTGTTGGTGATGTGACTCTAGTTCAGATGCTTCAGTGTCATTTTGATGTATGGATGCCAGTGTGCGGGGCTCTGAGGTTAATGACAGTATGCAATAAATCTTCTTGTAAATGATTTATAAAATGGCAAGTGAGCAACTCGAACTATATCCTTGTTCTTCCTGTGTGTGGCAATTATTCTGTCTGTGGTGTTTCCTTGTGAGGAGTTATGTCATTCTTTTCCCCAGTTGATGCTGTTATCCGTCAAGGCTTGCTTTCCTTCCTCCATCGTGCCATCCAGCAGAGCTTTCCAGGGCCTGCTACACTCTGGCCCAAAGGAGATGGAAGAACTGAAAGCAGCTTTCTGTGACTTGTTTGCAAAGCATTTGGAGGACAGAATTGCTTGCATCTTGACCCTGCTATTACAGCAGATAAATCTCAAAGGGTGTCCGTAGCAGAGCTGGTTTCCATTGTGTTGGGTGTGTTTCAGTCGGTAAGGTTCAAGAATGTGGACAAGGTGCTTGGATCGGTCAGGACAACCACTTGCACTCTGGCCCTTGTGGCTGATAGAAACTAACAGGGAGGGAACAGCTTTTTAAAATTCATTATCTTCCAGATTCCTGAGTCTCCCAGTCACTCTTGCAATTTCAGCATGGTCCAGCTTAGTTTGCCATTCTTCCTTGCTCGGAACTGTTGGTCCTTTCCATCTTTGGCTTGTAGCATTCTTGGAGCTGTTGTCTTTTCTGGTCTTTTGGGATATTGGAACCTGTGATTCCTCACAGAAATGCTTCCTCCTTTTCTTTATATTTCCATCAGATTTTAGAGCTTATTCTATCCATTTTGGATAACTTAGTAGGAGTTAGATACCACCAATACATCATTTTCATCTAATTTTTTGTCAGCGTACAACATGCTGTGAATTTCAAATCTGTCCTCCATAGCCTCTCCCAATCTGCCATTTGTATGTTATGTCCTAGGTCCTTTGCTCAGTTTGTCATAACCGATTTAACCTGTTTGTCCTTTGTATGCCATTCTAGGAGCAGGTTATACATTTTGGACAGAGGTTTAGTATTATTTTCTAAAGGTTCTTTTTGGAATCTTGACATCTCATGGCTAAAAACTCTTTTTGTCTATCTTGAAGATATCGTTCAATTGAAAATACTGTAACCGATCTGTTAGTCGTTCTCTTATCTCTTCAAAATCTTTTAATTTTAACTGATTTTCAACTTCAGTTAACAGTTATCTATACTTCGTATGTTCACTTTTCTCAAAGATGTTGCTTCCCAAGGGAAAATCCACCAGGGTGGTTTATTTGCTCAAACAGATTTTTATACCTTTCGCATACACTGAAAATCAATTTTCTTATTACTGTATAAGATTCTGTAATGCTTTATGGACCTTTGCTTTTTCATACCATCCAAATTTATTATCATGTCCTTCTAAATCTAGAGTGCGTGCACTTTCCAGCGTAATTTATATTTTATCCTTGGTTTCTTCCCCTGCCAGATAAACTGGAAATGTCTTTTTGCCATAGCTCGAAGTATCCGACACTGCCTATTACTGGGACTGATTGAAATAAAAATAACATCCTTGGCAGTGCATTCATTTTTTCAATGATATTCTTCCCCAAAATTATAAGTTCATTCTTCCCTATATCTCTAAGTCTTTCTTTTATTTATTTATTTCATTGTTTCTCATAATTGTCTTTATATGCTCATATTAAAAGTGTCTCATTAAGTATCTCTCATGTTCCCCTCCTATGTCCTCCTTTTCTGCTGGGAATCACAGGGTCACAAACCAATTCCCGCCTCAAATCCCACAGTAGAGCTGAATATACAAACAATACTTTGCAGTTTTAATTATGCTTTGTGAGATCTAAGAAAATACACGCACGCAAAATCTTTTCCTGATGAATAGTGAGTTGCATTCTACGTAGAGCAAAGCAGGAAGTTATTTCACTGCAAGGATTTCTCCTTGTGCAATGCAATCTTCAGCCCCTTTCCCTCTCTTCCCGATCTGTTATGAAGTTTCCCCCCAACCTGGAGAGCAGTTTGGGTGATGGCATGCAGGGAGAAGTGGGGGCAAAGTTCCTTTGTGCTAGTGCTAAAATCTTGCACTAGCACAAACATTGTGAATTACAGTGTGATGGGGAAGGAAATCTGCCTTTCTTCCTGCTGAGCAATGAAAAAGTGATAAACTCTGCTGAGTGATGGGTTTCATTGAATATATGTTTTGCTCACTCAATATAAATCCCAAATTGAACTAAAGGAATTGAAGTCTGATTAAATTAAAAATGTTCTAGCAAAAGTGAGGATTTGTATATAAAATGCTTACCATCCTTGTCCTTATAATTTGAATCAATCCCAACAACAAAGCTTCGAATCGTATCCATTGCCATTTGAAACTCTGTTCTTTTTTTCATTTCCTTTTGATCTAAGGAGGAGAAGAAATGAAGAAATTGTGTTCTAGCACACTAGTCTGGTGAGCTGAGGGAGGAGATACTTGGCTTCAAACTGCTTTTAATATTGAATTTTAAATGCTGACTTGTAACATGTCCGGGGACCTTAGGGAGAAGGGTGAATAAAAAAAATCAAATTAACAAAAAACATGAATATGACTTCTATTAATATTTTCTACTCTCAGGCCTTATATTGAGGTTCCCTATGCCTTGATTGTGGCTGCCCTGCTGGTCTGAAGTCCTGTTTCCATTTGGCTGTTGCTTCTGTCATCAGATGGTTGGCCTTCCTTAGAGAGCTTTAGATTTTTGTTTGTCTAGATACACCTGTCCTCTTTGTCCTACGCACTTGCATTTGCCAAGCTGCCTCATGCCCTGCCATATGCTTAAAATATGCAAATAATTGGATCATTTGGTTCCCTCCCCCTGAGCTTTGCTTACTTTGGAGTGCCATTTAAAAATTAATTAAATAGGCAAAAAGGTCATCAGTTCATCTATCCAGAGCTAATTTTCTAAAAAAAGAGGCACTGGAACTCACTATGACTGCCCCCTTTGTTCTCTTATAATGGCAATGTCACCCACCTGAGAAGGGCTGGAATAGAGTCCTGATGAATTCTGGCTGAAAAAAGCCCTGCATATATCGCAATCTTTACATAGCCTCTGGACCCACCCGCTTTGGCTATAGCCTTATCCTTTGCAGCCTGTCTTCCCCAAGCACTTTCCTTCAAGGCACTGGAGCCCTAGCAGAGGGGAGGGTGGCGAGGACCAGGAATGGGGGTCTCCCCCAACAAATGAGGATTAGTTTGGAAAGGAGCAAACAATTGCAACTGGAAAGGGAATTGTCCCGGGTGTCCCAGGGACTCATGTTAGCGTGTGCTTCTGTTCCAAGTGCTGGAACTCACTTATTCAGGGAGAACAAAACAGTGCCATTGCTTTCAGTGGGTGACAGCTGTATCCAGTAAGATGTTCACCATTTAATAGATAATATGCGATCTATTAGGGAGGTTTTTTATGTGTGATGTTTTATTCTGGTTTTTTTTTTATATAAATATTTTATTGAATTTTCCATACAAACATCAAACAAACAACACACACATTACAAATTAAACAAAAACATCCAAATGAAACAAACAAACAAAAAAGCTATTTACTCTAACTTCATTTCTATTCTTCTTTGGGGGGACTTCCCCCGTTCCCTCTTCTGCGTTCAGTTCTAATTTACTTTAGTAACTTCTTAACTAATTCCATAAACATTCACCATAATTCTTCATCATAACCTTGAAACATCTTATCTCTATCACTATATCTTAATCTTATTACATTAATCTTATCATCTTAAGTTTCTATCTTATATTAACTTCTAAAATTTCCTTCAATCTTCACTTCTTACATACTACTTCAACCTAATATTATAATAGCTATCGCCTATTATATTCACTGATTTCACTTCAAATGTCCAATTTTTCGCGTTGTTTCAAATAATCTTTAAATTTCTGCCAATCTTCTTGCACCGTCTCCTCCCTCTGGTCTCGGAGCTTCGCGGTCAGTTCTGCGAGTTCCATATACTCAATCAACTTCATCTGCCAATCTTCCACCGTAGGGAGCTCCTCACCTTTCCAGCATTTAGCAATCAAAATCCTAGCTGCGGTTGTGGCATACATAAAAAACACTCTATCTTTCCTGTGTATCTCATGGTTGGTTATGCCCAATAGGAAGGCTTCTGGTTTCTTAGAAAAAGTGTATTTAAACACTCTTTTAAGCTCATTATATATCTTCTCCCAGAAGTCCTTAACTCTTGGGCACGTCCACCACACATGGTAGAAGGTACCTTCTACTTTCTTACATTTCCAACATTCATTGCTCAATCCATGATAAATCTTAGCTAATTTAACTGGTGTTAAATACCATCTATAAAGCATTTTCATCATGTTCTCTTTTAACACATTACAAGCAGTAAATTTAATACCTTCCCTCCACAACCTCTCCCAATCCTCAAACATAATGTTATGTCCCACATCTTTAGCCCATTCAATCATAGCAGATTTAACCATCTCATCTTTCGTATGCCATTCCAACAACAAATTGTACATTTTGGAAAGGTTTTTGGAGTTCGTATCTAACAATTCTGTTTCCAACTTTGATTTGTCTACTTGAAAGCCTAACTTTTTGTCCATTTTAAAAACTTCATTAATTTGGTGGTACTGCAACCAATCATAAACTCCCTCTTTCACTTGTTCATAGCTTTTCAGCTTAAAACTCTGACCATCTTGTTGCAGTATATCAGCATATTTTAGCCATTTTGCAGGCATGTTTGGTCTTTTGAAGGCCTTTGCCTCCACTGGAGATATCCATCTAGGGGTCTTTCTCTCCAACAAGTCTTTGTTACGAGTCCAAACCTGAAACAAGGCATTTCTAATTATATGGTTTTTAAAGGCCTTATGGGCCTTAACTTTGTCGTACCAAA
The DNA here is from genome assembly GCA_900245905.1 of Lacerta viridis. Lineage (NCBI taxonomy): Eukaryota > Metazoa > Chordata > Lepidosauria > Squamata > Lacertidae > Lacerta > Lacerta viridis. Next base: position 71,151 of record OFHU01002833.1, on the reverse strand, counting down.
GATAAGCGTGCCACCCGAAAACATTGTCATGTCCTTCCAAGTCCAACACCTCCGTATTTTCCAACTTAAACCAGTCCTTTAGCCAGCAAAAGGCTGCTGCTTCAAAATACAACCGTAGGTCTGGCAGGGAAAAACCACCTCTCTCTTTAGAGTCAATCAGTATCTTATGTTTTATTCTTGGTTTCTTTCCCTGCCATACAAATTTTGATAGGTCCTTTTGCCATTTTCTGAAACAGTCTAACCTATCTATAATCGGTATCACTTGGAATAAAAACAGCATCCTCGGTAACACATTCATCTTTATAGCCGCTATTCTGCCCATTAAGGACAATTTTAGCCTAGTCCAAATTTCTAGGTCTCTTTTAATTTCATTCCACACTTTTTCATAATTGTCCTTGAACAAGTTGACATTTTTTATAGTCAAGTTTACCCCTAGATATTTAACCTTTTTAACAAAGTTCAATCCAGTGAGTTCTTGTAATCTTTGTGCCTGCACTGGCGTCATGTTTTTTTGTCAATACTTTGGTTTTTGCTTTATTCAGTTTGAATCCTGCTACTCTTCCAAAATTATCAATTGTCTCTAATACTCTAGGAACACTGCTTTCTGGTACGAATGAAGGGAAACTGCCTAAAACATTTTTTAAACTGATTGAGAATTTGGACTTAATTGATACATGGAGGTTGAAGAATCCAACAGAAAAGGAAGCAACTTTTTTTTCAGAGCCACAGAAGTCATGATCGAGAATAGATTACATCTGGACATCTAGAAGTCTGGCACCAAAAATCCAGATGGCGGAAATCTGCCCCAAGACTTGCTCAGATCACAATGCGGTACAATTGCATTTGAAAATTTACTCCAAGGATTCGTTTCGATGGAGAATGGATGATGCGTTGATGAGAGATACCAAGCTTGTGGAGGCAGCGGGCAAAAAGATGAGAGAATATTTTCAATTGAATCTGAATACAGAGGTGGAGAAAAGAATAGTCTGGGACGCAAGTAAAGCAGTGATGAGAGGGTTCCTCATAAAGGAAAAAACAAAAAGAAAGAAACAACAAAATATGGAAAAAGAAAAGATATTGGATCAAATAAAAGAAAAAGAGAAGAAATTAAGAGGGTACCCGAAGAATCAACACATACAGAAAGAAATAAAGTTGTTGCAGTCCCAATATGCAAAAATTTTAAACCAAGAAATTGAATGGAAAATCAAAATGATGAAGCAAAGAACTTTTGATTCAGCTAATAAATGTGGAAAAATGCTGGCTTGGCAGCTAAAAAAGAGACAGAAATTGAATACCATCACCAATTTGAAGGTCAATTATAAGATTGTAGAGAATCCGGAGGAGATTAGGAAATGCTTTCAAAAATTCTTTAAGCATTTGTATAAAAAAGAGGAAGTTGGTGAGGAAGACATAGAGCAATTCTTGGGGGGAAATGGACTACATAGAGTCCCAGAAGAAAAAGCAACAATGCTCAACCACCCGATTACGACACAAGAACTGGAAGAGGCAATCAACAACATGCAGATAGGAAAAGCCCCAGGACCTGATGGATTAACAGCAAAATATTATAAAGTGTTAAAAGATTGGTTAATACAACCTCTTAAGGAGATTTGTAATGGACTGTTGGAGGGAGACAGGGCGCCTGACTCATGGAAGGAGGCATTTATTACACTGATTCTGAAACCGGACTCAGATGAAACACTTATGAAAAATTACCGACCAATTTCACTTCTAAATGTGGATTACAAAATATTTGCGAATGTCATGGCCTCGAGATTGAAAAGAGTATTGAAAGATTATATCCACAAGGATCAAGCAGGTTTTCTGCCTGGAAGACATATTAGCAGCAATACAAGGAACATTGTGGATATTTTGGAGAGATTAGAAAAAAAGATAAATACAGATGCTGTGTTGATGTTTATTGACGCAGAGAAGGCCTTTGACAACATTTCTTGGACTTTTATGAAAAAAAATCTGGAAAAGATGGGGGTCGGCCAAAGGTTTTTAAACGGTATTAATGCGGTCTACACAGAACAAAAAGCAAAGATTATAATAAACAGTGTAATATCAGAAGAGATAAGGATAGAAAAAGGAACGAGACAAGGGTGCCCTGTCTCCCCTTTACTTTTTATTACGGTCTTGGAGGTCCTCCTAAATATGATTAGGACAGACAATTCAATAAAAGGAATAAGGGTGGGCGAGAAGGAATATAAACTGAAAGCATTTGCCGACGATTTGATGATGTTTTATTCTGTTTTAATCCATTTTAATCCATTGGCAGCCGCCCGCCCCGAGTAGACCAATAACATCTGGAGGGCCACATGTTCCCCACCTGTAATGGAAGCTACTGACATCTGATGCTGTAGCTTAAAGAAAAAAAGAAGAGGGCTGTTGTCTAATCCCATTTCGAAGCCATCTGAGCTAGCAAATGGGTTTTCCAAAGACTTGTAATTTATGGATCATGAACTGGATCTGGGCCCATGAATCAGAGCAGGGCACCTATATTGCCAGGGAATAAAACTGAATGTGGTGTTCCTGGTTTGCAACGTAGCTGGAGTTTTGATATAAGGAACCTGGCTGTTTGAGAAGAAGTGAAAGGGACTTCACGGCTTGGCCAGCTATCACAAACCTGCCTGCATGGGGAAAGGAAGGAGGAACCAGTTGTCTGGGAACAAGGAAAGTAACCTTACTTTGACCAAACCACAGAGATAAAGAATGCAAATGAAGGCTCATGCCCACATGTGTCGACTCCCAGGCCAGATCAAAGGATGGAAATGGAATTACATCATGAAATACATCTGTTGGCAGCTTGGCACGAGACCTTCACTCTGGACTATTTAAGGACTATTTAAGCAGCTGAAGGAGACAGGGAGATCTTGATACATTGCTCTACAGGTATGCTCCATTCCAGAATGTGAAGAGAATGACCGTCTGCCAGTCTGAAGTGTCCCAGATAAGCCTTCCAAATCTTCATCGGCTGGGGAGACACGAAGAACTGAACCTATTCTATCTGTATTATGATTATTGTTGCCTAAAATCTTTTACTTATTGGTTATATTGCTAGCTTTGTAGTTTATTCCAGTTCCTGTTGGCTTTATATTACACTCCATTCTACATTGCTGATCAATTTCTTTGCTAATGTTAACCAATTAATAAAAGTTTGTCTCTACCAAATTAATCTGTCAGTCCTCCGTCCAGTGGAATCCAAAGAACCTCTTGCTTGCCTGGTGGTTGTTATTGGCCAAACAGCCATTAGGGGGCGCTGGCAAGACAGCACCTGTACACAGCCCAAGAATGTACCGGTACTGCCACTCGGTTTCATTGCATAACCCTGAGTTCTAATATTTGTAAAAGCTCCTTATCATTTAGCTTCTTAGTGACCTTTTGGCCTTGGAATGAGTCCCTGCAAATATCATAGCTTGTAAGGAATGTGTTCTGCCCATCAGACCTCTTTCTGTTTGGATACTGTTATGTACTGAGTTGAATAGGATCCAAAATGCAGCAGTCTGATTGGTCCTAGAACAATAGGGATTGAGATTGCAGCAGTCTGATTGGTCCGCAGGAGCCACCCAATCCAGCTCCAGGTGGAAGTGAATCCGCACTCTGATTGGCATACAGGAGTATCCCGGAATTAGCCAATCACGTGGGGCCCATTGTGTAAATAGTGTATATAAAGCAAACGTTTTGGGGAAACTGCATTCCTCACTACTATGAGCTGAATAAAGAGCATGAAATTCACACTTGACTCCGAGTATCTTTCACTGGTGACGAGGATGGGATCCCGCTGAGCTGACTGCCACACACAGCACCGCAGCACCGCCACCTGCTGCACTGCTGCCTCACACCGTGTATCCAGGCTTCAGCTCCGGGTCCCAAGGAGATCAAGATGGCAACTGACAGCAGCTTCTCGCCGTTCAACCCAGCATCAGGAGACTGGGAAGGGCACGCCACCCGTTTAACCTTCCTTCTAGAAGCTTTATTTTTTTTACAAGAATTTATTGGTTTTCCACATCAAAACAAATACAAATACAATAGAAAAACAACAACAACAACAAATACAACAAGAAAAACAAAATAAAAGAAAATACATACCTACACCGGAACACCAACACTCCATACATTTAATTAAAATCTTATTTCGAATCTAATTAGGGGGACTTCCCCCGTTCTCTCCTCTGCTTCCAATTCTAATTTACTTTAGTAACTTTCTATCTATTCCAACAATTCATTCACCTAAATTCATAATCTTCATCTCTAAAATTTAAATCATTTAACATCAAAATATCAAAATACAACTTCTTAATACAAATCTTAACTTCTTGTAACCTTATCTAACTCTTATTTCACTAAAACTGCTGCTGGTATTTCTAATTCAAACCTTATATAATATTAAACTATCCTTCTTTAAAAACAGTCCAAGTATCTCTTCTCTATTCCAAATCAAAATTCCAAATCATTTTTTTTTAACACTCTGACTTCGGGGTACCATGATAAGCCTTCCTGATTGCACATCTAAAATTTTTACCCTACCCCTCTTCTTACCATTTTTTCTCCCCACCTCAGAATCACCCACCAGACTTCCCTCCACCCCTTTCCAAAACCATTGTCCAGAATGTCCTCTTTTTCCTTGTATCTAAAGGCCAAAGCCTTGTCCATAAGCATCCTTGCACAGCTCTTCAGGAAATATAATACGTCACCATCCAGCATCTCCATTTCAAACTTCCAATCAACTTTTAATTGTAATTCCCAAAATTGTTGTTCCTTCATTTCTGGGCTCCCACCCCAGAAATCGGATATAATATGTCTAAATTCAACCCTGGGCCTCTCACACCAACAGGGTTTTTCTTCTTCTTGGAGTTGCGTAGTCACTGTGTCTTGTTCTCCAGATATTTCCTCAAGTTCCTTAGCCAGGTTCTCCTCAAGTTCATTAGCAAAGTTCTCAGAAACCTTACCAATTCCAAAAAACTTTTCGTCGACATTCTGATTCAACAGTTCTAATTTCTGGTTCAAAAGTTCTAGTTTCAAAAGAATTATCCTTTGTCCTTGGGTCATTCCCGGATCTAAAGTCATTTTAAAAGCGAAACCAAAAATGGCAGAAGCAGGCAGGAAATAACAAAGTTCAGTACTTTTCCATCTTTAAGTCTCAAGTTTCAGCCGCCATTTCCCCCTAATCAGGGTGCAAAAATTATATTCCACCAACTTTGAGAAGAAATGCTTTAAAAGTCTCAATCCTCCCCTAGCAGGGGTTTTGACAGATCGTACTTGTCAGAAAAACTCCAATAGAAACATTGTATCAGCCAAATGCAGCAACAGCCAGATACATTGTCACTTTCTTCCAATTCGGCAGGGAGAGGAATGGACTTCCTTTTGACATTCCTCCCCAAAAGCCAATTAAAGAAATTTTAAGGCCAAATAAACTCCGTACTTACAGCTTACGGGGTTCTTCTTTTTTGCTTCAATTAGGTAAGAATGATACGCTCATCGCCGGCGGCAGCCGCCACTTAGCTTCCCCAGCTGGAGCATAACCTCCACAGCCCTGCGCCGTTGCCCTTTCACTCCTGCGCCCCTTTTACAAGGGGAGCGGAGAAAGGGTCAGCGCAATGGGGCCAGCTGGAGAGCCCACACCGCGGGACGCTCGACCCGCGGCTTAACGGAGCCCGCTGCGCGGTAGCGGAGCTCCTAGCCCCCGGGGAAGCCAGGGTCATCTCGCAGCCGAGACAACCCTCGACCGCCGGCAATCTGTGAGGGCGAACTGGCTCCGACATTTGTCACCCCATTAATCGCCAGGGTTGATTCGGCTGATTTGGCTGGCTAGGCGGGTGTCCCCTTCCTCCCTCACTGCTCCATGTGCGTCCCTCCCGAAGCTGCGCGCTCGGTGGAAGAGGACGACCATCCCAGATAGAAGGAGTGTACCGTTCTTCGGTCAAGGGTATACGATAGCTGCGCTCCCCTGCTAGAACCTCCAAACAAGCTCAAGAACCTTCCTTCTAGAAGCTAAAGGGGTAACCAACGATGCCAAGAAGAGGGCGATCAGCGTCTGCAGAGAGGAGACATTCGAAATCGCCCGGGCTCTCCTTGCGCCTGATGATGTCGCTACCATTCCTTACAAAACAATAGTGGAACGGCTGAAGGGACACTTCTCGCCACAGCCCTCGGTTGTGGCTCATCGAAATGCCTTCTATGCAAAGCGGCAAGCCCCTGGGGAAATCATAATGGGGTTTGTGACCTCCCTCCGCCAAGCCGCTCGGTTCTGCAACTTCTCAGAGTTGGAGAACATGCTGCGTGACCGCCTCGTCGGTGGCCTGAGGGACGAGAAGCTGCAACAACGCCTCTATGCCAAGAAGGACCTAACGTTCCAGGACTTCTGGTTTCGCGCCGGCCATGTCAGTCGGGAGCTGAAGAGCTCCGGTTCCTTGGGGTTTTCAGGGTTACCGTACCCGCGCTACGGGCCCCTTAGAGCCACGGGAAGAGCGTCCCGTGGACAGGCGGTCTTGTGGGCTCCAGACATGCCGTCCCTGCTCCCGATCGACCCTCGTAAGGGGGAAAATCGGGCGAGCGAGGCTCCGGCACAGAGCTGAAGAAACTACTGCTCCCGAGGGGCAAAGCAGCGATCCTGACAGATCTGAGCGCCCAGCACTTCTCAATTGGATTATAAAATAGAAGCTCTGTGAGTACTATACTCTAATTGACTTTTAAATCAAAAAAGGGATTCAGACTTGCAGAGAGAACGTAAAAAGGAAGCCCGTTCTCTTGGACTGTTTAACAGATCAAGGTAATGGCAAAGGAGCTAAGCCGCGACTAGCGGGGGAAAAAGTTTGCTAGTTTTGCCGAACTTTTCTAAAGTTGTTTTAAAGTTGTTTAAACTGTTTTATAAGACTTAATATTAAGGAATATGGCAAAAGAAGACACCGCTCGCCCTCTGGATAGGATCCCGGGTCGGTAGCGGGCTGCGTTATTTTGTTGCCGTTTGATTTGCAACTGTTTACTGGCGGAGATACTTTAACTTTGCAGTGGCTGGCTACAGTTATTTTTCTTTCTCTTTGGATTTGGTGGTTACATTGCAAGAAGAAAAGTAAAGGACTGCCTTGGACTGCTTTAAGGATTAACTTTTCTTGACTTTTGACGAACTTTTAAGACTTCTTAAAACTTTTGAAACTTAAGCCTAAAATTTGAACTGTTGGTTGGAACTGCTTGGGACTCCTGGCTCTGTTGTCCGTTTGTTCTCTGAATTAGCATGTTGGCCACCTGGTGTTGATCTCAGGGATTGTTTTGGTTTTGATTCCTGTGAATGTCTGAGACAATTACAACTGAAGTGACCTTGAAATACCAGCTGCAGAGTGTACTGGAGATGCAAGATAGCACAAGAGCAAAAGCAAAAGAAGGACGCAAAGCTTCAATATCAGCAACTACTCACGAGCAGATGGCGGTTGCCATTGAGAAATTAAACAATAGCATTTTGGATTTGACAGAAAGGTTGGGAAAAATAGGAGAAGATGTGAAACAAACACAGACCTCAGTGGATACAGCAACAGAAAAATTACAAGCTGAAATAAAGGACTCCACTCAGAGACTGGAAAAATCCATTGGTGCAATTGAGGAAGGAGTCAGGCAAAATAGAGAAGAAATTGATAAAATTGGAAAAGAGGTGAAAGTTTTAAAAAAGGAAGCAGAGGAATTTAAAGAAGTAAAGGAAAAAATAAAAACAGTGGAGACGAAATTGGAGAATATTGATGTGGAAAAGATTGAAAAAATTGGATCACAGCAAAAGAACGTTGAAGAAGCTCTCGCCTTTCTGCAACTCCGAGAGAGAGAAGGGAACCTCCGTCTAAGAGGACTCCCAGAACTGGAGAAAGATAGTTTGAAGGACTTTATAGTGAATGAATTTTCAACATTCTGGGAGCTGGAGGCGTCTGATGTCTCAGCATCCATAGTGAAGGCCTTTAGATTTGGATTTAAAGGAAAGAAAAGCTCCAAAGTGGTCAATGACTGTCTGATTGTATTTCAGAATAGACACCATCGAGACCATAGTTTGGACCTCCATTACAAGAAAAACCTGGTGGTACAACAGCAGAAAATCATAATTTTTAAAGACATCCCCAGATATTTCCTCGACAAGAGAGTAACCTATAACGACTTGGCATCAGAGTTGAGAGTGAGGAAGATCCCCTACAGTTGGGAGTTTCCAGAAGGTCTGGCATTTACATTCAAAGGGAAAAAATAAGGATAAAATCCCCGGCTGATAAACAAAATTTTTTGGATAAACATCTGGAAGATTTTAAAGGTTCTGCATTAGATCCAGCAAATTTGTTCAGATTTCCAGCATTTTCATTGCCAGGGGGACCAAGACCAGAAGTACCAGAAAAAGACAAGAAAGGAGAGGCAACTGGAGGAGCAGATTAGAAGATGGCCTTGAAATTGATGACATGGAATGTTCGGGGATTGAACCAGAGACCGAAGAGACACAGAGTTTTTCATAGTTTGGAAAAGAAGAAATTGGACATTGTTTGTTTACAGGAGACCCATGTAGTCCGACAACACAGAAGGATTTTACAAAACAAAAAGTTAGGCCAGGAATTTATTTCATCGGATAAAGTCAAGAAGAGAGGTGTGGTAATTTATGTAAAAGAAAAATACAGCCCAAGACAGTTATTCAAAGATGAAGAAGGGAGATACATTGCTATTGAAATTAAGGTACAAGGCGAAAAAATTCTAATTCTGGGACTTTATGCACCAAATGATGGAAAGTCAATTTTTTATAAAAAGATTCATGATTTGCTATTGGACTATTTGGATTATAAAATGGTGTGCCTCGGTGATTTTAATGGTGCAGTTTCCACATTAATGGACAGATCTCAAAGGACAAAAATTACAAACGATGGGAAACTGCCCAAAACTTTCTTCGAAATGGTGGACAATCTGAATTTAGTGGATGCTTGGAGATTGAGAAATCCAACAGAAACAGAGGCAACTTATTTTTCAGAATCTCACAGTCATGGTCGAGAATAGATTACATTTGGATTTCAAATGAATTGGCGCCAAAAATACAAAAAGCAGAAATTGGTCCTAAGACTTGTTCGGATCATAATCCTGTACAATTGAATTTAAAAGTAATTTCCAAGGATTCTTTTAGATGGAGAATGGATGATGCATTGATGAGAGATGCCAAGCTGATAGAAAGAGCTGCAAAAAAGATGAGGGAATATTTTCAAATCAATCTGAATACTGAGGTGGAAAAGAGAATAGTATGGGATGCAAGCAAAGCGGTGATGAGAGGGTTCCTCATAAGTGAAAAAGCGAAAAAGAAGCAGCAGCAAAATGCAGAAATGGAAAGACTGTTGAAATTAATCAAAGGAAAAGAAAAAGAATTAAGAGGTCATCCCAAAAGTCAAAAAATACAGAAAGAAATTAAATACTTGCAGTCCCAATATGCAAGAATCTTGAACCAAGACCTTGAGTGGAAGATAAAATTGATGAAACAAAGAACTTTCGAATCGGCAAATAAATGTGGAAAGTTGTTAGCTTGGCAGCTGAAAAAAAGGCAAAAAGCAAATACCATCAACAATTTAGTAGTCAATGGAAGAAGTGTGGAGAATCCAGAGGAAATTAGATGGTGTTTTCAAAGATTTTATAAACAATTGTACAAGGAAGATAAAATAGAAGAATTGGAGATTGACCAGTTTCTGGAAAAAAATGGATTACATAAAGTCCCAGAAGACAAAATAAATATGCTCAACCACCCGATTTCTACGCAGGAGATAGAAGACGCGATTAACAACATGCAGATAGGGAAGGCACCAGGACCAGATGGATTAACAGCAAAGTATTACAAATCATTAAAAGACTGGCTGTCACAGCCTTTGAAAGAAGTTTGCAACAATTTGTTAGAAGGAGGTAGGGCACCGGAGACATGGAAAGAGGCCTATATCACACTGATTTTGAAACCAGATTCTGATAAGACTTTGATGAAAAACTACCGTCCGATCTCGCTTTTAAATGTGGATTATAAAATATTTGCTAATGTCATGGCTATGAGATTAAGAAGAGTGCTGAAGGATTATATCCATAAAGACCAAGCAGGTTTTTTACCAGGAAGACAAATAAATAATAATACAAGAATCATTGTGGATATTTTAGAGAAACTGGAAAAAACATAAATACTGATGCAGCACTGATGTTTATTGCTGCAGAAAAAGCCTTTGACAATATATCCTGGACTTTTATGAAGAAAAATTTAGAAAAGATGGGAGTTGGTGAAAGATTTCTTAATGGCATTAATGCCATTTATACTGAGCAAAAAGCAAAAATTATAATTAACAGTGTGATATCGGAGGAAATTAGAGTAGAGAAAGGAACAAGACAAGGGTGCCCTATCTCCCCTTTGTTGTTTATCACGGTCCTGGAGGTCCTTTTAAATATGATAAGAGCGGAGAAACAGATCAAAGGAATAAAGGTGGGGGAGAAGGAATATAAACTACGAGCCTATGCGGACGATTTGATGTTATCCCTACAAGAACCTGAAAGCAGTGTCCCCAAAGCCCTAGAAATAATTGAACTTTTTGGACGTGTAGCCGGCTTTAAATTAAATAAAGTGAAGACCAAAGTATTGACTAAAAACTTGAATCCTGTGCAGACACAGAAATTACAGGATCGTACTGGCCTTAATTTTGTTAAAAAAGTAAAATATCTAGGAGTTAATTTAACTGCAAAAAATCTAAACCTGTTTAAGGACAATTATGAAAAAGTGTGGGCCGAGATAAAAAGAGACTTAGAGATATGGACAAGATTAAAACTTTCGTTGATGGGCAGAATAGCTGCTGTGAAAATGAATGTATTACCAAGGATGCTGTTTTTATTCCAAGTGATTCCAATTTTAGATAAATTAGATTGTTTTAAGATATGGCAAAAGGATTTGACGAAGTTTATCTGGCAGGGGAAGAAGCCAAGAATCAAGTTTAAGATATTAACAGACTCTAAGGAAAGAGGAGGCTTCGCCCTGCCAGACTTAAGGATTTATTTTGAGGCAGCAGCCTTTTGCTGGTTGAAGGACTGGTTTAAATTAGATAATACTGATGTATTAGACTTGGAAGGTTTTGATAATGTGTTTGGATGGCATGCGTATCTTTGGTATGATAAGGTAAAGGCCCACAAAGCTTTTAAGAATCATATAGTTAGAAAAGCCCTTTTTCAGGTCTGGATGAGAAACAAAGATTTATTGGAGAGAAAGACCCCTAGATGGATTTCACCTGTAGAGGCCAAGGCGTATAAAAGACCTAATATGTCTGCAAGATGGCCAAGATATGTAGATATACTGCAGCAAGAAGGTGAGACTTTTAAGTTGAAAAGTTATGATCAAATGAAAGAAGAAGTCACCGACTGGCTGCAGTATCATCAAATTTATGAAACTTTTAAATTAGACAAAAAGATTGGTTTTCAAACAGAAAAATCAAAGCTGGAAACAGAGTTAATTGAACCGAACTCCAAAAACCTTTCCAGGATGTATAATTTGTTGCTAGAGTGGCATACAAAAGATGAATTGGTTAAATCTGCAATGATAGATTGGGCAAAAGATGTTGGACATAATATTAATGATGGATGACTGGGAAAAGTTGTGGAAGGAAGGTATTAAGTTTACTGCTTGTAATGTACTAAGAGAAAATATTATGAAAATGATATATAGATGGTATTTGACACCAGTGAAGTTAGCTAAGATATATCATGTTACAAGTAATATGTGTTGGAAATGTAAAACTATGGAAGGTACCTTTTATCATATGTGGTGGACATGCCCAAAGGTTAAGGCTTTCTGGGAGAAGATTTATAATGAACTTAAGAAGGTAATGAAAATTACTTTTAGTAAGAAACCAGAGGCCTGCCTTTTGAGCATGACCAATCATGAGATACCCAGTCAGGATAGAGTGTTTTTTATGTATGCCACAACAGCTGCTAGAATTTTACTTGCAAGAAACTGGAAAGGTGAAGAGATCCCGACAGTGGAAGAATGGCAGATGAAGCTAATGGACTTTATGGAACTCGCTGAACTGACCGCGAGACTCCGAGACCAGAGGGAGGAGAAGGTGCAACAGGATTGGAAGAAATTTAAGGACTATTTAAAAAATCGTGAAAAGCTAGATATTTGAAGCAGAACTGGCTTGTTTAATTGGCTTTAGCTAGTTGATGTTAAATGAAAATAGTATATAAGAAGTAATGTTATGAATGGTTTAAAATATTTAAAAATGTTTAAGGTTAGGTTGTATAAGTAAGGAATTATATATGAATGATTATTATCTTAAAGATTATTAAGAATAGTGGTAAATGTTAAGAAAGTAGTTATAAAGTTACCAAAGTATATTAATATTGAACGCAGCAGAGGGAACGGGGGAAGTCCCCTAAAGAAGATAGAAACTAGAATTAAACAATGATATTTTATGTTCCAGATTAGGTATGTATAAGTTTTCTTTTTTGTTGTTTTTTATGTTGCTGTAATGTGTTTGATGTGTTTTTTGTTATATTATGTGTTATTTGTTTTTGCTTTATTTGTTTGATATGTTTGTTGTTTAATGCAGAAAATAAAAATCTTATATATATATAAAAAAGAAGGACCTAACGTTCCAGGTCACTCTGGAGGAGGCCCTGGCAACAGAAGCTGCCGAGAGGTCGACGCAAGAGGCACGGCCGAGCGTGCTGTCCCAACCAAGGGTCTACCACAAGGACCTCATCGACGACTCAGGATCAGAAGGGGAGGAGGTGCACAGAGTACAGCGGCACACTCAAGCAGTGCACACACCACAGCTGCCTCGACCAGAAGGAGGGAACTGCGCAAGCTGCGGGGAGAATCACGAGAGGAGGACCTGCCGTTTCCGCAACGCAGAGTGCAGGCAGTGCAGAAAATCAAGCCACATTGCCCGGGTGTGTCAGGCTCGGCCCATCCGACGCCAGGCATCAGATGACCGCCCCAAGAGCCCCAGGTCCCGGGGCCCAACGCACCAAGGCAACTCGACGGAGACCACGGACTACCAGGTATACCAGTTGCCCCACCCCAACATAGAGAAAATTTATGTAGAGGTACAGATAGAGGGGGCCCCATGCCGCATGGAGCTGGACACGGGTTCAACCCTATCCATAATCTCGGCACGGACCTTAAGGAAACTGTGCCCTAGTGGGGGTCCCAAACTCAGGCCGGCCCCATTCACCCTCCGGGACTTCCAGAAACGTAAGGTCCCCACAATGGGGGTGGGGACCTTCAGGGTGCAATATCAAGGGCGGACGCGGCAACTGGACTTGCTCGTGGTCAAGGGCTCCTACGTTAGCTTACTGGGATTGGCATGGTTTGGACCACTGGGGCTAGCCGTCACCGGGGTGAACCGCACTAGCTTACAAGTGGATGTGGACGCCATATGCAAGGAGTTTCCGGGGTTTTTGATGGGAAATTGGGACAGTATACGCCCCCCCCCATTGCCCTACAGCTGGACCCCGCAGTACGACCTGTCAGGCTCAAGGCCCGCCGGGTCCCGTTCGCCCTGAAACCCCGTATAGACGAGGAATTGGACCGGCTCGTGGAGCAAGGAGTGCTGGAGCCTGTGCCTAATGCCACCTGGGAAACCTCGATCGTCACGCCTAATGCTTCGGTCCGCATCTGCGCAGACTACAAATGTACCATAAACAAGGCCCTCACGGCCCACGCATACCCAGTGCCAGTGGTCAGCCATGTCCTCGCCACCCTGGCTGGGTCAAATTTTCTTGGCAAGCTGGACTTGGCCCAAGCCTATCAACAGCTGCCATTGGATGAAGCCACAGCAGAGGAACAGACAATTGTGACGCACAGGGGAGCGTTCAAGGTAAAGCGGCTGCAATTCGGCGTCAGCGTGGCACCAGGCATATTCCAGAATCTAATGGACTCTCTCCTTAAAGGGATTCCTGGCATCACCCCGTTCTTCGATGATGTGTTAATTGCTGGGCCCATGGCAGAGGAGTTTGAGGACCGCCTTCGCACCGTTCTGCACCATTTCCAGACGGCGGGTCTCAAGGTGAAGCAGGAAAAGTGTCTACTAGGAGTGCCTCAGGTGGACTTTCTGGGATTTATGCTGGATAAATCCTGGGGACAAGGTACAGGCCATTTGTGATGCCCCAGCGCCCAAGGGCAAGACTGAACTTCAGGCCTTCTTGGGGCTATTGAACTTTTACCATGCCTTCCTTCCCCATAAGGCAGCAGTAGCAGAGCCCCTACACAGACTCCTGGACAAGCGGGCCCCTTGGGTGTGGGGCCAGCGCCAGGAGGCCGCATTCCAGGCAGTCAAGGACTTGCTCGTCTCAAACTCGGTCTTGGCACACTTCGACGAGAGGCTGCCGGTGGTGCTAGCATGCGACGCCTCACCCTACGGCATCGGCGCTGTCCTTGGACACCAACTCCCAGATGGAAGAGAGGTGCCAGTGGCATACTTTTCCCAGACACTCACTGCAGCTGAGCGGAACTACTCGCAAATCGACAAGGAAGGTCTGGCAATCGTGAAGGGAGTAAAAAAATGTTGGCCCTTTACCGTGGTGACTGACCACAAGCCATTGCTTGGTTTGTTTGCCCCCGAAAAGCAGACCCCCCAAGTGCTGTCTCCTCGGGTCCTCAGGTGGTCAATTTTCCTAGCCGGCTACCAGTATGCACTGATTCACCGCCCTGGGAAGGCGATGGGGCATACGAGGTGCTAATAGAGGGGGGGCAATGCTGGCACCGCCACTGCGACCAGCTACAGCGACGATTCCCAGGAGAAGGACAGGTCAGAGGAGTCCCAAGGGAACAGTGGGGCATTGAGACCCGTAGAGCAGGAGGGGCCGGCAGGAGAGGCAGAATCAGTAAATACTTACCCGCGAGGCCGAAAGGGCACCGGAACCAGAGCCACGACAGAGCAAGTTGGTTGCGCCAGACCAAACAGCACCATCAAACAGCAGCCTCGGAACACAAGCCAGAACCAGAACCCCTGACCAGGGAACAGCCCAGGCCACAACACACACGTAGGCGGCCAGCGTACCTTGAGGACTATGGATGCAACCTCCCAGGCAGGACTGGAACTTAGAGGGGAGGGGTGTTATGTACTGAGTTGAATAGGATCCAAAATGCAGTAGTCTGATTGGTCCTAGTGGAGCCTTATTTGCTCCCCAGGGTACCTTGAGTTGCGCCCAGCAAGAAATGATGGAAGCAGTCAAGAGACACAAGGCTTCTGGCTTCAGAGGGAGAAAGGTTTATTTCTGCATGCATAGGCACGTGCGGTGTTCAAGACAACCAATCAAGTAAACTTCAGAAAATTTAGGGAAATGCTGGGAGTGATCCCATGGTCAGTAATACTAAAAGGGAAGGGAGTTCATGATGGATGGGAGTTTGTTAAAAGGGAGATATTAAAAGCACAACTTCAAGCAGTACCAATGAGACGAAAACATGGAAGGTGCCTAAAGAAGCCAGGGTGGCTATCTAAAGAACTTTTAACTGATTTAAGATTTAAAAGGGATATGTACAAAAAATGGAAAAAGGGGGAAGTCACCAGAGAGGAATTCAAACAAATAGCCAGCAAGTGTAGAGACAAAGTCAGAAAAGCTAAAGCACAGAATGAACTCAGGCTTGCTAGAGAGGTTAAAAGCAATAAAAAGGGCTTTTATGGGTATGTCCGTAGCAAAAGGAAGAACAATGAAACAGTGGGGTCACTTAGAGGAGAAGATGGTGAAATGCGAACAGGAGACAGAGAAAGGGCAGAACTCCTCAATGCCTTCTTTGCCTCAGTCTTCTCAAAAAAAGAAAACAATGCCCAACCTGAAGAATATGGGGCAGATGATTCAGCAGGGGAAACACAGCCCAGAATAAGTAAGGAGGTAATACAAGAATACTTGGCTAGTTTAGATGTATTCAAGTCTCCAGGGCCAGATGAACTACATCCAAGAGTATTAAAAGAACTAGCAGAGGTGATTTCAGAACCACTGGCAGTAATCTTTGAGAATTCCTGGAGAACTGGGGAAGTACCGGCAGACTGGAGGAGGGCAAATGTTGTCCCTATTTTCAAAAAGGGGGAAAGAGAAGACCCAAACAATTACCGCCCAGTCAGCCTGACATCAATACCAGGAAAGATTCTAGAGCAGATCATTAAGCAAACGGTCTGTGAGCACCTAGAAAGGAACGCTGTGATCACTAAAAGTCAGCATGGGTTTCTGAAAAATAAGTCATGTCAGACCAATCTGATCTCATTTTTTGACAGAATTACAAGCCTGGTAGATGAAGGGAATGCTGTGGATGTAGCCTATCTTGATTTCAGCAAGGCCTTTGACAAGGTGCCCCATGATATTCTCGTAAAGAAGCTGGTAAAATGCGGACTAGACAATGCTACCATTCAGTGGATTTGTAACTGGCTGACTGACCGAACCCAAAGGGTACTCATTAATGGCTCCTCTTCATCCTGGAGAGAAGTGACTAGTGGGGTGCCACAGGGTTCTGTCTTGGGCCCAGTCTTATTCAACATCTTCATCAATGACTTGGATGATGGGCTTGAGGGTATCCTGATCAAGTTTGCAGATGACACCAAATTAGGAGGGGTGGCTAATACCCCAGAGGACAGGATCACACTTCAAAATGACCTTAACAGATTAGAGAACTGGGCCAAAGCAAACAAGATGAATTTTAACAGGGAGAAATGTAAAGTACTACACTTGGGCAAAAAAAATGAAAGGCACAAATACAGGATGGGTGACACCTGGCTTGAGAGCAGTACATGTGAAAAGGATCTAGGAGTCTTGGTAGACCATAAACTTGACATGAGTCAACAGTGTGATGCAGCAGCTAAAAAAGCCAATGCAATTCTGGGCTGCATCAATAGGAGTATAGCATCTAGATCAAGGGAAGTAATAGTACCACTATATTCTGCTCTGGTCAGACCTCACCTGGAATACTGTGTCCAGTTCTGGGCACCACAGTTCAAGAAGGATACTGACAAGCTGGAACGTGTCCAGAGGAGGGCAACCAAAATGGTCAAAGGCCTGGAAACGATGCCTTATGAGGAACGGCTTAGGGAGCTGGGTATGTTTAGCCTGGAGAAGAGAAGGTTAAGGGGTGATATGATAGCCATGTTCAAATATATAAAAGGATGTCATATAGAGGAGGGAGAAAGGTTGTTTTCTGCTGCTCCAGAGAAGCGGACACGGGGCAATGGATTCAAACTACAAGAAAGAAGATTCCACCTAAACATTAGGAAGAACTTCCTGACAGTAAGAGCTGTTCGACAGTGGAATTTGCTGCCAAGGAGTGTGGTGGAGTCTCCTTCTTTGGAGGTCTTTAAGCAGAGGCTTGACAGCCATCTGTCAGGCATGCTTTGATGGTGTTTCCTGCTTGGCAGGGGGTTGGACTGGATGGCCCTTGTGGTCTCTTCCAACTCTATGATTCTATGATTCTATGATTCTATAAGTACAAAACTAGTCAGTTTTCCAGCAGTTCTTATACAGTTTTTCAGCTCACCTACCCATCCCAGGAATCTCAACCTAAACGTGGGTGCACGCAAGTGGGGTCAGGGGTTATCGTATACAGGAATAGAGGGGGACCTTGGTCTGCTGTTCATCAGAAACACACTGTCTAGGGACCTTGGTCTGCAGCTCATCGTACACGCATTGTCTATACCTTGTTGACACGGGAAACCTCCTACCCTGGTACGATGTTTTAGAATCCTTGAGAAGGGCCTCTTCAACTCCTATATTTTTGCTATGCTTTTAGCTGGGTAATGCATTAATGCATTAATCCTGCGATAAGGAGTTCCCTCTCTCAGGGTCACCTGCCTTCCTAGCAGGCTATCTATCCTGCTTCCCTTCCTGTATTTTGATAACTTTACGCCTTCCTTACTATCTGAAGTGCTTAGCAGAGCAAGACACCCAGAAAGAGCACTAATGGATCCTTAGGTCTTTAGGTGAAGGGGGAGAGAAAACCTCTTTGGAAAAGCGTCTTTGGAATGCCAGGCCTCTCACTTAGCTGCATTTAGATTTGGAATGCAGAGGCCCCTTTGTGAGGGAGAGAGACCCCTTTTGCAGCACGGACCAGCTCACAGTAGGAATTATACATTGAAAAGTATACATTAAGAAAGATACAAACTTATACAATAGCAAGCTTCAGCTAAATATATATATATATATATATATATATATATATATATATATATATATAATAAAAGAATTTATTGGTCTTTTCAGAACAAAGAACAATATAACGCATACACATACACAACACACCCAAACACAAACCCCACAATCAAACCACAATAAAACAAAATACACCAAAAATTCTTATTCTTGTTTACACACACACAAAAAAACTTTTCTTGTTCACGTCACTACTTAGTGACTTCCCCCGTTTTCTCCCCTTTGGTTCCAAATCTAATTTACTTTAGTAACTTCTCCTCTCTAAAATTAAATCATTAACAAATCTATACTAAACAAACTTCTTAAAATCTTATTTTTACTCCAAGGTAATCTATCACTTCTTATTTTACATCAAATCTATTCCAAATATTACTTCATAATTATTAATAATGCAACTTTATAACATAACATATTGCTTCTTATATCAAATCATATCAAACGTCTTCTTTCACTTAGACTGCTGCTAATAAAACAGAAATTCAAATATCTCTTCTCTAGTTCAAAAGCTTAAAATCTTAACACGCCGGCTTCAGGGTACCATAATAAACCATCCTAATTTTATCCTTAATATATTTCACCCTATCCCTTTTCTGACCATTTTCTTACACCATCTCGGGGCTTCCCCCCAGATATTCCTCCCTCTTACACTCCAACCATTTTCCAGAATGTCCTCTTTTCTTGTAAGTCCACAGATCCAGACACAGTCTATTACAGTCCTTGCAGGGAGCATCAGGGTACACAAATCTTCATTTTCCAGCATCTCCGCTTCAAAGTTCCATTCATCTTTTGATTGTAGGCGAATAAATCTTTTCCCCATCATTCCTGGGCTCTCACCCCAGAAATTGGATATAAGTTGTTTTCTGATCCTGGGACTCTCACTCCAGCAGGACTTTTCATCTCTTCGGAGTTGCAAAAACATTGTACTTTGTACTTCAATAATCCCCTTTAGCTCCCTGCCAAGGGTCTCTTCCATTTTAGCCATGCTCACAATGGTCTGTTTTGTGGGATATAACTGTCTTGCAACATCCTGGTTCAGCAAAGTTAGTTTCTGGTTCAGCAATTCTAATTTCAAGAAAATAACCCTTTGTTCGTGGGTGAGACCAGAGTCTAAAACCAGCTTGAAAACAAAGCCCAACATGGTAGAAATGGGCACAGGGTATCAAATTTCAATGTTTGCCATCTTAGTCACAGTACTTTTCCATCTCTATCACAGATCTCCGCAGCCATTTTCCCTGGAGCCAGGGCGAAAAGATTACATTCCATCCATTCTTTAAAGAGAGATATTTCCTCCAACTTTTATCCCCAAAAGGGGTCTAACCGATCTTGCCTATAAAGTTAGAAACATTTGTATCCACCACTGTAACAGCAGTCGTCTTCGATACAGTTACTTTCTCTTTCTCCAAAGGGAATCAGAACGGGCTTCCTTTCTGTCTTTTCTCCCGGAGAGCCAAATGTCAAGATAGATCCAATAATTAAAGTACTTATGGCCAACGGGCTTCTTCTGTCATGCTTTGCCAGGTAGAACGATATTGCTCACTGCGAGCGGCGGCTGCCACTTCGCCGGTCCGGTTGGGGCATGCCTCCTCAGCCCAGCTCCGTAGTCCCTTCACCCCCACTCCCCCTTTACAGGGGGAACGAGGGAAGGGTTCGGAGCTATAGCGGGCTCGCCGGAGAGCCCTAGCCGCGGGACGCTCGACCCGCGGTTTACCGGAGCCCCGCTTTGCGGTAGCGGGGCTCCAACCCCTGGGCCGGCCTGGGTCGCTTCACTGCCAAAGCGACCCACGACCGCCCGCGATGGCGTCCTCGCCGGAAGTCCAGCTTCAGCTAAATATATGCCTTATGCCAGTGTTTTTCAACCACTGTTCCTGGTTCCTGGAGATGTTGCCTGGTGTGCCGTGGGAAAAATTGAAAAATTACTTTATATATAGTCAATATAGGCACAGAGTTAATTTTTTAACATTTTCTAATGGTGGTGTGCCTCGTGATTTTTTTCATGAAACAAGTGTGCCTTTGCCCAAAAAAGGTTGAAAAACACTGCCTTATGCTGCAATAAGAAAACTACAATTTGGTCACCTCTTCCTCCACTAGAACAATAGGATTGACATTGCAGCAGTCTGACTGGTCCCAGAACAATAGGATTGAGATTGCAGCAGTCTGATTGGTCCCAGAACAATAGGATTGAGATTGCAGCAGTCTGATTGGTCCGCAGGAGCCACCCAATCCAGCTCCAGGTGGAAGTGAATCCGCACTCCGATTGGCATACAGGAGTATCCCGGAATTAGCCAATCATGTGGGGCCCATTGTGTAAATAGTGTATATAAAGCAAACATTTTGTGGGAACTGCATTCTTCACTTCTATGAGCTGAATAAAGAGCATCAAATTCACACTTGACTCCGAGTACATTTCAGATACCTTAGTGTTGCCAGGGAACAATCTTTTCTCTTTGTTTCATTCTCCCACTGGCTACGAACCACCTCCCTTGGGATGTCAGGCATTCCAGAACTCCTCCCATTTAGGCTATGGCAGTTCCTGATTGGCTGCTCATTATATCCAATCAGCATACCACATAAAGCATAAACCCAGGAAAATGTTGGTTTCAGATTTGTTATACTACTTATTTTTTCAAAAGTTATTAGTTTTATTTTTTTATTTAGACTGGGTACATACATAACCTTCAAAGCATATCCCCCTGAAAAATCCTTAATTCTCATAAACTCTGCAAGTAATATTGGGAAGCTTCTGTCAGGGATTTGCCTTCTCCTCGCGAGGAGAGCCTGGGAGGAGGTCCTACTCGTGAGGAGGGTGGGAGTACTCGCGAGGAGAGAGGGGAAAGAGATCCTCCACGGGGGGAGGATCGGGGCAGGTAACATGCTCGAGAGAAAGTCTTGTTTAGGTACAGGGAGCCCCAGCCACTGCTGTCACCTGACTCCTCTCAAAGCCCGTCGCCAGAGCTCTCTCCCACGGAAGAGGGGGAGGAGCAGACGGTCAGGGTTGCGATGGAGAGACCCAGCACCGCCAGCCAGCCGCGATCGGAGGGAGAGTTGCAGCTTCCGGCACAGGCACAGCATCGGGGGGCTAGGAGACCCAGGAGACATCGTTTCAGGGTGCCGAGGCTTTGGTGCTGGGCGGGAAACCAGAGAGGAGCACTTCTGGATTCTTCAAGTGGCTGAGCAGTCATGTTTTTAGCTAGCTCTGCACTGTAAATAATTATGCACAATAAAGTAGTCTTTAAAGTAAGAGGACTCTGTTGTTACTTGTGAGCAACCCCCTGGGGTATCCTAACAACTTCCTATATCAACACTTGGACCAGGAAATATGGCAAAGTGCATTCATGTAAATCTTCATTTGCAAAGTTAAAGCACAAAGAAAAGGAACAGAAACAGTAAAATTTCAACATTTTTGGTCTACAACTACTGAATTTATATTCATCAAAACATACATGCCACAAGTGCTATTTTTCCAGAAAAAAGTGTACCAGAACTGACCATAAACACTTCCCTTGCTGTCTTATTGTGGTGTCTACCTGAGAGGTGTCAAAACTGAGTTCAAGTGAGTTTCAGATGGAAAATCTCTGCATGCAACTGACATTCAACACAGCGTAACTCATAGAGAACTGTACTTGGATGGAAAGATAGATCTGCACAAACTCTGAATTGGACTTTGATAAGCTTCAGAGGACAAGATGGTTGGACAGTGTTCTCGAAGCTACTAACGTGAGCCTGACCAAACAGCGGGAGGCAGTGGAAGATAGGAGTGTCTGGTGTGCTCTGGTCCATGGGGTCACGAAGAGTCGGACAAGACTAAACAACTAAACAACAACAACAACAACAAAGCTTCATATACCAGAAATCCCTCATAACACTTGTTTCTCTTGTTTCTCTTGTTGTTCGTTGTGTTTTTGTATGAGCCTCTTGGGCTTGCCAATCAGAAGGTCGGCGATCCCCGCAATGGGTTGAGGTCCTGTTGCTCTGTCCCAGCTCCTGCCAACCTAGCAGTTTGAAATCATGCCAGTGCAAGTAGATGAACTGTTCTTGCTGTCCCTTAACAGATTTGGCCCTGTATATCCGAAGGAGCATGTTAACCCCCATCGTCCAGCCCAGACACTGAGGTCCAGCTCTGAAGGTCTTCTGGCTGCTCCTTCACTGTAAGAAGTGAGGTTACAGCAAACCAGGCAGAAGGCCTTCTTGACAATAGTACCTTCCCTGGGGAAGACCCTCCCATATTATATCAATGAGATTAAGAACTACAAAACTTTTAGAAGACATCCTGTATCGGGAAGTTTTAAACACTTGACTTTTATTATATTTTTATATTCTGCTGGAAGCCACCCAGAGTTGCAGGGGAATAATAATAATAATAATAATAATAATAATAATAATAATAATAATCCATTAAACACTCATCTAGCAGTAAATGTAATAGTGTTTGTTCTGTCCATTAATTTTAGACATAAGCTTAAACATTCAGTGTTCAAACATATTACTTTATGTAACCACTGAGAAAATTGAGTGGCTGGTATAATAAGGTCTTGATTTTGGACATTAATATCCTTAAAGAAAGGGGTCTATATTTCTTCGAAGATGTCTGTTTTTGTTATATCTCAGGCACTGCCCCATCCCATATATTATTTTCCCAAACGTTCAGGGGTATTTCAGTCTGGTTCTTCCATTGTTGAGCTATTGTGCTGCGGTCAGTAAGAAGCCTACTAGTTCTCTGTGGTACAGAAGGGTTGCCATATATTGAACACATTTGCTGACAAGTTAGGAAATTGTCCTAATCCCAGATGTTTGGGGTCCCATTAAACTCAGTGGAATTTACTTGTGAGTAAACATGTATGAGCAGGTGAGAGCTACATTGCACTTGTATATGATTTGATGAAGAGCTTCTTGTAGATTCACAGAGCAATTCAACACATATCTATTCCATGTAAGGCACATTGAGGGAGAAAAAATGAAAGGGCAGATAGAAGAATTATCCAATGCACAGGAGAATTTATTAGACAGCCTAGCTTTCTTAGAGATGAACCAGAAAGCCTCCAATCTAAAATTCCGGGGTGTACCAGAATCAGAGGGGGAAAATGTGAGAGACAAACTAACTTCAGCATTAGCAAAATTTCTGGAAATGAAAGAGGAGGAGGCAGAATATGTGATTGTAAATGCATTTAGAATAAGAGCCACCTCCACACAAGTTAGACCTAAGAAGAAATACCCAGGGGATTGTTTGGTGACTTTTAGTTCAGTGGAAATTAGGAACACAATATTGAATAAATCTAGAGAAGGGAAGCTGATTATAGATGGGAAACCGATAGTGGTGTTTAAGGACATCCCAAATCGGTTTCTGCGCAAATGAAATGTGTATAAGGATCTGACCAGGAACCTAAGTTCAGGTAAAATAAGATTTCGCTGGGAATATCCCGAAGGGGTGTCTTTTTTCTATAAGGAAAAGAAGTTCAAGATCAAGTCAGAACAAGAATTAAGGAAATTTGGAAGGAAATACAAAGAGCTGTGTAAAGGAGAAGAGGAAGAACAGGGAAGTGAAGGAGATAAGGAAGTATTAGAACAAACCCAAAGCGAGGTTGATATCTAAGATAATAAAAATAAAAATTATGTAATAAAATATTTAATCTAACAAAGAAAATGACTGTAAAACTGATTTCTTGGAATATTAATGGGATGAACGAAAAGGTTAAAAGAAACAAGATTGGGCACTTATTAAACAAAAGTAACGCAGATATAATATGTCTCCAAGAGACCCATGTTACAAGAAAACACAGCAGGGTTTTGAAAAATCCCAGATTAGGGAATGAATTTATATCCTCAGATGTACAAAAAAGAGGGGGGTGGTGGTATATGTTAAAGATAAATATGAAGCTCAACAAAAGTTTAAAGACAATGAAGGGAGGATAATAGGAGTTGAAGTTCAAATAGAAGGACAAAAAATCTTGGTTGTGGGAGTATACGCTCCGAATGAAAGGAAAACAGAATTTTATAAAAAAATTAGGGGAACTCCTGTCAGAATATTTAGACTACAAAATGATTATGGTAGGAGATTTTAATGGTGTCCCTTCTATGGATATGGACAGATCAGCTAAGAAATCAAGAACAAACCAGGGGAAATTACCGACTACATTTGAATATATAGTAGACCAGAACCAACTGGTGGATATTTGGAGGTTAAAAAACCCTATGGTAAAACAATATACATTCTATTCAGAACCAAAACAAAGTTGGAGCCGAATTGATCAGATATGGGCATCAAAGGAATTAACGATAAAAGTTAAAAAATCAGAAATTCTTCCAAAGACACTATCAGACCATAATGCGGTCACAGTGGAATGGATCGGCAAAGAAAATAATCAATATAGATGGAGAATGAATGAGGGAATTCTGGATAATGAGGAAGTTTTAGAAAGAGCCAAAAAACAACTAAATATGTACTTCGAACTAAATTTGAATAAGGGTACTGATATTGGAATTGTATGGGATGCTAGTAAGGCAGTTATGCGAGGTTTCCTCATACAACAAAATAGTATCCTTAAAAGAAAACGAGAAAAGAAGAAAAATGAAATTTTGGACAAAATAAAAGAAATAGAAAGACAAATGACCGCCAAACCTGAAGACTCAAAATTAAAACATGTATACAAAATACTGCAGGCACAATTTGCAGCGATGATTAATCAAGAAGTTGAGTGGAGGATCAAACTACTAAAACAAAAGAACTTTGAGTCAGCCAACAAAACAGGCAAATGGTTGTCTTGGCAGTTAAAGAGGAAACGAACTCAAAATATTGTTAACAAATTGGTAGAAAACAATAACATAATAGACAGCCCGAAAGAGATAAAAAAGACCTTCCTCAATTTTTATAAGGAACTTTATAGAGCACCCAAGGAAAATAAAGAGCAGATAAGGGATTATCTAGAAGAGCATAAATTGAAAGAGATATCACGGGAAGAAATGGCTCAATTAGAGAATCCAATCACCGAAGAAGAAATTCTAGTGGCAATTAAAAAAGGAGAAAATGGAAAGGCTCCGGGGCCAGACGGCATCCCAATAAAATATTATAAGAAACTAGCTCAACAACTAGTCTCCCCACTGAAAGAGGTTATGAACAACACTATGGAAAAGGGACAGATCCCTAAGACATGGGAAGAAGCTTATATTACAATAATCCCTAAACAAGGTTCGGATCTTACAAGTGTTAAAAATTATAGACCCATGTCACTATTGAACAATGACTACAAATTGTTTACGACCATCCTGGCCCAAAGATTAAAGAAGATCATGACCCAACAAATTCACTCAGATCAAGCCGGTTTCCTGCCAAAACGCAGACTCAGGAACAACTTACGAAATATGTTAAACATAATCGAATATCTAGAGGTGAAAATTAATAAGCAAGCCGCATTAGTCTTTATCGATGCTGAAAAAGCATTCGATAACCTGTCATGGACCTTCATGAAACTAAATCTGGAATTAATGGGATTGGGTATTAAATTCAAGAGGAGTATAGATGCGATCTACAAAGAACAGAATGCAAAACTGATAGTAAACAATGACTTAACCGAAACATTCCAAATTACGAAAGGGACAAGACAGGGATGTCCATTATCCCCTCTTCTATTTATAACAACTCTGGAAGTTTTATTACAGAGGATAAGAACATCAGACAAAATCACAGGGATAAAATATGGAACAAAAGAATACAAGGTGAAAGCATTCGCCGACGATATAGCTGTAACAATTCAAGATCCACATATATCAATAGGAGAAACATTCAAAGTTATCGAAGAATTTGGCGAATTGGCAGGATTGAAAATAAACAAAAATAAGACCAAGATGTTAGTGAAGAATCTAAATAGAGAACAAATAGATCAAATTCAAAGAGAAACAGGAGTAGCCGTGGCAAAGAAAATAAAATACTTGGGAATCTGGCTGACCCCAAAAAATGCCAATCTATTTCAAGACAATTATGAAACACTATGGAAAGAAATTTAAAAAAAATCTAGATATATGGAATAGATTAAAATTATCTTTTTTGGGGAGAATTGCAGTAGTTAAAATGTCAGTCCTGCCAAAATTACTTTTTTTATTTCAAAATATCCCTATTATCACAAGTCAGAAACCTTTCAAGGAATGGCAGAAGACTATATCAAACTTCGTTTGGCAGGGAAAGAAGCCGAGAATAGCATTTAAACTTTTGACAGACAAGAAAGAAAGGGGAGGCTTCTCACTGCCAGATTTCAAACTGTACTACGAAGCGGCTTGCATGGAATGGTTAGGAGAATGGTTCAAACTCAGCAATACAGATATTCTTGACATTGAAGGAGCAGAAAATAGGTTTGGGTGGCATGCATACCTATGGTATGGCAAAGTGGAAGTGCATAAAGGCTTTTTAAATCACGCCGTTAGAAAACCACTGTATCAGGTGTGGAACAGGTATAAAGATTGGCTGGAAAAGAAAACTCCGGGTTGGCTGTCACCCCAGGAAGCACTCAGTGTCAAGAAACCAAATATGGAAGGTCGGTGGATAACTTATAGGGAATTATTGTCGGAAGAAAACAACATCATGAAAATTAAGCCATATGAAGAAGTAAAAGACAAAGTAACAAGTTGGATACAATATCACCAACTAAATAGCATCTATACAAAAGATAAAAAACTAACAGGCTTTACACAAAAAAAATCAATAATAGAAGAAACATTGGTTCATAGTAACACCAAAACATTGTCAAGAATGTATGATTTCTTGCTTGAATGGAATACTAAAGATGAAGAGATTAAGAGTGTTATGATTAAATGGGCAGTTGACATCGGCCATAATATTGAGTACGAAAAATGGTGGAATCTATGGAACAATGGTATGAAATTTACCGCATGCACAGCACTGAAGGAGAATCTATACAAAATGATGTATAGGTGGCACCTTACTCCCACCAAATTAGCTAAAATGTATAGAATAGGAAACAAAAACTGCTGGAAGTGTGGGAAGAAAGAAGGCAGTTTTTTCCATCAGTGGTGGACATGCGATTTGATCAAAGCCTATTGGGAAAAAATATATAATGAACTAAAGAAAATTTTGAGATATACTTTCAGGAAAACACCAGAGGCCTTTCTTTTAGGTATGCCAAATGATGATATAAGAAAAGATGACAGGAAATTTTTTATGTATGCAACGACTGGGGCAAGACTGTTGTTGGCTCAGGTGTGGAAATCTCCACAGATCCCAACAGTTGAGAAATGGCAACAAAAGATTATGGATTACATGGAAATTGCTAAATTGACATCAAAAATCAGGCAACAGGGTGACGAAACTTTTCGAAAAGAATGGGGAAATTTTGTGACATATATAGACAAGATGTGTATAGTAGATTAATATGGTAGTAAAACCTCATAACGGGAAGAGAAATTCAGTAAACGGAAATAAAATGGAAAGGTAATTAGTAGATATTAGGAAAAAGGGACAAAAACTGGGTATATTTTGTGAATATAGAAGTATAAGTTTGAGAGATCAGTTAATATATCATGGAAATGAGATAAGAATGTGAAATTTAAAGATTGATTTAAAGAAGACAGAACATGGAAGATTGGAAGTCGACATTAGGTACAGAATATAAGTTACTTTGTGTAACTATCAGATGTATTTATATGTAATTATATGTGTATATTAAAATCAATAAAAATTAATGGAAAAAAAAGAGATTTGCTCCTGGGTCTGCAGCCTAAGGCACTCTGTTATCTAATAGTACCTCAAGACTGAATCATGGTTCTGAAATGAAATGAAACCTGGAACCTACTTAAAAGTACCTGCTCATTCATAAAACTTTATGGTTCGCCTTCCAGCAGCCCATCAGACTTGGCTGCCTCACTGAGCGCTAGTAAGGTTAACCTGACAGCACCAACAGCAGCAGGCTCCACTGGGGGTGAATCAAATACCCCTTCACCAAACAAGCACTGCAAGTTAATGTGTGGTGGGCGAGACTCCCCTGAAACAGCCTTGGCTATTCTGCCTTGGCTATTGGGCACTGGATGAAGCATCTGGTGCAGAGAAAGAGCTCCCTTAACTTCTCTGCTTGCAGCTGCTGGGAAACGTAGGAGGGTGGCAACATGAAACAAAAGATTGTAGCCGTCTCTGCTTCTGTCCCTGCTCGGTTCCCATGTAAGGTCCCAGGGAGCCAGTAGAGAGAGAGATGGTTCTGGCAGGGTTGTAGGACAGGGGCGCGGGGATTCTTCGCTGGAGCTTCCCGCGTGCAGGACAAGGTCAACTGCACACGGGATACCAGTTGCTGGGGGATGTGTGGCCAGCGTCTCACGTGCGTCGTTGCACAGGCGCCGGCCAAGCCTGCGGACGGGACGGCCGGTAATTCTGGAGCTTAACTCACACCGTGCCGTGAATAAAGTTGTCTGCCAGGCTGAATCTGAAGGGTGCGTGAGTAGTTCAGATGAATAAGTGCCTCGTAGATGTACCTGCAAGCACTTGCGACCTCCTAAGTTGTTCCCTAAAGCAAAGTACCCAAATAAAAGGTGGCCAAAACTGCGGCCAAATAAAAGCACTAACAAACTGCAAAAAATTAAACTAAGATGAAATGAAGACAGATGGCCATGGTTTCTTTTGATGGCTTTGGCTGACCCGCGTGGGCTTTTACTTCTCTCTGTACCTTGTCCGTTCTAAGACTACCTAAGCTAGCTGACCCTTTACTGCCATGTCTTCCGCAATCTATCCTTTAGACTACCTAAACCTTTACCACCAATTCTTCCGCAATCTATCCTTTCTACCTCCTGCGCGTCCTTCCAACCCAACCAACCCTCATTCTAACCTACCCGTTCCTTACTCCATCTAAACACCCGACCGTCTGTATCCATCTGTTTCTGTCTGTCTGCCCAGCACGGGGAGCCGCAGCCTTTTATTGACAACGAATAGACAACGTCATGATCAATACTTTTACCAATCAGAACACTGTTGCTGCCCTTGACCTAGGAGTCAATTTAACCTCGAAAAATCTTAACCTGTTCAAGGACAATTATGAAAAATTATGGAGTGAGATAAAGAGAGACTTTGAGATTTGGTCAAGGTTGAAACTTTCTTTGATGGGCAGAATTGCTGCGGTAAAGATGAATGTGTTACCAAAGATGCTGTTTTTGTTCCAAGCGATACCAATTATAGATAAGCTAGACTGTTTTAGGCAAAAGGACTTGTCGAAATTCATCTGGCAGGGGAAGAAACCCAGAATAAAATTCAAGATTTTAACAGACTCTAAGGAAAGTGGAGGATTCGCCCTGCTAGACTTAAGAATTTATTTTGAGGCAGCAGCCTTTTGCTGGCTAAAAGACTGGTTTAAGTTAGAGAATACAGATGTTTTGGACTTGGAGGGACATGACAATGTGTTTGGGTGGCATGCTTATCTTTGGTATGACAAGGTAAAAGCCCACAAAGCATTTAAGAATCATATTGTTAGAAAAGCCCTGTTTCAGGTTTGGATTCGGAACAAAGATTTGTTGGAGAAAAAGACTCCTAGGTGGATATCTCCCGTAGAGGCGAAGGCCTATAAAAGACCAAATATGTCTGCGAGGTGGCCGAGATATGTTGACATACTGCAACAAGAAGGTCAGACATTTAGGCTGAAAAGTTATGAACAAATGAAGGAGGAGGTTGCCAACTGGTTGCAGTATCACCAGATAAACGAAACTTTTAGGCTGGATAAGAAAGTTGGCTTTCAAATAGAAAAAACAAAGCTGGAAACAGAATTAATTGAACCGAACTCTAGAAACCTTTCCAGGATGTATAATTTGTTGCTAGAGTGGCATACGAAAGATGAAATGGTTAAATCAGTAATGATTGACTGGGCAAAAGATGTGGGCCATAATATTATGTTTGAGGACTGGGAGAGGCTGTGGAGGGAAGGTATCCAATTTACTGCATGTAACGTTTTAAGAGAAAATATAATGAAAATGATTTATAGATGGTATTTGACACCAGTGAAGTTAGCTAAGATATATCATGGTTTAAGTAACGTTTGTTGGAAATGCAAAAAGGTGGAAGGTACCTTCTATCACATGTGGTGGACATGTCCAAAGGTGAAGGCTTTCTGGGAGAAAATATATAATGAACTTAAAAGAGTAATGAAAATTACTTTCAGTAAGAAACCAGAGGCCTTCCTTTTGGGCATGACCAATCATGAGATACCCAGGTCAAGATAGAGTGTTTTTTATGTATGCCACAACAGCAGCTGCTAGAATTTTGATTGCAAAGAACTGGAAAGGTGAGGAGCTCCTGAGAGTAGAAGAATGGCAGATGAAGTTGATGGACTTTATGGAACTCGCAGAACTGACCGCGAAACTCCGAGACCAGAGGGAGGAGAAGGGGCAAGAAGATTGGAAGAAATTTAAAGACTATTTAAAAAATCGTGAAAAATTAGATATTTGAAGCAAAATCAAGGTATATAAATGGTTTTAGCTATAAGATGTTAGGTTGAAACAGTATACTAGAAGTAATGTTTATGAAGGATTTAGATTATTAAATGTAGCAATGAGATATATGTGATAAGTTAGTTATTTGAAATTGTAAAAAGATAAATGATAAGTGATGGGAAAATAATTATGAAGTTACTAAAGTAAAATAGAACTGAACGCAGTTGAGAGAACGGGGGAAGTCCCCATTTAAGATTTGAAATTAGTTTAAAACATTAAGCATAGGTTGTTCCAGTGTTCGTGTTATTAGGTATGTATAGGTTTGTTTTCTTTTAAATGCGTATTTTTATTTTAGTTTTTTTATTGTATTTGTTGTGTTTTATCATGTTTGTGTGATTTATTGTGTTGTTGTTTAATGTGGAAAATCAATAAATTCTTTAAAAAAGGAAAAAGAAAAAAGAAAAGGGTGGGAAGCAGATTAACTGACCGTTAACAAGTTTGAACCTTTGGAGCCAAAAAGTCTAAGCGGAGGGATCTCAGTGGCAAGACGCCTACTGAATCCTGCTTTCACTTTCGCTTTAACTCGGAAGTATACGTCAAATAGTGCACATAATTAGCATTCAAACAGGTACAAACAAGTACCTGTGCAAGGGCACCCACGGAGTGTATTCCCACACGGGGGTGCATTGGTCTCGCCTTGTGCATGCACACTCTCTGGCTGGAAAGGAAAGCTCCCGGACACACCCCTTCCTGGTACACATCTGTTCTATGTCACACTCCTGGAATGGCTGTTCCCAAGCGCAAGTGTGCTCCTTTGGAGCTTGTCTTGGTACTAAAAAAAAAGAAAACCCCTGGAAATGGATGGGGGTGACCCTGAAAAACAGGACCTTCCCGGGAAAACCCAGATGTATGAAACTCCTTCATGGACATGCGTTGGTGGCGAATGGGCTTGAATAACTCAGGGAAGCTATGAGCTATGCCATGCAGGGCCACCCAAGATGGACAGGTCATAGCGGAGAGTTTAGACTAAATGTGATCCACCTGGAAAAGGAACTGGCAAGCCACTCCAGTATCCCTGACTCCATGGGCAAAGACAACTCCATGGACAAAGACAACGGGCATAATTATGGTGCTGAAGGAGACTCTTGAGAGTCCCACGGACTGCAAAAAGATCAAACTTATCCATCCTTAAAGAAATCAGCCCTGAGTGCTCACTGGAAGGACAGATCCTGAAGTTGAGGCTCCAGTACTTTGGCCACCTCATGAGAAGAGAAGACTCCCTGGAAAAGACCCTGATGTTGGGAAAGATGGAGGGCACAAGGAGAAGGGGACGACAGAGGATGAGATGGTTGGACAGTGTTCTCGAAGCTACTAACATGAGTTTGGCCAAACTGCGGAGAGGCAGTGAAGGATAGGGGTGCCTGGCGTGCTCTGGTCCATGGGGTCACGAAGAGTCGGACACGACTGAACGACTGAACAACAACAAATGGTTTTAGTTGTATGTGTCTTTTGCCAGTGTGGTGTAGTGGTTAAGAGCGGTAGACATGTAATTTGGTGAACCAGGTTCACGTCTCCATTCCTCCACATGCAGCTGCTGGGTAACCTTGGGCCAGTCACACTTCTTTGAAGTCTCTCAGTGGGGGAGGAAGGGAAAGGAGAATGTTAGCTGCTTTGAGACTCCTTCGGGTAGTGATAAAGCGGGATATCAAATCCAAACTCTTCTTCTTCTTCTTCTTCTTCTTCTTCTTCTTCTTCTTCTTCTTCTTCTTCTTCTTCTTCTTCCTCTACTTCCAGTTGATGTTTGTATCGAAAAAATGATTAAATAATTTTTTTAAAAAAGAAAACAAATATTGGTATGCATTGCAAATAAATGCATTAAACAGAAAGCAGACTATGATTGGACCCTTCGTTCTTTATTTTTGTAGCCATCTACGTCTGAGATTGCAGAATAAGGTCTTTTCAAGGCGATTTCTTGGTTTTGTTTTTGTGTAGAGATCATGGGATCCAATTACTTTCATCTCAAGGAGTCTCCTTAGAGCCAAGCATCATCAGGCACCTTCTTACAAATATACGCAAAACGGTCCAGACAGTTTTTGTGCACCCAGCAATGCGAGCCTGAGCAGTCATGCTTAATTGCAACACAGTGATTTGGGGTATCGGCAGGTGGCTCTTTATTATTCACAAAGTACCTGAAAAGAATAGAAAGAGCAGCACTGATCATTCAAGGGTGGATATCTACTTCTTCACCCACTCCCCATGCCTTCTACCATTAAAAAGATGTTCAGCTCATTCTCTCTTAACATCCACCCACAATAGGGATGGATTTTTCTCCCCATATTTTAGAATTCTAACCTACAACCTTTTCATATGAAGTGATTTCTCATAGGAAACTACAACAAACAAACAAACAAACAAACAAACAAATGAGGGTGTCAATTTGGAAGGCTCTTTTCTTTTCATATGAAGTGATTTCTCATAGGAAAATACAAAAAAGGGAGGGTTTCACTTTGGAAGGCTCAGTGGTACACACAAGAACTTTCAGTCAATTTATTTTGGGGAGTATCCAATGGAGTTCTTCTGCTATTGCCAGGATTTCCATTTCTGCAACAGAACTGCCCCCCTCCTCTCCATATGCACCCACATCTTCCTCAGATCTGCTCTGTACCATTGTGGGTGTTGGAGAGAGAGTTTTGAAAGAGAGATCCTTACTCTCTCATAGCAGAGTTAGCACATTAGTGATTGTTCTGAGCATATTAAAACTTTGCTAGATTTGCATCCACCTTCATCCACCTCCTCTCACCTCCATCACTCACCCCATGCATGAGGATAGCAGGGACACTATACAGAAACAAAAATAGCTAAGTCTACAACTGAAATACAAAATATAATCTATAATCACAAAGCCATTAGAGAGTTTATTGAAGTGATATGATATCCCTCACATATATAGCTTATCTAAATCTTACATGGTGGTTCTAAGTACAGGGGCATAGCAAGGTAAATTGGTACCTGGGGGCAAAAAAAAATTGTCCCCCCCCCCAGGCGTAGGAAGGTCAGGTGGTAGCCGGTGTGGAAAATTTCTTGTCACACCCCCATTGATTCCCCTACTGCAAAAATGGTTTTATGTTATTTCATATTTTCTTACAAAGGAATAATAACAAGTAATAATAAAAAAAAACTTTTATTTATATCCCGCCCTCCCCGGCCAAAGTCGGGCTCAGGGTGGCTAACATCAGATACATAACATTGGTATAAAATCAAACAATAATTAAATTACCTCCTAAAAACATCTCAAAATCAAATTAAAGTCTAATTAGATGGCTTTCCACAGGGTTAGGGTTGGGAACAGTAAGTGCTCCACTGAACTGAAATTTCAGCCTTCACGACATAGCTGCAGGGAACCAGGCAGAGGGCCTTCTCGGTAGTGGCGCCTGCCCTGTGGAACGCCCTCCCATCAGAGGTCAAAGAGATAAACAACTACCTGACATTTAGAAAATACCTGAAGGCAGTCCTGTTTAGGGAAGTTTTAAATTTGTGATATTCTAATGTATTTTAATATTTGTTGGAAGCATCCCAGAGTGGCCGGGGAGACCCAGCCAGATGGCCAGCCAGATATATATTATTATTATTATTATTATTATTATTATTATTATTATTAATTATTAGCCAAGTATTATTATTAAATATTTTGATATTAACTGATATTACTTGTTTTTGAGTACAGCCATTTCCAACTAGGACTCTCCAAAAATTACGTTTAGATATGGAGGACTGATAAGATATTAACTGATATTACTTGGTTTTTGCCACCGTTCCG
The DNA here is from genome assembly GCA_900245905.1 of Lacerta viridis. Lineage (NCBI taxonomy): Eukaryota > Metazoa > Chordata > Lepidosauria > Squamata > Lacertidae > Lacerta > Lacerta viridis. The sequence continues at coordinate 36,779 of OFHU01002833.1, read as the reverse complement.
TACAGCCATTTCCAATCCTTTCCCTCTTTACGGACTCCCATCCAAAAATTCTGTCTACGTTTAGTTACTTCCCGGTTCACAAATAGCTAGGGTAGGGGTAGGGAGAGAAAACAAATAAAATATTTTAAGACAATGTCCCTTTTTCTGGGAGAATACTGTATAGCCCTTTACATAAATTCAACAGGCATAAAACAAACACATTTCAAAAGGAGCAAGCATCACATTTGAAGACCCAATCCACATTTTTGGGAGAAGCAGTGATCAAAACTATACATTGTATTCCCACCACCCATAATAATTTTGTACAGTGGAGGTGGTATTGTCCCCCTGATCAAAATTATGATGGTGGTGATGATGATGATGATGATGATGATGATGATGATGATGATGGAATCAAGGAAGCATCCCAAAGAGGAAATATTGTACTGAAGGGTAACTTCTCCTGCCCTCACCGAAACCTGCTGCATATGTCTTCCAGTCATGACACAGAGTTAAAATTTCCAGATACTGTAAATGACTGTGGCATAGAACAGTTGGTCTTGAAACCATCTAGTGGGACAATGACCCTGTGTAGCAAATACTCCAATTTCGCTTTGTTGGTTAGTTCCAGAGAGACTGGAATCAGTCTGGTTGTGGTGTGCTTGATGGGTTGATGATGGGGTCTCACCCATGTCTGGGCACTGCAGCACCCCAGTAGCCCATCTGCCTGGTCTAGGGGCTGGGAGAGGGATATACCTTGCAAACTCCTCTAGAGTCATCTCCATGATACTCTCATGTCTTAGGGTTAGGGTGGTGAGGGAAGCCTTTTTTCTAAGCACTCGATACATCTCAAAGAGCAGAGGAAGAATTTACAGGCAATCCAGGGGATAGATGACTCTCAAGTATCTACTCCACATCCTCCTCCAAGACCTCCTTCCTGACTGCCAGCTTCCGGCTATTAGAGTTCAGCAGCTCCAAGAAACCTTATTGAGTCCCAGATGGTAGCAGCTGTTCCCTGGCACTCCCAGCCCTTGGATTGACTGTTGAAATTGCTGTCTTGGTTGCATACAAGTAGTTGTAACCTTCTTAAATGGATAGTGATGATAGGAGCCCTTTGGATCAAGAAGCTCCCTTATGTTTCCTATACTTAGCTTTGATGCTCACCTGTTCTTCGTATGTATCCACAGTCAGGAGATGGGAATTTAGCTCATTACATTTTTTTGTGGAATCCACCCATGAGCGTAGGTCACGAGAATAGAAATAAAGGGAATGGTGATATAAAAGCCAACCATCATTCAAGTGTCCAATAATGGTGTCTTTGAGTCAAGCCAGATATGGAGGAGAAAAAGAAAACAAGATAGGGAATGTAACGGGAACCACCTTGTATGTCTGTGCAGATTTCAATTTTTTTTGTTAAGTTTATTTCTGTGGCCACATAATAACATATATTCATCTAGGAAGCTCAGAAAGATTAAAACAAGAAAAAGCATTAACTCTTCAACCCATGCTGATGCTGCAGTAAATGGGTGGGCATAGCTATAGCAAGGAGTGCAGTCAAGAACCTCACCTACTTGTTTCCACCTGGATACTTAGGGCAGCATCAGGGCAGACTTGAAGTTTGGAGAGGGGGAGTAGCTGTGGTTTATCAAAATTCTCTCTCTCTCTCTAGGCTCTCTGTCTTGTTGCGGAAGGGGAGGGAGGGGAATCTAGAGTGTGTGTTCCTGGAATTGGACAATTGGGACAGATGAGGGATTCTGCTAGTTTACCACCCATTTGCTGCCCAGAAGTCTCCCTGCCTGAGCTGACAGGATGGATCCAGTGGGCTTCCAAATGGCTCGGGGGATATTCCAGCTGATCTGACTGGTGCTCCTGCCGAGCTACGGCCGAGCTCTGGAACAACCGAATAATAATAATAATAATAATAATAATAATAATAATAATAATAATAATATTTTATTGATATGCTGCCCATCTGACTGGGTTTAAACCAGCCACTCTGGGCAACTTCCAACAATTAAAACACAACTGGACACACCAACCATTAAAAACTTCCCTGAACAGAGCTGCCTTCAGATGTCTTCTGGAAAAAAAGATTGTGTTGTTTTTTTTTACTTGACATCTTGTGGAAGGGAGTGCCACAGGGGTGGGCGCAACTGCCCAATGGCTTGGCCCATTGACACGGTTGGCCCTGAACACCCTCTCCCCCTTCATGATGCAGCCTGTTTGGTCCCCTGGTATACTGCAGAGGTGAGGGCAAAAAAAAGAAGCTGGGAGATGGCTTGAACGCAATTAGAGGAAAAATCTGGTTGAATGCATTCAACCAACCGCTGCTGAGAGGGCTCATCCTCGAGCCTACCAAGTGGCAGTGAAGGGATACAAAGAAGGCCTGCTTTCCTTCCTCCATTGTGCCATCCAGCAGAGCTTTCCAGGGTAGCACAGGGCCTGCTGCAGTCTGGCCCGAAGGAGATGATAGAAGTGAAAGCAGCTTTCTGTGACTTGTTTGCAAAGCATTTTGAGGATAAAATTGTTTGCATCTTGACTCTATTATAACAGATGAATTTTGAAGGGATGTCCACAGCAGAGTCCACTGTTTCCAGCCTGTGTTCCATTGTGTTGGGTGTGTTTCAGTCAGTAAGGTTCAAGAATGCGGCCAAGGTGCTTGGATCGGTCAGGACAACCACTTGCGCTCCGGCCCCTGCCCCTTGTGGCTGATACAAACTAGCAGGGAAGGGACAGCTGGCTGGACTAGAAAGGTGATTACTGCCTCTTTATAAGAGTGGTTGGTCCCAGCCTGCTTGAAGGAGGCAGTGCTAAAACTTCTCCTTAAGAAACCTTCCCTGGGCTCAGAAAAGTACAAGAGATGCAATACACATTCATTCCCATTCTTTGCTTTTGCATCTAAAGCTTTATAGACAATTTTATAGTCACTTTAACTATTAAGTACTCAGTGGCCAAGGGGTCAAATCACTATGTGAGCGGGCTTGAGGGCTTCTGATGATGGGCTTCTGAAACAGAAGAGAGATTTTGCTGTTGCACGAATCACCCCACTGCCCAGCAGTCACTCTCATCAAGTTTGCGGAAGTTGCCTCGGATGTGCTATTTCAGAATCCCTCTCCCATGGGTGAATATAATAAAGGAAAGGTCTTTTAGCTGACCTGTTTCTATTTTCGATGTTATAGAAAAGAATGGCAAAGTCTTTTCTTTCCCCATCATAAAAGCTAAATCAATTCAAAAGTTCAGGAGAGCTGAATTGAATATCTCTGATGTTTCCCTAGGGTGGCTGGATGCAAAGGAGGGCAGCTCTCAGCTCTGGCTCTAAGAGTTTTCAGCTAGAGGAGGGGCATTCAGCTGGTGCAGACAAAGGGCAGGTTCCCACTGACTGCAGTATAATTCTTCAGCATCGTAGGGTATCTTACCAATTTCCCTTTGCAGTTCCTCATTTATGTTGGCAAGATACCGCGCTTCCTCTGATACGTTTAGAGCTACATCGAGTATTTGGAAGTCTAAAAGATTTGAAACAGTTCAAAGTAAAAGAGTATCTGAAATAACAATCTGCAAATATGAGAAACCATTTTCAAACATTTTAAAACACTCTAGCCTGAAACAGGAAGCAGAGCTCCAGAATGGGGTTCTGATGAATATGAGGGCAGACTTGATTCTCTGTGGCTGAGATCACAAATGGAAAGCCTCAGAAGACCCCTGCAGCTGGATCAGACCAAAGACCCATGCAATCCACTATCCTATGCTCATATTAAAAGTGGCTCATTAAGTATCTCCCATGTTCCCCTCCTAACTCCTTCTTTTCTACTGGGAATCACAGGGTCACAAACGAATTCCGCCTCGAGTACTACAGTAAAGTCAAATATTCAAAGAATACTTTGCGGTTTTCAATTATGCTTTGGGAGATATAAAAAAATACAGGCACCCAAAGTTTTCCCCCACCCTGGAGAGTAGTTTTGGTGATGGCATGCAGGGAGAAGTGGGGGCAAAGTTCCTTTGTGCTAGTGCTAGAATCTTGCACTAACACAAACATGGTGAATTACAGTGTGATGGGGGAGGACAGCATTTCTAGTGGGGAGGTGAAAATCACAACTGTCTGCTTCTCTTCCTGCTGAGCAATGAAAAAGTGAGGAGTTTCATTGAATATATGTATTGCTCACACTATATGATTCCCAAATTGAACAAATGCTTACCGTCCTTGACTTCATGAATTGTATCCATCCCAACAACATAGGTTCGGATCATGTCCATTGCCATTTTAAACTCATCTCTTTTTTTAACTTCCCTTTGATCTAAGGAGGAGGTAGGTAGAAAAGAATAAATTATGTTCTGGCACCCTGGTCTGGTGAGCTGGGGGAGGGGATACTTGCTTTCAAACTGCTTTTAATATTGAATTTAAATTGCTGACTTTTAACACAAGTAAGAAATCAAATCAACAAAACCTAATGGCCCATGAATAGCAACTGTTTTTTAGCCTGATGGTACCACTGATTATACTTCTATATCTCCTGCCCGAGGGTAGAAGATTAAAGAGGTGCTGGCCGGGGTGTGAATCATCCCTGAGAATTTTTCTCGCTCTCCTAAGGCAAAGATCCCTTGCGATGTCATCTAGCGGGCTTAGGAGACAGCCCATGATATCATGTGCTGTGTTCACCACCCTCTGTAAAGACTTTCTGTCCGTGGCTGTCAAGCCAACGTACCACACTGTGATACAATATGAGAGGACACTTTCTATTGTGGACTGGTAGAAGGAGGTCATCAATTGCTGTGTAACATTGATCTTCCACAACACACTGAGGAAGTGGAGTCTCTTTTGGGCCTTCCTAACCACCTGAGTTATATTGTTTTTCCAAGTGAGGTCTTCACTTAGATAAACTGCTAGGAATTTAAATAAAGACACTCTCTCCACACAACCCCCCCCCCGATATGCAAGGGGGCTAGTTCCCTTCTCTTCCTCCGAACTTCCTCCCTACACGCTGATTCATCTGCACCTGTAAATAGACCCATTATGATAGTATCATCTGCAAACTTAACATCTACAGTCAATGGATCAGTTGAAATACAGTCATATGTATACAATGAGTACAGGTAGGGACTTGATTGCAGCTGCCCTGGTGGTCTGAACGTCCTGTTTCCATTTGGCCTGTTACTTTTGTCATCAGATGGTTGGCTTTCCTTAAAGGTAAAGGTAAAGGGACCCCTGACCATTAGGTCAAGTCATGTCCGACTCTGGGGTTGCGGCGCTCATCTCGCGTTACTGGCCGAGGGAGCTGGCATACAGCTTCCGGGTCATGTGGCCAGAATGACAAAGCCGCTTCTGGTGAACCAGAGCAGTGCACGGTAACTCCGTTTACCTTCCCGCCAGATCGGTACCTATTTATCTACTTGCACTTTGACGTGCTTTCTAACTGCTAGGTGGGCAGCAGCTGGGACCGAACAACAGGAGCTCACCCCATCACAGGGATTGGAACCACCAACCTTCTGATTAGCAAGCCCCGAGGTCAGTGGTTTAACCCACAGGGCCACCTGCGTCCCTTGGCCCTCCTTAGAGAGCTGCAAATTTTTGGGTGTCTCAATACACCTGTCCTCTTTGTCCTATGGACTTGCATTTGCCAGGCTGCCTCATGCTGTGCCTCATGCTTAAAATATGCAAATTCTTGGATCATTTGATTCCCGCCCCTGAGCTTTGCTTACTTTCGCGTGCCCTTTAAAAAGGAATTAGGTGTGCATATAGGGCAAGGGCTCATCTATCCAGTGCTATTCTTCTAGAAAAAGAGACACTGGAACGCACCATGAATGTCTCCCTTGTTTTCTTAGAATGGCAATGGCGCCTACCTGAGAGGGGCTGGAACAGATCCCTGATGGATTCTGGTTGAAAAAGCCCTGCATATATCACGATATTTAAGTCGGCTAGGCTCTGGACCCACGCACTTTGGCCATGGCCTTATCCTTTGCAGCCTGTTTTCCCCAAGTACTTTCCTTCAAGGGACTGGAGCCCTAGCAGAGGGCAGGGTGGATTGGATCAGGAATGGAGGCTCTCCCACAGCAAATAAGGATTAGTTGGGAAAGGAGCCGAGAGTGGCAACTGGGAAAGGGAATTGCTCAGGGTGTCCCAGGGACTCATGTTAGCCTGTGCTTCTGTTCCAAGTGTTGGGACTCACTTATTCAGGGAGAACCAAACAGTGTCATTGTTCTCAATGGGTGACAACTGTAACTCATCCCCGGAAATCAAAGAGAGATGAAAGGGGTAAATTGGAAGGTGGATCATGCCATCTCTTTTTGGAAATGCTATTGACATTCAAGCAAAGCCCAAGACAGTAGTAGCAAAATACGCCAATTATGTACTTACATAGCACGAAAATCAGCAGTGTCAGCACAGTCAAGGCGATAATCCCAAATATGACAAGGTATTCACCAATGGGAGATTTTATGAAGGTTACAAACTTCTGAAAACCAGATGCTTGAAGAAAGAAAATTCTGCTTTAGCCATCGGTAGCCAACATATCATTGCCACCCCCCATAAAGGATTTTCATACGCTGTGGCAGCCATCAGCCAGAGACATTCAATGGTTCAGTGGGCGGGGATGGGAGGGTAAACAGATGGAGGAAGCAAGGAACGGTGCCTTGCTGCTCGAGGAAACTTTTCTATCTTCTTTCTTTTTAAAAAAGTTTTCATTTCCATTTCCAAGTTTACAGATTTCATTAGTTTTACAATCATTTTAACATTTCAAAGTTTGACTTCCTTCCCCCTCTTTCTGTGGTTCCTTAAATTTGTTTTTTAATATCTGCTGCATATCCCAATTTATTTTACTCGCTCATCTAATTATCTACTTTAAATATATACTCTTATGAAATGAGTTTGTTATCTACGGTAACTTTCACCAGTTTTTGTAGCTGTTTCTCATTTGCTGAGACTTCTGCTTCTTTCCACTTTGGGGCAAGTAGCATTCTTCCTGCTGTAGTAGCATACATAAATAAATTTCCATATCATTTAGGTAGCTCTGTCCCTATAATTCCCAAAAGAAAAGCTGGTAGTGAAGCATTGCCACCTGACCCCACCCCAGTCACCATTCCCCCCTCCACCTCTTAGAACCCCCGTTTCTTCCTAATGCAACACTTATGTCTCAACAAATGAAACTTATCTGTAGAAAATGTAACTCAAAAATAAGAGACATTGCACATACTTTTGTAAACCAAGAAATCTTTAGTAAAAATATATTTACAAAGAAAGAAAAGCTTCTAGGTTTTTTTTTACAAAAGTAATTTTGAACATCCTTTTCAATTAATTGTAAAAGCGAGCCACGAAGGACTGGGCAATGGGCTTTGCAGGCTGGTGAATGCTTCTCTCTGTGAGGGAGTCTTCCCAGACCCGCTGAAAGAGGCGGTTTTTAAACCGCTTCTTAAAAAACCATCTTTAGATGGGGCCAATATGGCCAACTATCACCCAGTCTCAAATCTTCCATTCCTGGGCAAGGTGATTGAGCAGGTGGTTGCTGAACAACTCCAAGTACGCCTGGAGGATGCAGACCATTTGGATCCCTTCCAATCGGGATTCAGGCCTCACCATAGGACTGAAACTGACTTGGTCGCACTGGTCAATGATCTCTGGAGGGCTAGGGACAAAGGTGAGAGCTGTTTCCTAGATCTGCTGGATCTCTCAGTGGTATTTGATACCATCGACCGCAACATCCTTCTGAACAGTCTAGAAAGGCTGGGAGCTGGGGACACTGTCATACAGTGGTTCCGCTGCTCCCTCCTGGGCCGTGTTCTCACGTGTGGCGTGCCTCAGGCTTCCATCCTCTTCCCCATGCTTTTTAACATCTACATGAGGCTGCTGGGAGAGATCATCAGGGGTTTGGGCTGGGTGTTCATCAGTATGCGGATGATACCCAATTCTACCTCTCTTTCAAATCTGAACCAATGAAGGTGGTGCATATCCTGTGTGAGTGCCTGGAGGTGGTTGGAGGCTGGATGGTGGTTAACAGATTGAGGTTCAATACTGACAAGACAGAAGTACTGTTTTGGGGGGACAGGGAGCGGGCAGGTGTGGAGGACTCCCTTGTGCTGAATGAGGTAACTGTGCCTCTGAAGGACCAGGTGTGCAGCCTGGGAGTCATTTTGGACTCACAGCTGTCCATGGAGGCACAGGTCAATTCTGTTTCCAGGGTAGATGGTTACCAGCTCCATCTGTTATGCAGTCTGAAATCGTACCTGCCCATGGACTGTCTTCCCAGAGTGGTGCATGCTCTGGCTATCTCCTGCTTGGACTACTGCAATGCGCTCTAAGTGGGGCTACCTTTGAAGGTGACCCGGAAACTACAACTAATCCAGAATGCGGCAGCTAGACTGATGACTGGGAGTGGCCTCCAATACCACATAACACCAGTCCTGAACATCCTACATTGACTCCCAGTACGTTTCTGGGCAAAAATCAAAGCGTTGGTGCTGACTTTTAAAGCCCTAAATGGCCTTGGCCCACTATACCTGAAGGAGTGCCTCAACTCCCATTGTTCAACCCTGACACTAAGATCCAGCTCTGAGAGCCTTCTGGCGGTTCCCTCACTGGAGAAGCGAAATTACAGGGAACCAGGCAGAGGGCCTTTTCAGTAGTGGCACCCGCCCTTTGGAATACCCTCCCATTAGATGTCAAAGAAATAAACGGAAATATCTGACTTTTGGAAGACATCTGAAGGCAGCCCTGTTTAGGGAAGCTTTGAATATTTGATTAATTATTGTATTTTAATATTTTGTTGGAAGCCGCCCAGAGTGGCTGGGTAAACTCAGCCAATCATCATCATCATCATCATCATCATCATCATTACTTTGTCTCCTATTCCAATAATATTTTATACATTTTAGACAACACTTTTACATTACATTCCAACAGGTTGAGATATTTGTTCCCCAAACCCTCGTATCCTGTCTTTCTTAAATATTCGTTCAGATGATGATATTGCAACCATGTTGTTAATTTACCTATAATTCCTCAAATTACTTTAATTTATACTCTCCTCCCTCTTATTTTAATAAATTTCTATAATTTCTTTGTGGATGTCATGGATCTTGAAAGCTATAACAATAGGTATGACTGGGATGCCTACCTTGGATATAACAAAATTAAATTTATATCATTTGCTGTTACCCATACATCTAAATAGTTAACCTTTCTTTCAATCCTTAAACCGGATACATCTTGTAATTTTTGTGGCTCTTCTCATTCTTATTTTTAACCAAGAGTTTGGTTTTACCTTTATTAATCTTAAAACCTGCTACCTCGCCATTTTTATATTTTATTTCTTGTAATACTTTGGGAATTGATTATATTGGTTCTTCTACAGATATCACCAGGATGTATGCAAATGCTTTAAATTTATATTGTCTCTGTCTTATGCCTTTAATATCTTGATTACATCTTATTCTTTGTGCTAATACTCCTAAAACAATTATAAACAACCAAGGTGACAACCGACAGCCTTGTCTTGTTCCTTTAGTTATTTTACAGTTCTCAGTCAGGATAGGCGTGCCTGGCGTGCTCTGGTCCATGGGGTCACGAAGAGTCGGACACAACTGACCGACTGAACAACAACAACAGTCAGGACACAATTTACCATCAACTTAGCTAACTGGTTGGAATATATTACCTTAACTCCTTTTATAAAAGTGTCTCCACAACCCATAAATTCTAAAATTTTAAACATAAAATCCCAGGAGACGTTATCAAATGCTTTCTCAGTGTCTAGAAACATTAAAGCCGCTTGTTTTTCATTTCTCACTTGTAAATATTCTAATATATCAATTACATTTCTAATATTATCTTTCATTTTTCTTTTTGTCAAAAAATCCAGCCTGGTCATAATAATTACCTCTTTTAATACCACCAGTTTCAACCTATTTGCTAATATGTTTGCAAAAAGTTTATAATCATTCAATAGAGATATAGGTTGATAATTTTTTAGCTCCTCAAGGTCTCTATTTTGTTAAGAAATCAGAGTTGTATAAGCATTCTTCCACGATTCTGGCAGCTCACCTGTCTTTAAAATCATATTCATAATGTCATTTAATTGTTATATTATATTAGATAATCCTGCAACTTCTTATAGTATATTGTTAAAAGACCATCAGGTCTTGGTGCTTTCAAAGGTTTTGCCTGTCAAATTACATGCTGTAGTTCCATCGTTGTCACCGGTGCATTCAAAATTGTCCTTTCATCTATTGGTATTTTAGGGATTCCACTGCAGATTTTTGCATTTCATCTAAATTACCCCCGTGTCCCACAATATAGTTCTGTATGAATACTCATGAATTGACCTCTTATTTCTTTAGGATTTTCCACAACTCTACCTCCTATGCTAATTTTATTTATACATGCTTTCTCTTGTCTTTTTTTTGGGGGGGGGCATGTTAATAATTTCCCTGGTTTATTAGCCTGCTTGAATTGTTTCTGTTTTAAATATTTTAAATATTTAAATTTCCACTCTATTTCTTGATTTATTATAATTGAAAACTATTGCAATATCTTAATATCCTGTTTCACCCTCTCTTTCCAAGGGGAATTTATCAATTCATTTTCTTTCCTTTTTATTTCTTGTAAAAATTGTTGCATGGGATGCATCACTCCTTTACTTACATCCCATACCACTTTCAAATTGTCTCCTAATTCAGATTGATTTCAAAATAATCTCTTAATACCCCCCTTTTCTAATATCTCTTGATCGTTTAATGACTTCTCATTTAGTCTCAATCGGCAATTTTGCTCTGTTCTTAATTCCATAATAATGGAGTTATGATCTGATAATGTCCTGGGTAAAATTTCAACCTTCTTTACCGTACAAATCTCTAGAGGTCCATACAGAGTCTGTTCGACTTGCTGAATTATTCTCAGACAAGGTAAATGTAAATTGTCCAGTGACTGTTTCTCTCTCCATATATCCATTAGACTTAATAATAATAATAATAATAATAATAATAATAATAATAATAATAAATATACCCTGCCCTCCCCAGCCAAGACCGGGCTCAGGGCAGCTAACACCAGGTATAAAAACAATTGATTAAAATACAACTTAAAATCAAGATGAAGATACAACATTAAAGTGCAGCCTCATTTCAGTAGAAGCTGTCTTCTGATAAAGGCCTTAGGTAGTTTCCTTTCTTTTGTATCGCTTCTTCTTATAGTCCTGTCCCATTCCAGGGAAGCTAAATCATTCTTATCTACCATCAAAATGATCTTTTCATTAATATATTCAAATAAGATTTCCTCGTCTCTTATAAAAGTCAGCTTTTTTCTCATTTGGTGCATTTACAACTATTAACATTCTTTTTCTCTCTCCTTGTGATGTTATGAGTATTATCAATATTCTTCTTTGCTCATCTTAAAATAATTGTTTTGGATCTAATTTTGGTTTTATATACGCTACCATGCCTCTTTTCTTTTCTACCATCAGAGGCCACAAAGTCCTTTCCTAACCTTTTATGGATCAGAATTCTTCTGTGATTCATCACAATATGCATTTCCTGAAAGCAAATCACATCCAAATTTATTTTTTTAACCACATGTTCAACTCATTCCTTTTTTATTATTGAGTCCATTTACTTTCCATATTAAGATTATCCATGCCATTTTGCCCTTCATTTATTTATTTCTCTTCTCCCCTTTGTTGATTGTTCTTCATGTCATGGCTCCAAATTAAATGTCTTTCTCCTGCTAATTCTTTTCCGTGTTTTCTCCAGAATTTATCTGCTTCTGTGGGATCTCTACATCTCTGCTTTCTCCCTTTAAATGTAAAGGAGACTCCCACAGGGTATTCACAAGAAAAAGTGATTTTGTTTTATCACGGTGCATCTGTGAGATATTTGTAATTTGCTCTTTTCCATAGCAGTCTCATCGGGATTTCTTTCAAAATTGTTATTCTCTGGTCAGCACTGTGAAGAGTTTTCAAATAGTGCTTGTGTTTTAAATCTCATTGAATTAAAAACAGCAACACCAATCACCCGACTGATTTTTTTGCTTTAGCATATCTTAATTTTACATGAAAAGATTTATCCACTGCCACTCTAACAGTTTCTTCATCCATTTCAATCAAATTGGCAAGTTCTTTTATTATCTTTACACTTAACTCAACCGCCATATCTTCTGGCAAATCTCAAACTAAGAATCAAATCTTTTAGATGTACTTCCAAAACTGTGATCTCATCCAGAGTCTGTTCATAAATCAATTTTATTGCTTCACTTTCCACCCTCATTCTTTCTTGCTCCGTCTTTGTTTTTTCTTACCTCCCCTTGTACTTTCTTAGATGATTCCTCCAAGCTGGATGTGTTCAGCTTTAAATCCTGTACTGTTCTATAATTCTGAACTTTAATGTGACAGTTCTGTAATTTCTGCTGATAAGTTTTGGACTGTCTGTGCATTAAAAGCAGATTTCTGTCCCAGTCTCTGGATACCCTCCCCATCTCTTTTCTCATTTCTAATGAAATTCTTGTCAAATCAGACATTGTGTCCTCTTCTACAATTGAACCTTTTCTCTGACGGTGTTGTGGTTGGGCCTGGAGTTGGTTTCTTGCCTACGTTAGCCATAGCCATAGTATAATGTCACTAGATAGCGATCTTTCCTTTATTATAGGGAAATACTTGAAAAGGTAACAAACAAGATCCTGCAGTTATGTTTTTGGCCGCACTGTGTCACTATATCACTAGATTTCCACCCTTTGTCTCCAGTTAGTATCTAACCCTGTCAGATCCCAATAATAAATCGTAAAAAGGCACAGAGCAAATAACAATAAAAAATAATCCTTTAGTTGTGTGTTACCCAAAAAAATTAAAATCAAAAAATCAAAAAATCAGCAATCCACAAAATAATTCAGATTAAATTCGGTCTCAGTGTCCATCTCCTTTGGGTTATCAAAAGGAGGCAAAGGAAACAAAAATATATACAAAATATGTATTTTTTAAAGGAAAAAAGGAAAAGAAAGGAAAACACAGAATCAAAGTCCCACTTTCCTCTCTTCACAACATTTAAAGATCTTTGCGATATGGCCCACTTGCTGGAAGATATTTATAAAGTCACAAAAATTCTGCATCCAGAGCTTTAGACAAATCCCAAGTTAATCGTCATTCTTCGCCTGGAATGCTTGTAAAAATAATCACTAGCCTGTACTTCTTCTCATTCTCAGTCTTAATTCAGTCCCTGCATATTTTTCCCATGCAGATCAACACCCGCGTGGGGGGGGGGTGGATAGACCTTCTCTTTGCCACCCTAGTATGGATGGATCCAATTGCTTTATTGACACTACCTTAAATTCTTTTTCTTGCCTTGTCAAATTGGTCCGAATTCCTTTGTTTGGAGATGTCACCAGCTTCAATGGAGGCACAAGAGGCAAGCTTGCTGTGGGTCTTTGATTGTGCCGTGTGTCTGAGCTCAATCTGGGATCTTTCTCAGCTCCCTACGGAGCTTTGAGAGAATCTAGAGAGCATACTTTGACACCACTGGACCCTTCAGAACCTGAACTTTTCCTTCAGGCTCTTTTTGAGAAGGTGCTTTGCCCGAGCCCCATTCTTTGATTCTCATGGCAATCAGGCTGCTCAGAGTGAGCAATCTCTGTCATCCTCCATTATCCGTATCCAACAGGAAGTGCTGGAGGAAATTTTTCTGATGACTAGCAAATAAAAAGGGTAGCAGGATTAAAGTAAATTCAGCAGTATGTAATTAGAAAGAAAAAAAAACATATGGAGTAAGTTATACTTAAATGGAGTACCTTATATGGAGTAATTAGAATATGCAGTAGCAGGAGGATAATAATTACATACTGGAAGGGGGGAAAGGAAGTTTATGAATAAATGTATTTAGGTGTTTTTCTTTTTGTAAATGTGGAAATGTATATTAGTGTGGCATAGGGAGGAGAGGAGGAGGCAGAGCAAAGAAGGTGATCTTCACCCTCACTTGTCCCAGCCCCCTCGTGGCTCCCATGATACCAGGCAGAGGCTGGGAGGAGTGAAGGCAAGGATCGCCCTCGCATGTCCCAGGCCCCCCTCGACTCCTGGGCTGCCAGGTGGAGTTTGGGAGGAGAGAAGGTGAAGATCCCCTCGCTTATCTCAGCCCCCTCTTGGCTCCTGGTTTCCCGGGCAGGGGTCGGGGCACACATAGGATGCCCATCGATGGTTGGGGATGTTAGCCCCTCAATACTGCAGGGGCTGAGTCTGCTGCCTCGACATATTGACATGGCTGAAGCCCCTTTCACATCTTATACCCAACGCCTCCGGACAAGATACTCCCTCCGTACACATAATTCCACATACAGAAGCTGAACTGGGCTGGCCATGGGCTCTGTTTTCAATGCTGCTGATGGGGCAGCAGACTAACTGAGGAGGTGCAGTGCAGCTTGTGTGGTCTACACATCTCTTCCCACCCCAGCACCTGCTACCTGAGGCAACTGTCTCATTCTGCCTAATGGTGGAGACACTCCTGGTTGCACACAGTAAAGGAACACCACAGCCAGCAGCAAAGAGTGGGCTGAATCCTGGGGTTTCTGTGGGGCTTTGTGTATCTCTGGCACCCAAAGAGCTGCATAGGCTTTTCTCTGCACTCTTCCCTGGCACAACATGGCTGGTTCCACTTTCTACCTGTCTCCCCATCAACTTCCCTTTCCCGTGGATTCCTCTGCTTTAAGAGAAACCTCATCCCACATGACTGTGTTGTATACAGACCACTTGGTTGTTGTCCTCCCGCTGGAGCTGCAGGCATTGCGGGCGCTGGCTTGGGCCCCATCCTCTCAGTGTTATCTGTGAAACAACAAGCTAGAATCAGACAACGACAAATAATGGAGAATAAGACTCTGAGCACCTTAGGTATACAGCAGCGACTGTCAGTATTAGACAATCCAACATAAAGATGTTGTTGAGTCCAATATAACTGAAACGTCTTTCTTTTCCTTTTGCTGGATCAATCTCAGCTTTAAACCAAAAGAGATGTTCCCTATGGATTCCAAGGCAATTTTTAAAAATTGTTTTAGGTAATATAGCACATTCTCATTTTACAACCTATTCCTCTCTCTTACCTCCTGCACATCTAGCTAATAGGACTCCAATAAGATGTTCACCATTTAATAATAGTGTGGGATCTATGAGGTTTTCAGATGTTCCTGGGTGTCAACTCCCTCCACGACAGGGCCACATCTCTCCCCCCGCCCCCTTAACGGAAGGTATATTCATTTAATTATATAACTACCTCCTGATCATCAGAAAAGATGGAGTACTTGATCCGGTCTCAGTTGGACGCTTATAATTCCAATTCAATCTAACAAGACTTTAGAGACCATGAGTTGGAGCTGGAAAAGAAGCAGAGGGACGCTGTTACCCAGGCTATACAAGTGTGCCATTTTGTTTTCTTTTTGCAAAGACCCAGCCTGACACCTGATGCTGTGGCTTAAAGAAAGAAAGAAGAGGGCTGTTGTCTAATCCCGTTTCGAAGTTATCTGAGCTAGCAGCCCTTGATATGCTAGTAAACGGGTTTCTTCTAGAAATGTATTTTCTGGATCATGATCTGGATCTGGATTTACAACCTGGGACCATGAATCAAAGCAGGGTTCCTGTACACAGCCCTAGAATATACCACCACTCTGTTTCATTGGATGACCCTGGATTCTAGTATTTGAAAGAGAAAAACTATCTGAAGTTTTATAAACTGCTCATCATTTCCCCTCTTAGTGACCTTTTGGCCCTGGAATGAGACCCTGCAAATATCATAGCTTTGTAAGGAAAATATTGCACCCATCAGACTTCTTTCTGTTTGGTTACCTTGGTGTTGTCATGGAACAATCTTTTCTCTCCTTTAATTTCTTCTTAAGGTTGTTTCATCCTCCCACTGGCTAAGAACCACCTCCCTTGTGATGTCAGATATTCCAGAACTCCTCCCATTTAGGCTATACCATTTCCTGATTGGCTGCTCATCATATCCAATCAGCAATCCAGATACACCATAAACCCAGGAAAATGTTTATTTCAGATCTGTTATACTACTTATTTCCCCCCAAAAGTTATTACAGTTTTATTTTTGAACCTTTAAAAACTGATCTAGAAGTACATCTAATAGTCTTTGTTTTATTCCATTTTTGGAAGGTGTATCTTTTTGTAATGCCTCTAATTCACCTCCTGTGTTTGGTGAGACACTCAAGCATTGCTATATCCCAGTTATTATTTTCCCATAGGTTCATGGATAATTCTCTTCTTTTAATAATAATTTTTATTAGTTTGCAATTACAATCCAATAATAGCCTCATTATAACAGTATCAATTTATAATACAATTATTAATACCAATTGTTCAAATACCTAATTATGTTATTTAGATAAAATGGCCCCCATGTGCTAGAATTTGTCATGGACAGGACTTCCCACAGTCAAGATGAGCAGTCTGTGGGCGGGGGGCAGTCAGTCAGAAGAGGCGGAGAAAGACTTGCATTTTTCACAGCCAGCCGAAAGCAGTGGGCTAAAACACCCCTTCTCAGAAGGAGGTGAGAATGTACCTTATCAGCACAGCGAGAGCGGGCTGGATGAAGGTCAATTCTCTGAGGAGCAGCCGTTAGTCACTTTGTAAGAGGAAGGGGTGGCAGCTGACCCTGAGAGTCCTATGGCTCACTGGAGAACAAGGGCCCAAGAATGATGCCAATCAAAGAAGAAGAGGGGGGCCCTTTTGTTTTTCCTGTTGGTGATGTGACTCTAGTTCAGATGCTTCAGTGTCATTTTGATGTATGGATGCCAGTGTGCGGGGCTCTGAGGTTAATGACAGTATGCAATAAATCTTCTTGTAAATGATTTATAAAATGGCAAGTGAGCAACTCGAACTATATCCTTGTTCTTCCTGTGTGTGGCAATTATTCTGTCTGTGGTGTTTCCTTGTGAGGAGTTATGTCATTCTTTTCCCCAGTTGATGCTGTTATCCGTCAAGGCTTGCTTTCCTTCCTCCATCGTGCCATCCAGCAGAGCTTTCCAGGGCCTGCTACACTCTGGCCCAAAGGAGATGGAAGAACTGAAAGCAGCTTTCTGTGACTTGTTTGCAAAGCATTTGGAGGACAGAATTGCTTGCATCTTGACCCTGCTATTACAGCAGATAAATCTCAAAGGGTGTCCGTAGCAGAGCTGGTTTCCATTGTGTTGGGTGTGTTTCAGTCGGTAAGGTTCAAGAATGTGGACAAGGTGCTTGGATCGGTCAGGACAACCACTTGCACTCTGGCCCTTGTGGCTGATAGAAACTAACAGGGAGGGAACAGCTTTTTAAAATTCATCATCTTCCAGATTCCTGAGTCTCCCAGTCACTCTTGCAATTTCAGCATGGTCCAGCTTAGTTTGCCATTCTTCCTTGCTCGGAACTGTTGGTCCTTTCCATCTTTGGCTTGTAGCATTCTTGGAGCTGTTGTCTTTTCTGGTCTTTTGGTATATTGGAACCTGTGATTCCTCACAGAAATGCTTCCTCCTTTTCTTTATATTTCCATCAGATTTTGGAGCTTATTCTATCCATTTTGGAAAACTTAGTAGGAGTTAGATACCACCAATACATCATTTTCATCTAATTTTTTTTCAGGGTACAAAATGCTGTGAATTTCAAATCTGTCCTCCATAGCCTCTCCCAATCTGCCATTGTATGTTATGTCCTAGGTCCTTTGCTCAGTTTGTCATAACCGATTTAACCTGTTTGTCCTTTGTATGCCATTCTAGGAGCAGGCTATACATTTTGGACAGAGGTTTAGTATTATTTTCTAAAAGTTCTTTTTGGAATCTTGACATCTCATGGCTAAAAACTCTTTTTGTCTATCTTGAAGATATCGTTCAATTGAAAATACTGTAACCGATCTGTTACTCATTCTCTTATCTCTTCAAAATCTTTTAATTTTAACTGATTTTCTACTTCAGTTAACAGTTATCTATACTTCTTATGTTCACTTTTCTCAAAGATGTTGCTTCCCAAGGGAAAATCCACCAGGGTGGTTTTTTTTTGCTCAAACAGATTTTTATACTTTTCCCATACGCTGAAAATCAATTTTCTTATTACTGTATATGATTCTGTAATGCTTTATGGACCTTTGCTTTTTCATACCATCCAAATTTATTATCATGTCCTTCTAAATCTAGAATGCCTGCACTTTCCAGCGTAATTTATATTTTATCCTTGGTTTCTTCCCCTGCCAGATAAACTGGAAATGTCTTTTTGCCATTGCTCGAAGTATCCGACACTGCCTATTACTGGGCCTGATTGAAATAAAAATAACATCCTTGGCAGTGCATTCATTTTTTCAATGATATTCTTCCCCAAAATTATAAGTTCATTCTTCCCTATATCTCTAAGTCTTTCTTAGACCCCATGGACCAGAGCACGCCAGGCACCCCTATCCTCCACTGCCTCCCGCAGTTTGGCCAAACTCATGCCAGTCGCTTCGAGAACACTGTCCAACCATCTCATCCTCTGTCGTCCCCTTCTCCTTGTGCCCTCCATCTTTCCCAACATCAGGGTCTTTTCCAGGGAGTCTTCTCTTCTCATGAGGTGGCCAAAGTACTGGAGCCTCAACTTCAGGATCTGCCCTTCCAGATCCTTAGTCTTATTTAAATTCAATTTAAAACCAAAGTCCCATATCTTTTCTAAAACTTCTTGGATCTGGGGCCATTCTCAGAATACTGCTTTCAATGCTGTCAAACACATGCACTCCTCTGACAGCCTCCTTACCCATTTTGTTGAGACCAAGCCCATTGTGCTTGCCTGTGATGCCTCTCCATATGGAATTGGCACAGTCCTGAGCCACCAGTTGCTGGGTGGGCGAGAGGCTCCCAATGCATTCTACTCCAGGACTTTGACATCTACAGAATGCAATTACACCCAAATGAAAATGGGGGCCCTTGCTATAATGGCAGAAGTGAAGAAGTTCCATCACTACATCTATGGGCACCACTTCACAATCATGACTGACCACAAGCCTCTGGTAGGCCTTTGTGCTCCTGCTTGGCAGGCACCCCAGATCCTGTCCCCAAGGATGCTAAGGTGGTCCATCTTTCTCAATGCATATGACTATGTGCCGAACCACCACGCTGGCAAGAGCCTGGGCCACACAGATGCCCTAAGCCACCTGCCATTGCCAAACATAGATACTGATCCATCCACAGCCCACAGTGTGATGCTGCTGGAGACTGTGCCCCAGCCGCTGCTCCATGCCATGGATGTCACCACACACTTGGTGAAGGATTGCACCATCTCCTGTGTCCTCAACTGGGTGTGGAGGGGGTGGCCAGCGGGTTGCCTTGATGCAGAATTCTCCCCATTTGTCTATCCGCAACATAAAATGTCAGTTCACAAGAGATGCCTGCTGTGGGGAAACCGGGTTACGATCCCTGCTAAGCTGTGGACCAGAATTCTGGAGGCTCTCCATGTGACTCACCCAGGCATTGTCCATATGAAGGCTCTGGCGTGGTAAAAAGGACAAGAAACATATGGAAATAAAACAGATTTATTTACACAACTGGAAAGTGTTGTGAAATGATGTATTATAGTTAAGCAACTGGGAAGTATTAAGAAATGAAATTAAGATATTAAATCACACTCGTTGGGGGAAGCAGAGGGGGAGGAGGGAGGGGGGAGATTGGGATATATGTTAATTCTTTTTTTGTGTGTATTTGGAGATTGTTTGAGATTGTTCGGAACTTTATTTATTTGAAGAATTGTAATGTATACATTACAATCACCTCATCCGTCTCCTCAGAAATCTCTATGTGGGACAAGAAGCTACAGTTAGAACTGGATATGGAATAACTGATTGGTTCAAAATTGGGAAAGGAGTACGACAAGGCTGTATATTGTCTCCCTGCTTATTTAACTTATATGCAGAATTCATCATGCGAAAGGCTGGACTGGATGAATCCCAAACCGGAATTAAGATTGCCGGAAAAAATATCAACAACCTCAGATATGCTGATGATACAACCTTGATGGCAGAAAGTGAGGAGGAATTAAAGAACCTTTTAATGAGGGTGAAAGAGGAGAGCGCAAAATATGGTCTGAAGCTCAACATCAAAAAAACTAAGATCATGGCCACTGGTCCCATCACCTCCTGGCAAATAGAAGGGGAAGAAATGGAGGCAGTGAGAGATTTCACTTTCTTGGGTTCCATGATCACTGCAGATGGTGACAGCAGTCACGAAATTAAAGACGCCTGCTTCTTGGGAGGAAAGCAATGACAAACCTAGACAGCATCTTAAAAAGCAGAGACATCACCTTGCCGACAAAGGTCCGTATAGTTAAAGCTATGGTTTTCCCAGTAGTGATGTATGGAAGTGAGAGCTGGACCATAAAGAAGGCTGATCGCCGAAGAATTGATGCTTTTGAATTATGGTGCTGGAGGAGACTCTTGAGAGTCCCATGGACTGCAAGAAGATCAAACCTATCCATTCTCAAGGAAATCAGCCCTGAGTGCTCACTGGAAGGACAGATCCTGAAGTTGAGGCTCCAGTACTTTGGCCACCTCATGAGAAGAGAAGACTCCCTAGAAAAGACCCTGATGTTGGGAAAGATGGAGGGCACAAGGAGAAGGGGACGACAGAGGATGAGATGGTTGGACAGTGTTCTCGAAGCTACTAACATGAGTTTGGCCAAACTGCGGGAGGCAGTGGAAGGATAGGCGTGCCTGGCGTGCTCTGGTCCATGGGGTCATGAAGAGTCGGACACGACTGAACAACTGAACAAAATGGATATAAGCGTTCGAAATAAAATTTGTTGGAATTCGGGAAAAAAGAGAATGTTGAGTACCATCATGAAATCCCTCAAGTGGATTGTCCAGGGGGACTGGAACAATTGCCTAGTGGATTTCCTGCTGCAGCAACACATCAATCACTGCATTGCCACAAGTTGAAGTCTAGCAATACTCCTCGTGAACCAGAAGCTGGCATTACACCTGGATTGGCTGCACCCCAATCTTGCATTTGATCGACCTCTTGGCTGAGAGGCTCCAGCTGCCCTCAGGCCCTGATTACCCTGTCTACATCCAGAACTATGGGGATTGTCCTGCCTTGCTCTCAACCACTGTTACCAGGGCGACTGGGTTAGTCTCCTACAAGGCTGCCACACTGGATCTTCAGGTCCACTGATGGTATGTGGACCAAACATGCCACTGCCTGGCTGATGCCCTATCTCCAGTCACTGCTACCACACCCGAGCACAGGGACAAGGTAAACGATCAGGCCCCAAGACTGCACCACCAGACAGCACAGAGTCAATGACACCAGTGACACCCACGACACCAGCTGCATCTCCATTGGCATCCCTAAGGACCAAAGGCAACAAGCTTCACCACTCTCAGAGGGTGAGGCACTGCCCTCTCCACTTTGATGACTATGTGTGTTGACAGGGATGCAGTTTTGTGCCTAAGAGGGAGGGGTGTTATGTATTCTTTGGTCTGTGATCGCCTGAGTTTGAGTCTGTACTAAGGATTCTGAATCCCTGTGTTTTGATTCAAGACATGATATCCAATCACAGGACATTTCAGGATTTGGGCTATTGCCATTGGCCCCTTAAACTATAAGTTATGATTCTCAGCTTGGGATTTTAGACAGCCAATCATCTTGAGAGTGGGAGTGGTCCAGGACTTCAGAAATTTATATAAGCAGTTGCTTTGCCCCTGTGGTCCAGTTCTGTTAGTTCAATAAAGGTTCTTGCTGTTATCATATCACTGGATCTTGCTTAGTGGGAACCCACCTAAAATTCATTACCAATTCAGGAAGTGTTTCCAGTGAAGGAGAGACCACCTTAGAGACCTGTGCAGATAAACGGAGGACCTTATCGTGATCTAGCTTTGGCGGTCTGAGTACTTGCCGTGACGCCAAAACAGGCCTGTGGGTAAAGAGAGGGTTGCTATGGTATTTTATTCCACATGCCAATGAGCCAATTCACTATGTGAGTGGGCTTGAGGGCTTCTTTCTGATGATGGGCTTGTGAAACAAGATAGAGATTTTGCCGTTGCAACAATCACCCCACTGCCCAGCAGTCTCTCTGACAAAGTTGGTGGAAGTTGCCTCAGATGTGCTGTTCAAGAATCTCTCTCCCATGGGTGAATATAATAAAGGACCGGTCTTTTAGCTGACCTGTTTTGATTGTCTCTGTTATAGCAAAGAATGGCAAAGTCTTTTCTTTCCTAACCATACAGGCTAAATCAATTCAAAAGTTCAGGAGAACTGAACTGAATTTCTCTGATGTTTCTTTAGGGTGGCCCCATGCAAAGGAGGGCAGCTCTCAGCTCTGGTTCTCAGAGTATTCAGGAGGGGCTTTCAGCTGGTGCAGACTCAGGGCAGGTTCCCATTGTGCTACAATTCTTCAGCATTGTAAGGTATCTTACCAATTTCCTTTTGCAGTTCATCATTTTTGTTGGCAGAACACCGCATTTCCTCTGATACGTTTTGAGCTGCAGCGAGTATTTGGAAGTCTGAAAGATTTGAAACAGTTTAAGGCAAGAGTATCTGAAATCTGAAAGGCTGATCAATGGAAGACAGCAACATTGCAGCTGATACTAGGGGTTGGTGGTAGTACGACAGCACACAGAGTGACAAGGACTTAGAGATTGTGGGGGGAGGGGCGCTCATTTAATCTCAGGCCTTATATTGAGGTTCCCTATGCCTTGATTGTGGCTGCCCTGGTGGTCTGAACTCCTGTTTCCATTTGGCTGTTGCTTCTGTCATCAGATGGTTGGCCTTCCTTAGAGAGCTTTAGATTTTTGTTTGTCTAGATACACCTGTCCTCTTTGTCCTACACACTTGCATTTGCCAAGCTGCCTCATGCCCTGCCACATGCTTATAAATTCTTGGATCATTTGGCTCCCTCCCCCTGAGCTTTGCTTACTTTGGAGTGCCCTTTAAAAATGAACCAGGTTTACAAATAGGTCATGAGTTCATCTATCCAGAGCTAATTTTCTAAAAAAAGAGGCACTGGAACTCACCATGAATGCCCCCTTTGTTCCCTTAGAATGACAATGGCGCCCACCTGAGAGGGGCTGGAACAAGAGTCCTGATGAATTCTGGCTGAAAAAAGCCCTGCATATATCGCAATCTTTACATAGGCTCTGGACTTTGGCTATGGCCTTATCCTTTGCAGCCTGTCTTCCCCAAGCACTTTCCTTCAAGGGACTGGAGCCCTAGAAGAGGGCAGGGTTGCGAGGACCAGGAATGGGGGCTCTCCCACAGCAAATGAGGATTAGTTTGGAAAGGAGCAGACAATTGCAACTGGAAAGGGAATTGTCCCGGGTGTCCCAGGGACCCATGTTAGCCTGTGCATCTGTTCGAAGTGCTGGAACTCACTTATTCAGGGAGAACAAAACAGTACCATTGCTTTCAGTGGGTGACAGCTGTATCGCCCTCCCTGATATCAAAGAGACATGAAAGGGGTAAATTGGAAGGTGGATCCTGGCATCTATTTTTGGAAATGCTATTGGCATTGAAGCAAAGCCCATGACATTACAGTGGTGCCTCGCAAGACGAAATTAATTCGTTCCGCAAGTCTTTTCGTCTTGCGGAAATTTCGTCTTGCGAAGCACGGTTTCCCATAGGAATGCATTGAAATTTAAACAATGCGTTCCTATGGGGGGAAAGTCCAAGCCTCCTGCCGGCGAGCGGGGAGAGCAAGCGGCAGAGCGAGCAGCAGAGCGATCGGTGAGCGGGGAGAGCAAGGAGAGCAAGCAGGGAGCGCAGGGGGAAGCCAGGAAAGCAAGCGGGGAGCACGATCCAAGTGGGGGGCCAGGGGCGTCGTAGGGTGGGGGCGGTGGGGGCGGGCCGCCCCTCGTGCCGCCCCTAGGCGGGTGTGTGCGGTGCTGCTGCTCCCGGGGTGACGGAGGGAGCGGCGCCGCGCTCCCTCCGTCACCCCGGGAGCAGCAGCGCTGCACGGACGAAGCTCCCAAAGCCCCCGCCCGGCATCCCCCGGGGGCGGGGTGTCGCCGCGTGTGCGCGCGTCATGACGCACACGCGGCGACGCCCCGCCCCCGGGGGATGCCGGGCGGGGGCTTCGGGATCGGGAGCCGCTCGGCGGGCTGCAATAGCCGCGAAGCCGCTGCTGTAGCACAACAGCAGCGGCTTCAGGGCTCTTTGCAGCCCGCTGAGCGGCTCCCAAAGCCCCCGCCCGGCATCCCCCGGGGGCGGGGCGTCGCCGTGCGTGTGTGCGTCATGACGTCATGACGCACGCACGTGCCGCGATGCCCCGCCCCCCAGGGGTGCCTCTTGGCTTCCCGCCCCGGGCAGCCAAGGGGCTAGGAACGCCCCTGGGGGGAGCAACGAGAGCAAGCGGGGAGCACGATCCGAAGCGGGGGAAGCCAGGAAAGCAAGCGGGGAGCGCAGGGGAAGCCAGGAAAGCAAGCGGGGAGCGCAGGGGGGAGCCAGGAAAGCAAGCGGGGAGCGCAGGGGGGAGCCAGGAAAGCAAGCGGGGAGTGCGATCGCAGCGTGGAAAGGAGCGGGGAGGGCCTCGAAGCCCTCTCCGCCGCCGCCGCCAGCCTCCTGCAGGCTGAGCAGGTCTCCTCCAGGTGAAGAGGCGCAAAGGGCCGTGGCCACCTGCCTGCAGCGGGGCGGAGAAGTGGCCCTGGTCGGAGTCTCCACGGGCTGAGGAGCCTCAGCCATGGCGGGAAATGGAGGCAGCGGCGACGGAGAAGGAGAGGCAGTTGGGTCTTCCCTCGCTCGCTGCTTGCTCTCCCCAAGCCACAGCCAAGAAGGGCGGCGAGAGCGGTGAGTGAGCGGCGGCAGCAGGAGAAAGCTGGGTGTGGGGAGCAGGGGCCGCAGTAAGGGAGAAGCCGAGGCTAAAATGGCGCCGGACCTACCTCCTCCCTCCCGGAGCGGCAGGCTCGGCTGCTCCACCGTGGAACTTGTGAGCCTCGGCGGTGGGAGGAGGCGAGCTGCCGCTTCCAGTTCCCGCCTCCGCTGCCGCTCTCCTTGCAGCAGCAGGTTCCGGCTTTTTCTTAAAGTGGTACCGCGCAAGACGATTCGTTTTGCGAGTCACGGCCATTAAAAAATTCGTTTTGTGGACTTCCGGCGAGGTCGCCATCACGGGCGGTCGCTGGGTTGCCTCGGCAGCGAGGCGACCCAGTCCAGCCCGGGGGTTGGAGCCCCGCCACCGCTACGCGGGGCTCCGGTGAGGCGCGGGAAGAGCGTCCCGCGCCTCGGGCTCCCCGGCGGGCCCGCTAGGCTACGCACCCTTCCCTCGTTCCCCCTGTAAAGGGGGAGTGGGGGTGAAGGGAGCGCGGAGCCGGGCCATTAGGGGAAATGCCCCAACCGGGCGGAAAAGCGGCGAGTACTGGCCGTGACGAGCGACGACGTTCTCCCTGAGAGATGAAAGGAAAAGAAGCCCGGAGGTCGTGAGTACTTGATTGGATTAACTGCTGAGCTTAAAGACTTAACGATCCGGGAGGCTTTAGATAAAGGAAGTCTGCCTCCCTCCCTTCGGTGGCAAGAAAATAACGGTCTGTGATACTGTTGCTACTGGATGGCTACATTGTTAAGATTTTTTTATGAGTGAGACTTTATAGATCTCCCTTTGGGGAGGAAGAGGATGGAGAATATTCCTTTTGAAAGTTTTGGTCTTTGCGCCCCGGTTTCAGAGAAAATGGCTGCGAAAACTCTGAACCGAAGTGGAAAATTACTGCTATAAGATGGATAACATTGAAATAGAAACTGAAATTTGATACCTATGCCCGTCCTCACCATGTTGGGCTTTGTTTTTGAAATTGTTTTGAACTCTGGACTAACTGATGAAGAAAGGATTATTATATTGAAACTGGAACTGCTTAATCAGAAATTGAAGGTTTTGAGTGGGGATATGAAGAAAAATCTACTTCCCACAGAGGAGACCTTTCAGATATTCGATACTATGGAAGAAAGCCTTGGCAAAGAGCTGAAGGAGATGATTGAAAAACTGAGAGAGACGGCATGGCGACTCCCGGAAAAAGAAACGTCCTTCGGTGGTGGCAGCCCGGGGACGGCTAGAAATGTTATATCCAGCCCCCGAGGTGAGAGCTCGGGAGCGAAGGGCAAGAAATTAAGATATTTACAAATAGAAGAAGAATGCAGCATTGAATGGGAGAAGCCGAAGGAAGATGAACAGTGTATCCTGATGCTCGATGCAAGGACTGTTGGGGACTGTGTCTGGTTCTGTGGACGTACAAGAAAAGAGGACAATTTGAGGAGTGGTTCCGGTGAAAGATGGAGAAGGACATTGGACAGAGGGGGGATAGGGTGAAGTGTGTTAAGTACAGAATATTAATGCTTTGTTATGGTAATCTGAAATCGGAGGGTTAAGACATTAAGTTTTATTTTAATTTTTAACAAGAAAAGGGATATTTTGAAATTTTTTGTTATTAGCAGCAGTTTAAGGGAAAGAAGAACAGTTTAGATTTGATATAAGAATAATTTGTTAAGATATAAAGTTATGTTATTAAATACTATGGATTAAGATGATTTTTTTTCATTCAAGATGATTGTTTAGATTTGAATTTCTTTTTGAAATGAATTCAATTTTTTGAGAGATGAAGTTATTAAAATAGAATTTGGTTTGGGAACCGAAGGAGAGAAGGCAGGGGAAGTCAAATGTAAAGATTCGAAACAAGAATTTTTTTCTGTATGTGTGTAAAAAAGAAGAAGAATCGTGGTTATGTCTGTTTTTGTTTTGTATAAATGTGGGTGGGTGATGGTATTATTTGTTACGGAAAATACCAATAAATTCTTTATAAAAATAAATAAATAAATTCGTTTTGTGAATCACCTAAAAAATCGAAAAACCCTTTCGTCTAGCGGGTTTTTCGTCTTGCGAGGCATTCGTCTTGCGAGGTACCACTGTAGTTGCGAAGTATGCAAACTATGTACTTACATAGAAGGAAAAGCAGCAGTGTGATGGCAGTGAGGATGAAAATCTCAAGTACGACAAATCTTTCACCCATTGGAGATGTGATGAAAGCAACCATGTTCTGAAAAGCAGATGCTTCAAGAAAGAAAATTCTGCTTAAAACCATGGAGAACCAAACTTAAAACCATGGAGAAATCTGGTTTGAACAAAGACATTGGATTCTTATCTCATTATACATAACAAAGCTATCTTTAGCCATCTCACCCCTTGCCTTTCCCTGCAAGACTAATTGCAGCCGTTAAGAGTCGTCAACAGGTTTTCCACACCTATCAGCTGATCACCCATTCCCACCACCCTTCTGAGTAATACCCCTCCCCACTCCCTCACTATATTTAAGGATCTGGTGACTTCTGTTTCAGTGTATCTGAAGAAGTGTGCATGCACACGAAAGCTCATACCAAGAACAAACTCAGTTGGTCTCTAAGGTGCTACTGGAAAGAATTTTCTATTTTGTTTTGAGAAGGTGCAGTGCAGCTTGTGTGGTCTACACATCTCTACCCATCCCAGCACCTGCTACCTGAGGCAACTGCCTCATTCTGCCTAATGGTGGCGCCATTCCTGACTGCACACAGTAAAGGAACACCACAGCCAACAGCAAAGAGTGGGCTGAATCCTGGGGTTTCTATGGGGCTTAGTGGATATCTGGCACCCAAAGACCCGTGTGGGCTTTTCTCCGTATTCTTCCCTGGCACAACATGGCTAGTTCCACTCCCTGCCTGTCTCTCCATCAACTTGCCTTTCCCATGCATTCCTTTACTTTATGAGAAACCTCATCCCATATGACTGTGCCCTATACAGACCATCAGTTCCATCTGCTGCTGCTGCTGCTTCTGAATCCTTTTCGGGTGTTGGCGTCTCCACCCTTTCAGTTTTGTCTGTGAAACAACAAGCCATTATAACATGGAGGATTAGAGTATGAACACATTGGTTGGAGTATAAGTCTCTCTTCAAGTATGAGAGTTCACAATGTTCACTTTTGTTGTCCTGCACTTAATCTCCCTATTACAAGAACATAATTTTTAAAGTAGTTGCACATGTGGAAATGAATCATAGAATCATAGAGTTGGAAGAGACCACAAGGGCCATCCAGTCCAACCCCCTGCCAAGCAGGAAACACCATCAAAGCATTCCTGACAGATGGCTGTCAAGCCTCCGCTTAAAGTTTTGCATTATTATAAAAGATGCAGGAGGAAATGACTAACAATCGGACCCAAAAAGGGGAGGAGGAAAGTCCAGGAGATTCTTTGGAATTGTGTTTTTATATTGAATGTTGACATGTGATTGTAAAATATTAATTTGAAAAACGAAATAAATAAATTTAAACACCCCCCCCCAAGGACTTTGGAGATCACAAGCTACTTTATGAGAAAACTCATCCCATCAGATTGTGCTGTATACAGACCATCAGTTATAGTTGCAGGTGGTTCTGCCCCCGCTGATGCTTCCGTTGGGGCGTCTGCCGGTGCTGCAGGGTTTGCGGGTGCTGGCTGCTCCATCCTCTCAGTTTCTTCTGTGAAACAATCTAGAATCGGACAAAAACAGATGAAGCATAAGACTATGAGCATATTAGGCAGAAAGCGGCATCTATCAATATTAGACCGTTGTTTCTCGTAAAGACTTTGTTGAGTCCAATATAACTGAAACGTCTTTCTTTTCCTGTTGCTGGATCAATCTCAGTTTTAAACCACAAGAGATGTTCTGTATGTATTCCAAGGCATTTACTATATATATTTTTATAAAAAGTGATATAGCACTTTCTTATTCTGCATCCTATTCCTCTCTAAACTCCTGGACATCTAGTTTACATGGTTCCAGTAAGATGTTCACCATTTAATAGATAATATGGGATGTGTTAGGGAAGTTTTTAATGTGTGATGTTTTATTCTTTTTTTAATCCATTTTAATCCATTGGCAGCCGCCCAGAGTAGACCAATAACATCTGGAGGGCCACATGTTCCCCACCTGTAATGGAAGCTACTGACATCTGATGCTGTAGCTTAAAGAAAAAAAGAAGAGGGCTGTTGTCTAATCCCATTTCGAAGCCATCTGAGCTAGCAAATGGGTTTTCCAAAGACTTGTAATTTATGGATCATGAACTGGATCTGGGTTGACAAACTGGGCCCATGAATCAGAGCAGGGCACCTATATTGCCAGGGAATAAAACTGAATGTGGTGTTCCTGGTTTGCAACGTAGCTACCCGAAGGGAGTTTTGATATAAGGAACCTGGCTGTTTGAGACCCGGTTCCCCAGATTACGAGTCTGTGCTCTTAACCACTACACCAAACTGAAGGAACTTCACGGCTTGGCCAGCTATCACAAACCTGCCTGCATGGGGAAAGGAAGGAGGAACCAGTTGTCTGGGAACAAGGAAAGTAACCTTACTTTGACCAAACCACAGAGATAAAGAATGCAAATGAAGGCTCATGCCCACATGTGTCGACTCCCAGGCCAGATCAAAGGATGGAAATGGAATTACATCATGAAATACATCTGTTGGCAGCTTGGCATGAGACCTTCACTCTGGACTATTTAAGGGCCAGCAGCTGAAGGAGACAGGGAGATCTTGATACATTGCTCTAGAGGTATGCTCCATTCCAGAATGTGAAGAGAATGACCGTCTGCCAGTGTGAAGTGTCCCAGATAAGCCTTCCAAATCTTCATCGGCTGGGGAGACACGAAGAACTGAACCTATTCTATCTGTATTATGATTATTGTTGCCTAAAATCTTTTACTTATTGGTTATATTGCTAGCTTTGTAGTTTATTCCAGTTCCTGTTGGCTTTATATTACACTCCATTCTACATTGCTGATCAATTTCTTTGCTAATGTTAACCAATTAATAAAAGTTTGTCTCTACCAAATTAATCTGTCAGTCCTCCGTCCAGTGGAATCCAAAGAACCTCTTGCTTGCCTGGTGGTTGTTATTGGCCAAACAGCCATTAGGGGGCGCTGGCAAGACAGCACCTGTACACAGCCCAAGAATGTACCGGTACTGCCACTCGGTTTCATTGCATAACCCTGAGTTCTAATATTTGTAAAAGCTCCTTATCATTTAGCTTCTTAGTGACCTTTTGGCCTTGGAATGAGTCCCTGCAAATATCATAGCTTGTAAGGAATGTGTTCTGCCCATCAGACCTCTTTCTGTTTGGATACTGTTATGTACTGAGTTGAATAGGATCCAAAATGCAGCAGTCTGATTGGTCCTAGAACAATAGGATTGAGATTGCAGCAGTCTGATTGGTCCGCAGGAGCCACCCAATCCAGCTCCAGGTGGAAGTGAATCCGCACTCTGATTGGCATACAGGAGTATCCCGGAATTAGCCAATCATGTGGGGCCCATTGTGTAAATAGTGTATATAAAGCAAACGTTTTGGGGGAACTGCATTCCTCACTACTATGAGCTGAATAAAGAGCATGAAATTCACACTTGACTCCGAGTATATTTCACTGGCGACGAGGATGGGATCCCGCTGAGCTGACTGCCACACACAGCACCGCAGCACCGCCACCTGCTGCACTGCTGCCTCGCACCGTGTATCCAGGCTTCAGCTCCGGGTCCCAAGGAGATCAAGATGGCAACTGACAGCAGCTTCTCGCCATTCAACCCAGCATTAGGAGACTGGGAAGGACAGGCCACCCGTTTAACCTTCCTTCTAGAAGCTAAAGGGGTAACCAACGATGCCAAGAAGAGGGCGATCAGCGTCTGCAGAGAGGAGACATTCGAAATCGCCCGGGCTCTCCTTGCGCCTGATGATGTCGCTACCGTTCCTTACAAAACAATAGTGGAACGGCTGAAGGGACACTTCTCGCCACAGCCCTCGGTGGTGGCTCGTCGAAATGCCTTCTATGCAAAGAAGCAAGCCCCTGGGGAAACCATAACGCGGTTTGTGACCTCCCTCCGCCAAGCCGCTCGTTTCTGCAAATTCTCAGAGTTGGAGAACCTGCTGCGTGACCGCCTCGTCGGTGGCCTGAGGGACGAGAAACTGCAACGATGCCTCTATGCCAAGAAGGACCTAACGTTCCAGGTCTCTCTGGAGGAGGCCCTGGCAACAGAAGCTGCTGAGAGGTCGACGCAAGAGGCACGGCCGAGCGTGCTTTCCCAACCAAGGGTCCACCACGAGGACCTCATCGACGACTCAAGATCAGACAGGGAGGAGGTGCACAGAGTACAGCGGCGCACTCAAGCAGTGCACACACCACAGCTGCCTCGACCAGAAGGGGGGAACTGTGCAAGCTGCAGGGAGAATCACGAGAGGGGGACCTGCCATTTCCGCAATGCAGAGTGCAGGCAGTGCAGAAAATCAAGCCACATCGCCCAGGTGTGTTGGGCTCGGCCCATCCGACGCCAGGCATCAGATGACCACCCCAAGAGCCCCAGGTCCCGGGGCCCAACGCACCAAGTCAACTCGACGGAGACCACGGACTTCCAGGTATACCAGTTGCCCCACCCCAACATGGAGAAAATTTATGTAGAGGTACAGATAGAGGGGGCCCCATGCCGCATGGAGCTGGACACGGGTTCAACCCTATCCATAATCTCGGCACGGACCTTAAGGAAACTGTGCCCTAGTGGGGGTCCCAAACTCAGGCCGGCCCCATTCACCCTCCGGGACTTCCAGAAACGTAAGGTCCCCACAATGGGGGTGGGGACCTTCAGGGTGCAATATCGAGGGCGGACGCGGCAACTGGACTTGCTCGTGGTCAAGGGCTCCTACGTTAGCTTACTGGGATTGGCATGGTTTGGACCACTGGGGCTAGCCGTCACCGGGGTGAACCGCACTAGCTTACAAGTGGATGTGGACGCCATATGCAAGGAGTTTCCGGGGTTTTTGATGGGAAATTGGGACAGTATACGGCCCCCCCATTGCCCTACAGCTGGACCCCGCAGTATGACCTGTCAGGCTCAAGGCCCGCCGAGTCCCGTTCACCCTGAAACCCCGTATAGACGAGGAATTGGACTGGCTCGTGGAGCAAGGAGTGCTGGAGCCTGTGCCTAATGCCACCTGGTAAACCCCAATCGTCACACCCGTCAAGCCTAATGGATCGGTCCACATCTGCGCAGACTACAAATGTACCATAAATAAGGCCCTCACGGCCCACGCATACCCAGTGCCAGTGGTCAGCCATGTCCTCGCCACCCTGGCTGGGTCAAATTTTTTTGGCAAGCTGGACTTGGCCCAAGCCTATCAACAGCTGCCAGTAGATGAAGCCACAGCAGAGGCACAGACGATTGTGACGCACAGGGGAGCGTTCAAGGTAAAGCGGCTGCAATTCGGTGTCAGCGTGGCACCAGGCATATTCCAGAATCTAATGGACTCGCTCCTTAAAGGGATTCCTGGCGTCACCCCCTTCTTCGATGATGTGTTGATTGCCGGGCCCACGGCAGAGGAGTTTGAGGACCGCCTTCGCACCGTTCTGCACCGTTTCCAGACGGCGGGTCTCAAGGTGAAGCAGGAAAAGTGTCTACTAGGAGTGCCTCAGGTGGACTTTCTGGGATTTATGCTGGATAAATCCTGGGGACAAGGTACAGGCCATTTGTGATGCCCCAGCGCCCAAGGGCAAGACTGAACTTCAGGCCTTCTTGGGGCTATTGAACTTTTACCATGCCTTCCTTCCCCATAAGGCAGCAGTAGCAGAGCCCCTACACAGACTCCTGGACAAGCGGGCCCCTTGGGTGTGGGGCCAGCGCCAGGAGGCCGCATTCCAGGCAGTCAAGGACTTGCTCGTCTCAAACTCGGTCTTGGCACACTTCGACGAGAGGCTGCCGGTGGTGCTAGCATGCGACGCCTCACCCTACGGCATCGGCGCTGTCCTTGGACACCAACTCCCAGATGGAAGAGAGGTGCCAGTGGCATACTTTTCCCAGACACTCACCGCAGCTGAGCGGAACTACTCGCAAATCGACAAGGAAGGTCTGGCAATCGTGAAGGGAGTAAAAAAATTCCATGATTTCTTGTACGGGCGGCCCTTTACCGTGGTGACTGATCACAAGCCATTGCTTGGTTTGTTTGCCCCCGAAAAGCAGACCCCCCAAGTGCTGTCTCCTCGGCGTCCTCAGGTGGTCAATTTTCCTTGCCGGCTACCAGTATGCACTGATTCACCGCCCTGGGAAGGCGATGGGCCACGCAGACGCCCTCAGCAGGCTACCACTACCAGAAACAGGCCCCGACCCAGCACCTGCACAAGAGGTTATGAGCCTGGAGCTGCTTCCCGACCGCCCTATTCAGGCACAAGAAGTTGCACACCATTCCAAGAAAGATAGGGTCATCTCCCGGGTCCTGGACTGGGTGTGGAGGGGATGGCCCAGCAGCAGCCCCGGGCCAGAATTCGCTGGCTACACAACCCGTAAACATGAACTGTCGGCCCACAAGGGGTGCCTGTTATGGGGAAGCAGGGTCGTCGTTCCTGAGCCCCTTCGCAAAAGGGTCCTTGCAGCCCTACACGAGACACACCCAGGGGTAGTGAGAATGAAGGCCCTCGCCAGGAGTTATGTATGGTGGCCAGGGATTGACGGAGAGATAGAGACCTGGGTCAAACACTGCCAGGCCTGCCAAGAATCCTGCCCAGATCCCCCAAGGGCCCCAGTGCAGTCCTGGGAGTCCGCCCGAGCACCATGGTCACGCCTGCACATGGACTTCGCGGGCCCCTTCCAGGGGAAAACATTCTTCATAGTGGTGGACTCCTACACCAAATGGCTGGAAGTCGCACTGGTACCATCCACTTCTACGTCCGCAGCCATCCGGGTACTACGCAGGCTGTTTGCAACCCATGGACTCCCTGACACTCTCGTCTCAGACAACGGAACCGCATTTACGTCAGAAGAATTCCAGACCTTCACAGCGCAGAATGCCATCCGCCACATCCGCTCAGCACCATTCCACCCTGCCACCAATGGCCAAGCAGAGCGCATGGTGCGGACCACCAAGGACACCCTACGCCGCATGACGCAAGGGGACTGGGAGTACCGCCTTGCCACATTCCTTCTAGCACAGCACAGCACCCCCAGCTCAACGACTGGCCGGAGCCCCGCTGAACTACTAATGGGCCGGCGCCTCGCAATCAGACTGGACCGCCTCCACCCCGACAGAGCTCAGGATGAGGTAGTGGTGGGTGAAGGCAGGAACCCCCGGACCTTTGTGGCCCAGGATCCAGTGTACGCAAAGAATTTTGGGGCAGGCCCGGCATGGGTACCCGCCACAGTCACCAGGGTGACTGGCCCCGTGTCATACGAGGTGCTAACAGAGGGGGGGCAATGCTGGCGCCGCCACTGCGACCAGCTACGGCGACGATTCCCAGGAGAAAACCAGGAGGAGGACAGGTCAGAGGAGTCCCAAGGGAACAGTGGGGCATTGAGACCCGTAGAGCAGGAGGGGCTGGCAGGAGAGGCAGAATCAGTAAATACTTACCCGCGAGGCTGAAAGGGCCCCGGAACCAGAGCCATGACAGAGCGAGTTGGTTGCGCCAGACCAAACAGCCCCATCAAACAGCAGCCTCGGAACACAAGCCAGAACCAGAACCCCTGACCAGGGAACAGCCCAGGCCGCAACGCACACGTAGGCGGCCAGCGTACCTTGAGGACTATGGATGCAACCTCCCAGGCAGGACTGGAACTTAGAGGGGAGGGGTGTTATGTACTGAGTTGAATAGGATCCAAAATGCAGTAGTCTGATTGGTCCTAGTGGAGCCTTATTTGCTCCCCAGGGTACCTTGAGTTGCGCCCAGCAAGAAATGATGGAAGCAGTCAAGAGACACAAGGCTTCTGGCTTCAGAGGGAGAAAGGTTTATTTCTGCATGCATAGGCACGTGCAGTGTTCAAGACAACCAATCAAGTACAAAACTAGTCAGTTTTCCAGCAGTTCTTATACAGTTTTTCAGCTCACCTACCCATCCCAGGAATCTCAACCTAAACGTGGGTGCACGCAAGTGGGGTCAGGGGTTATCGTATACAGGAATAGAGGGGGACCTTGGTCTGCTGTTCATCAGAAACACACTGTCTAGGGACCTTGGTCTGCAGCTCATCGTACACGCATTGTCTATACCTTGTTGACACGGGAAACCTCCTACCCTGGTACGATGTTTTAGAATCCTTGAGAAGGGCCTCTTCAACTCCTATATTTTTGCTATGCTTTTAGCTGGGTAATGCATTAATGCATTAATCCTGCGATAAGGAGTTCCCTCTCTCAGGGTCACCTGCCTTCCTAGCAGGCTATCTATCCTGCTTCCCTTCCTGTATTTTGATAACTTTACGCCTTCCTTACTATCTGAAGTGCTTAGCAGAGCAAGACACTCAGAAAGAGCACTAATGGACTTCCGGCGAGGACGCCATTGCGGGCGGTTCGTGGGTCGTTTCGGCAGCGAAACGACCCAGGCCGGCCCGGGGGTAGGAGCCCCGCTACCGCACAGCGGGGCTCCGCTAAACCGCGGGTCGAGCGTCCCGCGGCACGGGCTCTCCAGCGAGCCCACTATGGCGCTGAACCCTTCTCCCGTTCCCCCTGTAAAGGGGGAGTGGGAGTGAAGGGACAACGGCGCCGGGCTGTGGAGGCATGCCCCAACCGGGCCGGTGAAGCGGCGGCCGCCGCCTGCAATGGGCGAGTTCGTTCTACCTGATTTTGAAGGAAAAAAGAAGAAACCCGCAGGCCGTGAGTACCGGAACAATCGGACCTAAATTTTCTGACATTTGGCGCTCCGGGAGGTACGTTAAAAAGGAAGCCCGTTCCTCCCTTTGTTTAAAGAAGAAATAACTGTTTCTGACTGTGACTGCTGCTGCAGTAGTGGATACAAAGTTTCGATGGAGTGTTTTTTTCTTGATAAGTGAGACTGGCTGAATCCCTTTTGGGGGGGCTAAGTTGGTGGAAATATTTCTTCGTGAAGCTGTTGGAATGTAATCTTTTCACCCTGACTTCGGGGAAAATGGCTGCTGAAACTTATGATTAAAGATTAAAGATGGAAAAATACTGAAACTTGGAGATGGAGAAATATCTGGGGGGAGACCTCGAGATGGCGAAGGAAAATGGTTAGAAAAGGGATAGGATGAAATATTTAAAATATAACTAGGATGGTTTATTATGGTACCCTGAAGTCAGTGTGTTAAGAATTTAAGATTTTGAACTAGTGAAGAGATATGTTAATTTTTTATTAGCAGCAGTTTAAGTGAAATAAGATGTATGATGTGAGTTAAGAAGTAATAGGTTAGTTTGAAGTAAAATTAAATATTAAGAATTATGTTTAGATTTTTTGGATGATTTAAATTTTAAAGATGAGAAGTTATTAAAGTAAATTATAAGTGGAACCAAAGGAGAGAAAATGGGGGAAGTCACCCAGTATAGATTCAAACAAGAATTTTTTTTTTTTTGTTATAAACAAGAAAAAGAATTATTGGTGTTTTAGTGGTGGTTTGTATTTGTTTTTCATTATGTTTTGATTGTTGTGTTTGTGTTGTCGTATGTGTTTTGTTGTTCTTTGTTTTGAATAAAACCAATAAAATTCTTATAAAAAAAAAATCAGAAAGAGCACTAATGGATCCTTAGGTCTTTAGGTGAAGGGGGAGAGAAAACCTCTTTGGAAAAGCGTCTTTGGAATGCCAGGCCTCTCACTTAGCTGCATTTAGATTTGGAATGCAGAGGCCCCTTTGTGAGGGAGAGAGACCCCTTTTGCAGCACGGACCAGCTCACAGTAGGAATTATACATTGAAAAGTATACATTAAGAAAGATACAAACTTATACAATAGCAAGCTTCAGCTAAATATATGCCTTATGCTGCAATAAGAAAACTACAATTTGGTCACCTCTTCCTCCACTAGAACAATAGGATTGAGATTGCAGCAGTCCCAGAACAATAGGATTGAGATTGACTGATTGGTCCCAGAACAATAGGATTGAGATTGCAGCAGTCTGATTGGTCC